>VCRD01000031.1:286274-349496 GCA_006783055.1 Trinorchestia longiramus
GGTGTACAGCATGCGATGCCACTGCCATCCTAGGCCATTACCACTTTCTCTTTCGTGCTAAATTTGTTCTCATGCATTACGTAGTGGGACGTGAGGCATCAATCAGCCAGCTACACATGTGATGGACATGGTCCAGGCAGCTTACGAGCGCATGATCAGAAAGAAGGTTTGCGAGAGCTGGACTGAAACGTTGACTTTACCAGATTTATTCCTTCACTACTTATTATCAAGACTGTACGGTTTTGACGAATATGTAGTTAATGGAAGGAAATTATTAATTCTTATTGTATGGTTTTCGTGCTTTAACTTTTAATAAATATTAATATTCTAAGTACTAAAGCAACTGACAAAACAGCTAGTGGTTATTATTAAATAGAGATACACAATAATATTCAGTCATTTTTCTCCTCTAAACTTGCATTCTCCAAAATAAGCGGATCGTGATGAACAGTGGTGAGGGTATACATCTGATCACATCTGCACCCCATTACAGCAAACAGACATTCTTTCTGACACAGAGCTCGTATGCAACTTGAGCCATACTGTATTCATGAATCGTTCAGCTTCTTGATTGATATCTGACCCATTTTACGAAAGTGAATGTGCCTTCTTGTGTTTTGTGAGGACATTCAAATAACTCCAAATAGGCCTTATAATTTAATAGATGAAGTATGGTGAAGAAGCTATCACCAGAATTTAATGTACGTCGCAATGTACAGGATAATATGTACGCTCTGCAATTGAAAGAACGCACCCTCATCCAGTGAGGAGAGGAAAAAAAGACTCTTCATCAAATAAAATTGTGAACATTCATTATCACGGGGAGAATCGTCAGTAAATACGATACAATGCGATGATGAGTTCATGAAAAATGCAGATTTATGAGTACATTATAACCACCAAAACAACAAACAACAACATGGAAGAATAGTTTGATAATGTTGGCTTTAATTTCATAAAAAAATTCCGAAAACTATCCTCTAAATTAGCTATCGTAAATATAAACAATTATATTGCTTTAAAGTTGTTTTATTATCATATATATTTTTAAAGCAACAATACTTGACGAGATGCTAGTCACATTTCTGAATGATCTTTTAAAAGTCCGTTTTAAAATAAATGCATTTTTTTGGCATAGCAATGGAATATATTAAAAAGAAACCCAAGGGTACAGAGAAACTTTAGCAGGTCTTCTCACTCTTTTGTGCGCAAGTGCAGTAGTAGTCAAGTCCCAAAATACATACAAATATATTCTGAAAAGAAAACCACATGGGAATTTTCATTCCCAGTCATTAAAAAATGATAAAGAATTCAGACGTGGTAGAACTTGAAAGCCTGCGGTAAAATTCAATATTCTGGGTAGCGAAACAGCGAAATCCTCGTAAAGTTTATGTTATATTGCTCATTTTTCTGCCGATGAAATACATTTCCTTGCAAAAATCATTCTTGTATTGTTACTGATAACTTTTGAACTCATTAAGGCATCCAAAAATGCAATTTTTTTACCATTTATTACATGGAAATTAGTGGAGCCCTTGAACTCATTTAACATGAAAGCACATTAAATAAAATTATTGACGTTGAACTCCATATTCTAAGAGGAGCAACTAATTATGAACTAATATTGACATATGTATTCCGGTATCCCATTATATAGTTCAAAAATCTTAACTTTCATTGGTTCTTGAACATTTGAAATGAAATCGTTCCAGTTGCTGTGTTATTAACTGCAATAGTAGAAAGAACAGGCCAAAATAAAGCTCATTTTACTTGAGTTTACTGTTTTTTAGCATTTAAGATGTTGATGCAGGCTCTACCCTCCAATTAAAAATTGACTCCATCATTGGGGCAGGTCGTAGTTGATTGCACTCGCTTGACATCGCTGGCAAGATGCGCGTTGTACGGTCGCTGCTTAGCGCCGTCTACTTGGCTGCGCAAACACGTCTTCTTTAGGACAGACAATGCATTCTGCAAAACTGCACCTCAGGCCCTGATATGCAGGCTGTCCTGCTCTGAATAATTGGTGAGCTTCACTGCACAGCCGTTCTTGTTGATGCTGGCCAGCCTGCACTATCCTGCCTGTACTATCCCGCTTGCACTATCCTGCCTGCACTATCCTGCTTGCACTATCCTGCTTGCACTATCCTGCCTGCACTATCCTGCCTGCATTATCCTGCCTGCACTATCCTGCCTGCACTATCCTGCCTGGCTTATATTGCTTTGTCTCACTGCGCTGCCTGCATTACTCTGCCTGCGCTGCACTGCTGCACTACACTGACTGCACTACACTGACTGCACTACACTGACTGCACTGCTCTACCAGTCTGCACCGCCGTGCCAGCAACATTTCGAAATGTAAGCAAAACTTTTTCCTCGCAACTCACAAAAAAGTTTATTTCACCAAATCTGCCGGTCTTGCATTTTATCTGAATATATTTATTTTGCTTTCAATATTTGATGTTATCAACAGTCAATGGACTCGCGCTCAGTACGAGTCTATTCCATATCCCATCTGCAGGATTTTTGTTTTGCCTTCTTTACAAGCCACGCAATGATGGAACCACAATTGTTCATCGAATAATAAATATAAACCTTTCCCTGGGGACTTAAACGTAAGTTTCAAAACTGCAAAACATTTTAGAACTAAAACCAGACACTCTGGAGATAATTGTTCAGCCACTTCGATTATTTGAATGAATAAAATAGGTAAGTTGCTTATGATATCCCAAGTTTCAAGGTTAGTATTTGCTTGCACGGGCTTATTCCTACCATTTTATTGCTACTGTTTGATCTCACGAGTTAGGATTTGTTGACAGTTGAAAAATGTATATCTTGTCAATATTTATCATAAAAGAATGTTCATATCTTATTAGGGCAATTTATTCTGAAATTTTTGTACATTGTTATTGAACTGTAAACCAAAACACAGTTCTCAAAATCACTTATTTCAGTCATATGTATACACCGAGATTGATGTTATTACGGCGTTAAATAGTTTTACTTATAATGTGTTATAAATATTCTTATTTAAATCCACCGATTCAGGGGAAAATTTTAACTCCGAAATATTTGGCCTAGCATCGTCAGCTCATCAGTTCCAGCCTCTCAACACTAACAAGCTGTCAGAGCAGAAACTGGGGAGAGATGAACACTTTCCCATGAAGGTAAAAGTGAAACATTCTTAATGATCTCGTAGCGACTTCATGGTACTTTTGTCAAGAGGTGAAAGTGCGCAGTTACATTTTGTGATGGAACATTTCTTTCGTCAGGAATTCCTACATGATCATTTTTATGAAATTACATAGAATTTGAAAGTATTGTTTTAAAAAATTGAGAGATTACTATAACTTTTCTAACTATCATATAATGGTTTTTAATGTTTTCAAAGCACCCACACGATATGGGTCTCACAACTGGGATAACTTATAAATCACATGCCCTGATGAACACAAACAAGTGAAACTGTAAAGTACAATCAAAATTGGGATATTGTGTCCATACCTCACGTCCGAAGTATGCTACATGCTTTAACTCCTCTTACGTATGCTACATGCTTTAACATCTCATTAAATCATCATCATTGATGATGATTTGATCAATCATTGATTGATTAAATCATCATTGGATGCCATGAAATGTGATGAGGACTGGAGAAGGGAATAGGTGCCTTCTGACTAGCCTCCCTCAGGTGGCTGAGCAAAACGCGTCTTCATAAATAATACCTCGAGAAGACGTCAGAGAATTTTATTTGTAATGTCTGTTACTCGTCTGCGATCAATATAACAAATTCTATACTGATAACGCCTGAGAATATGCACATTATTATTCTCTGCAAGAAAAATGATATTGCGTTTATTTGATTAGAACGTACATGTTCAAACTGCCTTTTCATTATTTGCGCAGTCCGAGACAACTATATTCGTACACCCTTCAATGTTCAATTCTTTTAATCATTTTATAGAACTTAATGCTTGGTTGATTAAAAACTATTTATATACCATTAAGTGTATGATAAGAAATTTAAATCTTACCTTTTAGCAAAGCAAATTTAATTCAACAGGCTTCACAAAAGCATCATGCAAATAAATGACAAAAATATTCATACATTTCTATTTTAAAGCTAAAAGCTAACGTAAGTATGAGGAATTGACATTTTTATTTTACAGGTGGAGAATTTTAGAATGTTTATTTACCAGAATATTCCAGAAATTTTCCATAACGAACATAACGTGATGCATTCAGCATCATCATTGCCATTCTCACTTTGACTACAGGATGGTTAGGGCAAAAGTGCTCGGCGTTGATTCGAGGAAAAATATTATTTACTCTCATAAGTCCGGTAATAGTTACGAAACTATTTCAAAATGCTTAGTTATCCCTGTATATACCGTACAATATGTCATCAAGAAGTTTAATGAGTTTGGTACGATAACGACTCTGCCTGGGCGTAGAAGACCGTCGAAATTGCCATCAAGAGCTGCCCGTAAACTATGTTCCGAGGTTAATATGAACCCAAGAGTTGTATTGAAAGATGTCGCCGAGGACTTGCATACGCAGGGTATCAGGTCTAGTAATAGCTCAGTTAAATGTTGTTTCAATAAGAATGACTCACATGGGCACGTAGCAAGATGGATGCTCGATAGCAAGCCACATATTCATACAACACGTTTAAATTTTGCCAAAGCTTTCTTGGACAAAAAATTACTTTCTGAAACATGTTAAAATTGAATTGAAAAGTGTAAAAACTGTTTTTTACCGTGATATCGAAATAAAGATCGTGCTTTTGACTATTGATATTGTTAGTATTTTTGCTTGTTCTAAATCTAAGAATATTTTGGCAAATTTATTGTTTGAATTATGTTCATGTTAAATGAAATCTGTCATTTCGAACACAGTATTAAATTTCTTTTATATACTTGGTAACATATCAAGAGTTTTGAATCATACGAGCATTGAGTTCGAAGAAATGACTACAACTATTGAGTATTGATGGGTGCACGAATGACTACAAGTACTGAGTATTGGTGGGTGCACAAATGGCTACAAGTATTGAGTATTGGTGGGTGCACAAATGACTACAAGAATTGAGTATTGGTGGGTGCACAAATGACTACAAGAATTGAGTATTGGTGGGTGTACGAACAATTTTATAACTAACTGCACTTCTAAACTGTTAATTGATTTAAAGATCTCTGAATTATGCTTACTATTGTCATGCTTACAAGAAAACACTATTGGCGACAACTTTTTCAATTTTTTTAAGACAAGGCTGAAATGAAAGCAATATATAAATCATTGAAGACATTGTCAGCAAAAATAATAAACCTGTGAGAGTTTTTTTTAAATGCACATTACTTGGGAGTAAACTTCATTTATTACGATGTCTTGATAAAAAGAGCCCAATTTTGGATTGTTTCGTATTTTTCTTACAGTCTTGATGAAATGCTTCTACGCTAATAACACCTACTATGTCAATAATAACAACATGTGATTTTGTTGGTAATGCAAACTTTCTAAGCGTAAACAGAAAAATGCTCGGAAAATCGTTTTTAGTTGTGGCCGTCAAGAAAGTTACGAGAATTGTACTACGATGCAAACCAAAATATGAACATCAATGTCCTCAGCATGTTCCTCACTCTGGCCTCTAATGAATACTCGTACAACTTTCTGTGAAGTTTTCTCTTCAGCCTCTAAACCAACTGGACTCCTAACACGTGCTTTCAAACACGTGTTTAGAGTCCAGTTAAGCAAAAAGGATGATTTGCTTCTTTGAGGGCAATTAATGTCTATATAATATAAACTCGTTTGATGAATGGACAGCACTTGAGAAAGCAACTGGTTAGCTACAACAGGACAAGCTTTCATTAGATCAGATGGCAGTGGCACAGCTGGCCGTCCCATTCCGAGGCATCTGTCAGAACCACCAGATCTCCCTAGACAGATGACGCTCCAGGCAGACAATAAAAATATCTACCCAGAAAATGTCGGGCCCTTTGGCGCCATCATTGCGCGTAATGTTTTGAGCAATAACTTGCATAACTTTACAACATCCAGACGATTTTCTCTTAGCCTACCTACTCCATCAATCGCAAGATTAGAAATTACAATATTTTCTTTTCGTGAGTATAATTGACTAGATCCAACAGTAATTTAGCTCTAGCGTATCGCTAGCTAACCGAACTATAGCCAATGATATTTTCTCACTAGTTAGGCAGTGTTTTTTGTGCCTGTACAATTTCTGTATTGTATTTAGAGTATTTACCAGCTGAGGGCACTTTTTGTCTGATTTTATGGATTCCCTATGTAAAGTTATAGCTTTTCGCACTTTTCACGTTCATTTCGTATAAAATATTGGGTTGTGAGGTTTTACTGGCATTAGTGAAAGGCATTTTTTAATTGCAATATGTATTTATTCGTTATAATGGGAATTAAAAATCTCGTATCACACATGAAAAATAAATTTATTTGTGCCGAATTTTTCACGCATGACATAAAATGCACATGTATTCCAAGCTTGGGTTTGAGTTTGCTTGTGCTCGCTCTCACACTATGTCAATTTCGCTTCACAAAGTATAGGGGGACAAAATATTTCACAAACAAGTCTGAGCAGAAACTTTTGTTCCTAAACAATGTCTTTGATTTACCTCTTTCACACAATTTTTAATGCGCTTGTACGGTAATTCGAAATTAAGTCGTTTAATATGACAGTGAATATCATGAAATGTACATCAAAATGATATGGCAGGTTGAAATTTGGATCTCATTTCTTGAAATTTTGGTCATGTTTTACAGAAGTAATATCGTACTTTAATCCAAAGCTTCATTTGTAACTTGAAGAATGTCGATGTGCTTCAACGAGCGTCTGTACTGCTGATGTTAAACATGTCAACACTTGCTGCAGCTTCCGTCTTGAAATAAAATCCGAGAGTTTCAATCTATGCTGAAGAACTTTGGTATTTTTTAAGCAAGCTTCTACCCACAGCGTAGCATGGGTTGTATAGTAATTGGCTTCGAAATCATTTCGTTAGGAAATTAAAAACAGGTTTTAGGCTACAGTTGTGATTGCTCTCGGAACATTCATGCATTGTGTGTTACATTTCATCCGATTTTCTCGCACTCTAATGCCATGCATATGTAGAGACTGCAGGAAACGACTGCTATCTGGCCATAATTCGATCCTAAGCTACAGACTGTGAAATGAACACGCCATTTCCGGCTGATAAAGGTTCCTGCATGGCATTGTTTATCGCTGCTTTTGTCAAAAAACTCCACTGGAAAGCATAAGTTTCCAGTAATAGGTTATTCAAGCCCACAGTAAGACTAGACGCGCTTGTGTATTAGAAATTTAAATGATATTGCACTTGGCAAACTTAAAATAAAATAGAGTTAGAATATGTATTGCAGAAATGAAACATCGTAAGTCGTTTGGAACAATAACACAACAAGCGTTAAAAATTGACAAAGCCTTTCACAGCGTAATCCAGTGTGTAGGAACGTCTCTAAGAAACTCAAATCAATCAAATCAATCAAAACGAATGAATTGAAACTGTTGCTTGAATTTCGTTTATCATCTAATGAAGTGTGCTTAAAATCAATGATAAAGTTATAACTTCTTTCTGGAAAAGCTGATTTGGAAAGAAATAGATATTCATTTGCATAAAAATATTCTGTGTAAGTCTATTGTACAGTAGACAAAATTCAGATGAAGTTCTGAGGGATGACACGTCTACAGATGAGCAGAGGAGTATGGAGCTCACGTGGAATTTATTTGAATGAAAAAGGTGCATCTAAAAAGTAATATTCAGCTTACTCTATTGTACTTGGGGTTTCATGAATGCGTTTTATTATGGACATTAGAATATATTTTCAGCATAAACGCACATTTAAGAGCCAGTTATTGAATAAGCACTCGAATGATTAAGTATTTAAAGGAATTAGTTGATTAATTGTTTGAATGTTATGTACATTTCACTTAAAACAAATTTCAAAATTAAACTCAATATTCAACTAATGCTTGTGTTAATATGACAACTTAAAAAACTAATTCTTCGAGAGTTGCCACATTTTATGATATGGAAAACAAATAAGATGCACAAATCCAAATACTACGAATCGTTGTTGTGAAAATGTGGATGCGAACTCACAATTTTCCACACGAATACGAAGGTTTGACAGCGATAAGGACTCTAAATGTCGGCCATTACATTTAACGATGAACTTTTCCCCTCAACTGACATAGTTTTAAAGAAATTTTTTCTTTCTAAGATAAAATGTAGGCTAAAATACTTCAGACACTCTTAATAAAATAAATCAGTTTTTACCAGTGATGCAGTTCTGCCTCTCAGGAGTAATTTCTGCTTTGCAAAGCATAAAAATTACTAACTGCGTGATGACCAGCAGCGTTCGCTCTGTCATTCAAGGAAGCATGACCATCATCTCCAACTTGGAATCATCTCCCGTGGCGGGGATGCCTCAATTATACAACTCCTCTAGCTGATGATTTTTTGTGATGTTACAGCCCGTTTTATTCGGGCCACGTCGCTAGCTTTCACTCAACACACAAAAACTTTTCTCGTTTTCGGTGAATTGGACAAGAACAGCCTCGTTGTTTTCTCTTGAGCCACATTTAAACTTGACATGCTTACGGATGCAAACTTTGTGTACCTTTCGAAAGCAGAAGAAAACGTTTATCGAAGAACGATGGATGCAACAGGAGCATATATTTCTGATTTCAATGAACTCCTGTCGTCAGTGTGCAAGGAAAATACTTCATAGATTTTACGCACATTGCAGCAATAAAACCAGTATTATTAGTTGGCGTCCTTCAAAACATCCATTAGAGGCTTAAGACGAAGAAACTGACTTTTTTCTGACAGTATTGTGTCGCATTTAACATGGTGTATTCACAATGCTGGTTTCCGCAAATATGCAGCCATTGGGAATAAAAAGTAGAACCATAAGAAGTAAACTTGCATGTCTCCTCAGATCTGTGTAATGAGCACAGATCCTTGCCGAAGGCCAAAGAAAGTCGGACAAATGAAGAAGCTCTGAGGCGTTATAATTCTTTGTGAGGAAATTATTGAGAATAGCTTCTTTAAAAGCGAGTGAGCGCGTCAACTGTAATACTCGTACAGGTACATACATGTGGACATTATTTTTAAGCGGACAGTTGCACTACCAGTGGTGAAATAACTAGTTTAGTGGATAAACTGCGTTCCAAATATTTAAAAAAAGTACTTGAGTGTACATTTTTTCTTCGAGTAAACTTATCATTCTATCATAAATAGGCTTAGGCTCATTCAATAACGCACCCTAATTCGTTACTTTGTATGAAAGGGTCGTGTTTTACGATAAAATGTATTACACACTAATTAAGAACCTTCTCAGTCATCAAGCTTTCGAGGTCATACCAGTACGTAGAATTAAAGGAGTTCTCGTAATTCAAAATTTGGAGCCATTACGGCGATCAGAACTCGGGACGAGTGGTCGCATTCTGCGTTGTAGGGGATTACTCTGTCGACATGCTTCGCCCTTTTATCTATCTTATCAGAAAGACATTATTGTTTCCTAGTAGTTTCATTTTGCTGACAAATTATGCATCATGTTAAGTAAGTGACCAAGTAAGCGCTATGGTTACTAAATTGAAAACATGGTGCGTCTCTCTCTCTTTTGTTAAGAACATGGTCATCGGTCATGTAGGTTGTGCAGTTGAGTGGGTCAGATGATCTTTATGTATTTTACAAATATAACATCAGAAAGCATGGTAAGAGAATGCGCCCTGAATACATGGGAGTAAAAAGGTACAATTTAATAGAGCATGTGCCTGGAATAAATGAAAATATCAATCTAAAACGGAAATCGAGATTAAAGTAGACTAGACGATGAATAATAATATTATTAGTTTTCAATAGTGGCGAACGTGATTATATCACAGCATTGTTCTATTTTCAGATTATATTCAGTTAGTTACATATCGTTTGCTTTGTGTTGCGAAGAGATTATGGTGACTACGGCTTCAGCCGGTGAGTTTTACAGGCTGTGAGACCTGAAGGAGCTAGAAAGACTGGACATTGGGAGGCTGACTGAAGATCGCCGTTCCTCGGCTCTCTGACCTCCTCAATAGTTACTGTCATAGTGGTTCACTGAGCCCGTGGTAGAACTCATCTATGTTGTCACGAACGTCTTCTCATTCTTCTGCTCTTTGCTTGTGTATGATGCTATCAATCACTAAAAATCTGTAAAGTGGGGCAGTAAAATGTACAGAAAGATTTGTTTAATTGTAGGAATGTATGACAATACTGAGTGTTGAGTAAAACTTATTCTACAGATGTTTCTAACCATAAAAACACTTTTATTCCTTAAGAAATTGGGTTTTCAGTCTGAAAGAATAAAATAAAAATCAAATTACAGATTTTACGGTCACATTACATGATCCTACGAAGGGAATTGTATCATAAATCCATGTGTTTTTCCACATCTGTTCACACGTTTAGAGCACTTTGCGGCTTTCCATTGATGGATCTAACATATTATGAATGAATACCATGAATTTCAATGGGTGCATTGCAGCTTTGCAGATATAAGCTGCATAAGGTTTGCCTGTATATGAAGGTTTTACTCATTTATTTGCCTTATTATGTGATTGTCTTTTATTGTTACACCATGCTATTGATTTCCTTTTACCAGTGTGTACAGTGCATTACTGCATTGGTAAGTTCAGCTCGACTAACATCTCTTTAGGCTTCATTGAAATGTATTTGTTCTAACAAGAACTACTGTCTGTTTCTGTAAAATGTTCATTATGCCTAATGTTTTTGTATGCCGCTTACCTACGATTTCTGTTAATTCTCAGAATAATTATTAGCCCTTTTTGTTGTTTGGACATGTAAGAAATGTCTATGTTATATTGCAGACCATTATTATTCGTTTGATGTTGTCGGTGCAAAATACGTAATGAAGTTGAACAATGAAAGTCTTCCATTGTATGACGCTGTCACTGGGTAAGTGAAGGAAGAGAAACTTTAGAGTGGAATGAACCACAGAAAAAATCAGAGGAAAAAATGAAACTGATTATTGAATGCGTGAGGACGAAGAGGAAAGGTTTGGTTGTTATTTTTCGTGCTCCACATTCACATACTCAGGCAGAAATTATCATAGCACTTTGTTCCTGTACCGAAAACTCAACCCATCCTATTATTTAGAATGGTGTTAATGGGCCACAGAAGACTAATTCTGCCCAATGACACCGTGTATATAACAACAAGAAGGTTAGCTTAAAACAAGTTAGCTGTGTTAGACATATAAAAAGCGCATCTTTATAGGTTAATTTAATTCACAATTTGTGATAACGTTGGTTACATGGCATATTTCTATAGAGATTAGAGGGCTTGCGATTTAATTCTATCTACCTCTATAAGAGTTTGTGTCTTCAAGTAATTCTTAAAACTAGGTAGTACAAACATTTATGATCATAAAAATTAGTCTAAGCGTAAGCAAACTCAAAACTTTACTTCCTCTCTGAAACACTAAACTTGGGATCTCTAGGTGGATATTAAAGAATTTCTTTCTAGATTTAACTGTATCTGAAAGTTCGTTCAATGTCATTAGTTTTAACTTTTATTATATACACATTCACTGACTCGTAAATGTATTTATTTTTATTTTCTCTGTCACCATACGTATTTTTTGTGAGATACTTTTTGCATCATTTCAAATATTTTGATTGAATACGTACAGGTCAGGTGACTGACCTGTATTTTTCTGAATCATTTTATTCACTTACTTATTCGTCCTAGAATCATGAAGCATTTGTTGGATAGTAATAATGGCTCCAAGTTGTACTCAATTACAACCATGGACGAAGAGCAACTTCAAAAAGTTGTGCCACCAAGAAGTTGCATTCGTTCAATGAAATTTTAAACAAAGTTGTTGCATTTCCATAATAAAAATGAATTTTCTGTTTCACGTATGTAACTGCTAGCCAAAGAAAACATCACTAATAACCGGCGGGAAATTCTGAGTATTGAAATTTTAACTAGTATTAAACATAAACAGCTCTCTCTTTGAGCATCTAGGAAATGTCATACTGATGATGTGACTGAAAATATTTTAGAGAAAACTACGGTAGAACACTAAAAGTTAATAGTGCATGGTGTGGTAGTATTCATCTTCACGAAATAGGTGATGCGCAGGAGATCGAAAGCTGAACGCGGGGTTGATGACTGACCGCGTCCGAGCAAAACATCCCCCGGCGCTACAACTTGCAGAAAGCAACCACCCGGCATCCCAGCATCGCTACTAGGGCAGTAATGGCTGTGGGTTGACACTCGCTCTCTCTCCGTTGTTTGGCGCGGTTAGCTTGGGTGCAGTTCCGACCTAAAGTACAGCGACATTGCGTGGGCATCTTCTATGCTACTAAGTCTGGTTTGATAACATTGAAAGGAGCAGTGAAAAACACACTCAGTGTTAACAAACACTAAACACAAAGAATTAAAGAGAAAATTTAAGCAGAGTTTGCGTAGAATCAAAGAAAAAAACTGATTCTCAAGAGTTTTGTTCACCTCGTCGTGATACCGTGCTGGAAGAGTGCATATATTGTCCGATCATCATACGTAAAATCTAGGAAGTGACTGGTTTAAACTTGTTTGGTTAAGATATAAGATTATTGTGAATTGTTATGCCCAAAGCTTCAGGTAATGTGCTCATAATTAATGATTTTCGAGCAAACAGGAACTTGAATTCAAGAACGACTTGATACCCAAAGATAGTAACCCAAAGCATTTTACAGATGACTTAAATTATTATCGTGACAGGAAGATGTAGAAAATAGAGAATTTTATACTTGTTATTTCAATAGAAGACAAATATTTGCTTAGCATCTTATTAATTTTCCAATTTTAATGTTTACGCTGTCATAGCAATTCCTAGAATCCAACAAAAAATATGAAAAATTACAGCATTGTTTCATACAGTCAGGTTTAAATATGCATATACATATATATCATGTTTACTTATGGAAAACGTTTATGTGCTGTCTGTCCTCTAATAGTTGATGTTGCATGAATACTATTTTCATTATATATTATGATGAATACAATACACTGATTACCTGACACTAAGCAATAGTCTGATAAAGAGGAGTATTGTGCCACTAGCTGTTGGTTCATCCTGCTGCAGATCTCTAATTGACAGGTCTCGAATTGACATGGAATTCTCTTCCTTTTTATTTAGGAATAACCAGCATCGGAGCCAGATGGCAGTGCTGAATAAGTTACCAAATTTTAAAGAGGTAGATTTTTTAATGGAGATTATCAAAGTGTAATATCAGCATGGTTGTAAAATGCACGACTAGTATTAGCTTACAGAGATTTCTAACAGCAGTGGTTTTCTCCGTATGCAGTTCGCAGCTGCAAAATATTCAAGATAAATAGTTTACTTCACTGATTTAAAAGATAAATTGTGATCAGGACTTGCCAACATTCTCTTACGGTTTCAGCATTTGAGCTCGCATTCAGAGGAATGAATATTTTACCTTTGCAAAGACTAACACATGCAAATTCAATTTAACGGGCAAAGGCAGCGATAGCCTTCATACAGGTTTTGGATTTTCCCCTCCATCTTCATCTCTCGCTCTGATTATATACGTAAAAACTCGAACTAGAAATCGCTATGGCGTAATGTTGAAAATTTATTCTATTATGACATACTGCTAGATTTTTCTTTAGCAAGCGATTTTTCTTGAGGAGTCAAGTTTTTACTTATTGTTTCAAATTTTTTCTGTCACCTCACTCTGAGCATTAGCTATTTAATGAAACGTAAAATCTATCAAACTTAATAATAAAGTCTTACCTTCAATTACTCGAAACGCAAAATACACAATAGTCTCATCATACTTCAACTTTCTCAGTTTGACTTTCACGTTTAAATGGCGTAGTTGCTTTGCCTTCTTTTCAGGACATTGCAATTTCTTGTCACTTTCTCTCGTGTCAGTAAATTTTCATTTGACTTTCCCAGGGCACAAGTCTCTCTGAGAAAGCAATTTAGAGAAACAGAGCGTCAGCTGCTGGACAGTAAGCAACCCTTCATGTCGCAGACACTGTCGCTTTCGATTAGTTCTCTCTCTCTTATTCTGAGATTTTCTTTCGAACAATTCATTCGTGAAGTCATGCCCTGCAAAATAAGACAGAAAGTCACACTCTGCAGATGAAACATCGCAGTCATTTCCAAACAAAAGTGATTTAAATATGAATATTTGTTAAGTTTTATTCTGAAAAAATGGCAAAAATGAAATTTTAAATTAAAAAAATAGGATTAAATCTTTTAATTTGCTTTACATTCTAGTGAAACACAGTATTATTGAAATTGAGTTCAAAATTAAACCGTGCCCATCTTGGAAAGGGGGTTTAGGTTGGAAGTTCCGTCTGAAATGCATATTTTTAGTATTTCACGTTACATAACCATAAACTAGAAATTATGGACTTTAAGTGAGCGCCGTGTTAAAATGTTTCAGAAAAGAATTACATTGAGTGTATAGATTCATTCTTATATTCTGTTTTGAACAATACTTCTATAGTACCATAGACGCGTGAATGAGGAGCACGGCCATTTCTATCGGCGAATCTGTGTGATCTGATCGGGGACAATTCGAAGAATATTTTTGCATTGTGAGTGTCTATTATGGCTTAAAGGGTCACCACTCATTGTAGAATTTTCTGTTTATTCATGTGCCATTACCTAATTGATATTCAACAACATTGCCATTGTCATAAAAGTTCGTGAAATTCCAAAATTTTATTGTTCCGTCACACAAGGCGATCTAGAGCTGCGGTGTGTGAGCAATGCACTAAGTATTACCGACCATGATTATAGAACAAGAATAAAAAAAAAACTGTTAGTTGAACCTTGTTTTCCATACCATCTGATTTCCTTTATATGCATGTTCTCCATCTCAGCTACTCGTATTTCTTTAAATACTCTTGTTTCTTTGTTCTCAGTTGGTCTTCTGAGTTTTCGTTTTACCAAACCCAATGTCTACTAATTTCAATTAAAATTTGATCAGCACTGTCATCATTAATTTAAAATAGCTATATCCCACGAACTTTACTCGGTCAGATTAATTTTTCATTTATATTCATTCAGTTCCCAGCTGTATGTAATTCTAATTCTACCACGAACCATACCCACATTCATTAACTACCATGGCAGATTTGTAGCAAAAATTCTGAGTTCTCCACTTAATTCCCCTTTCGTCCAGGTAAGTTAATAACATTTTTATTTTATTGATTTCATTGCGGTCTAACCGATTAGGACCGCAAAGCTTACTCAAGTGCCCACTAGATCTCAGTTCAAGATATAATAGTTTCAAATTGCAATTCATTTCTTCTTTAGCGTTGGTTGTGAGGAGATCCTATTTTTTTACTGCTTCACCTGGGAAAGTCAGTTAAAACTTGAGCGTTCCATGTGTTTTCCGCTTGCATTGCGTGACAATATTTCTCGCAAATGAACTCAACATCGAACTATACAATGTTTATAAAGCCAATTTTATGAGGCAAACTGACAAATTTATTAAAAATTTCCATGCTTTAGAAACTAGCAATAATATTGAGAAATTATTCTCTCGGCAGATTTAAAATGCTTGAACTAATAGTGTTCCTTCGTGAGAAGTAAATTGTTGGATTGCTCATGCGCTAGCATGGTAGATACTCGTACCCAACCATTTAGTATTTGTCACTTACAAAGAATCATTTTTTCAAACACATACATAAATTCTGCGATACATTACTGTCACGAATTTTGTTACGAAACATTTTTGGTCATGTGGTCACCGAAAGTTTTGTTATATATGCATATATATATATATATATATATATATATATATATATATATATATATATATATATATATATATATATATATATATATATATATATATATATATATATATATATATATATATATATATATATATATATATATATATATATATATATATATATATATATGCACATGTATGCATAAACACAATTATATAAATATATATAAAGGCATCTAAAGTTAGCGAGGTAACTTTTTTAATGACATATCCTGAAACATACTTGTAGAACAGCTCTTATGCCAAGTAGAGTAGGGATGATACATAGCTCGCTTACGTAAGTATTTCGTGATTTAACGTTGCAAGACATAAATATCAGAGTGAGATACACAGTAATATATTAATCCCATTAATTAATAAGAACATAGTCCTCATAGTTGCTGGTGAAACGATCACGAAATTCAAAGAATTACAGTTTACAATTAATTTTCGCCCCTCCATGTGGTCACCGAAAGTTTTGCCGGGAGTTATTTCAAAATATTCAAGGATTTCATAGAATAAAATTTCTGTTAAATGATCGTAAGTATTTTCCCAATGACCGTAATATATTTTTCAAACTTCCGAACTACCTAGGTTTTTTTCTAGAAATGTTTTTTAGCCTGTTTTTAAAGCAATAAAGTTGAGCTTGATGTAGGTCGTCTTGCGTACAAGTTTTCGTTATTATTCTTCAAATAATCAATTGCAACGAGAAAGTTACATCATTGACAACTGCTCCCATGAAGAGGTATAAAAAATAATAAAATAACATTCATCTAATTTTCTCCTGAATTGCAGTCAGTGCATCCTTGAGGAGTTTTGCCAGGAGATCAATTACCTAGTGATGAGGTACATGTATAAATTAAAGACAAATATTGTGTTATCAAACAATGCTGACGGATTAGCGAGTCAGTGCTGACTATTTTTAGCGCCCCGTTCGGGGAAGAGAGTCAGCCAGTAATTTTTGTTCAGAAAATAACATCCGTGGTAGAATAGAGACTTTTGTAGAAACAATACTACTAAATCAAAGAAAAAACTTCTCCTAAGGTAAAACTTGACCAAACATAAGTGATTTTTCTCTGCACGAAGCTTCTATGAGACAAACTAGCGCTGCAAGGAGACACTGGCCCTCCGTTCACTCTTCATTCTTCCTCAAAACTGTTAATTTGTATTTGATGATTTACGTAGATAGATTCATTACGCAAATTTCTGTCTGATGAGTTAATAGAAGAATTAGCTACATCTCATGAGCAATTATGTTCAATACAGTAGAAATATATGTTCATGATTTACCAGTCCGTGTTGCATTTGTGGCTGCACCTGATAACACACCAAGTCAAGCTCACCTTTATTGTCCGTACCGTGCGGGACTGTCTACGTACGATGATGTTCTCATTTACCAGCGCAGGATACTAATCCTGCATCAGTGCCTAAGTGTTTGCTTGTAATCTCGAACGCAGCTTTGAATTTTTAGCTTGTCGTTGCCATTCCAGCGATGAGCTATGAAATGCTGGGATGCGTTGAATTTTTGTTTTCTCGCCTGAGCAAAACCATGCACAACTGGTTCAGTTGCTGTGCCAGCGTTAGAGGGAGCGTCCATGGATGGTATTCCAGTTGCCATCGCGGCTCCAGTCTTGTTCCGGCGTAAAATACAGACTGGGTCCGCAGGTAATCTCACAAATTGCTCCCCACAAAGAAAAACACAAACATTGTAGAACAGGATTTTTGTGAGTACCATTACCATCATAAGAAGATGCTATGCTTCGGTAACCTTCAGAGGTCCTTAACACTTTTACGTGCATGACAACCATATACAATTCGTTAACATAAAAATACTTGGGAATGCTCATACTATAGGAATTATCATTTCCAAATTTTCCTCAGAATTGCACCAAAAGAGAGTTCCATACATTTTTTAATTTGTTGAAACGATGAATGTTAGAGCGGTTGAAGTTTCTATGTTGGCTTCAATTTCAAACAAAATTTCTCTCAAAAGGGAACATTGAGATTATTTTTGATACAAGAACAGATTCACATACTGGCAAGTTCATCATGCTTCTCACTTAGGAAAAATGAATATGTAAACTCTTGAACGCAAAGGACACAAATTATTCAAGTTGTCACAAAAGTAATATTCGGTTTTATGGAAAACAAGTTTCAGATTATAAACATTAAAGGACTGCCTTTTGTTACCGTTTTGAATGCTCCCAAAATAATTATTATTTTTATTCCGTTTTGAGCAAACATTGTTCATAATCTGTAGCTGTATCTCTTCCTACATCCATTCTATACAAAATAATATTGAACGTGTTTTACTGCATGAGTTGCACAAATGTATTAATGGAAGCCTAGTAGTAAAATTTGTTGAAAGCACTGATGATGTCGCAGTGAGTTAAAAATTTAGCTTGATGTAGAAGGATTTCTGTTTTCGAAGTGGCGACTTTAACCTGGAAGCGAAACAAAAGAATTTCCTCCAGTGAACTATATTTTCGAGACATTTGAGCTACAGTTACAATGAATCTTACTACTTTTTCAAGTCAATTTACAGAACAATTTAACGTAAAACCTACGAATTATCCTACGCAAACAAAAAACCAATGAAAAAGGTTTTAGTGGTTGAAAAGTGGCTCCAGTTTATACTGTCAAAAAATCTGTTCAAGAATGCCGTGTCGTTGCTTTCACGGCATCCATAATTTTTCAATACACGTGTTACTGATGCTAGTGGATAATTTTCCATAGCATAAAGTGCTACCTGTTGTGGTTTATTCAAGGATGCAAACCTGTTCAGTTACTGAGAAGAAGAATCTACCTGGTCAAGTTCAATGTAAGATACGAAGGAATTGTCCATTATGGCTGCATATAACAATCGCACAACTACAGCTTATTTTTACTGCAATCAAGATCTTTGTTTGACAGCCGCTCTGGCCTGAAGTCAATCCTTTTTTGCCATGAGATCTCGTCTTCCATCATGATAATGCCAGCCCTCACACAGCTGAGTGTGTTCTTGTAAGAATTGTTATTTCATTTTTGATATCTACTCTAAAATCAGACGCTACTCACGTTCTAAAATGGTGCTAAGGAAATTGTATTAGAAATACAATAACGTGTGAATATCTTTCTCCTAATTTTGATGGTAATTTTGCCTCGCTCATTTTTTTCAGAATGCTAAACCTTCCAACATTTGAATTGTTTGGCTAGAGGTGCGAGTATATCTTAACATGATTATTTTGTAAGAAATGCCTTCAACATACGGAGGAAAATAATTTGTTGGCAAATATTTGGTACAAAAAAACACAAAAAAAATTCAAGACAATTTTTACCGACGAAAAAACTGAGTGTCTCTTTCTTTGAGAGACTCAAATCTGGCCGCCAGGTGCATATACAAGAAGAATAACGTGTTTTATAAGTGCTGGCTGCTGCCAACGGTATCTACTAGTGAAGGTAAGTTTACACTTAACCCTTCATTTCTCAATTGATTTCGAATATGTAAAAAAATTGTTAGAGTAATTATGACAATGGATATTAATGTTTTGAAAATTGTTATTTGTATTAAACAACTCACAATGGAGGGTTAAAAAGAAAACGTGGGATATTCCTTAAAAATTATGAAAATGTACTCAATGTGCTAACAACAATCCCAACAATACAAAGAATGAATGTTCAGCGTGGAAATGTGTGGACTGGTGCGACACAAAACAATCTTCTTGGATGCTGTCGCCTTGTCCCGAAGGAGCGTTGGCGTTTAGTCCCTCAGGTGTGCTCCCGTTCACTGACCTCACCTCCTCGAGCAATTCTAAACTCATTGGCAAACGAGATCAATCAATAATCCACGCTCTTGGTGATTAGATTATAAGCAGTAGTAATTTGCCTCATAAAACTGTGATTGCTGAGATGGAAAATCATGGCATGATTTCTTCATCAATATTTCTTATCAGCTTGGGTAACGTCAAAAAAGGTAATTATGGGAATATAATTTATTCCAGCATTTATTTCATCACAGTAGAAGGACCCAATGCGAGATAAATGTATGCTGCTTACTGGAAAAAACCTCTTAGTTTTCTTGGCAATCAGAACTTGTTGTTTAACAATGTAAAACCTACTAGAGCTGTTACTACCTGTGTCTCTGCGATAAACAAATTGTTCAGTTGGTGCTAGGAATATGACGAGGAATACATATGATTCTAGACCGTGTCTGCACCCACCAGCAAGCTTATACCACCATTTCTAATAATGATTGCAATTGTATCAAAAAAGAGCTAAAAGAAAACTTTTGTGTACTGTTTAATACGAGCCAAAACACGATTCATTGGAAATATTATTTAGTTAATGCTTCACGCGTATGTGCTAAATTTTATCAAAAATCTCAACGACTTGAGAAACTTTTTGCGATAAATTTTTTCTAGAACATGTCATTATTGCTCGTTTTTGTGATCCGTGTGAAGTCCCAGTAAACTCGAAATGGAAAGTACGGATTTTACCAACCCGCTTACAGGGTTTGTTTTTGTAGCAATACTCATCGAACAAAAAATTTAGCTTGCCCCTATCCCGGTACGTGCAGGAAGGTGCTGTGCAACAGCCAGATTTCTCTCGAGTTTTAAACGCAGTATCTGACCAAGCTAGGCATGTTCACTCTCGCATTTCATGCAGGGCCCCCACTGCTCCATCTCTCCCTGTTTTTATTCCAGTTTTGGCAGCTTTCAATTCATTCGAAGCAAACGTCGATTGTGTCGAGTGTTTGAAAAGTTGAAATGTATCAAGCAGTGCACATGGTCGAGACCGTTTTGATCAAAAGTAATACGACAAAGTTTTTCTTATTTTCTCGATAACGTTGTCGGTGCTGACAGTCAATTTAATTAATGGTGTTGACTTAGGTAAATAATTACAGAGCACCTTTCTTTAGCGTTATAAATAGACGATGATAGTCAAGGAAATAAATCAGACTTTTAAACTAGTGAAGCAGTTCATTTTCAGGCTATCGTCATTCTCTTAATTCTTTGTTACATTAACAGTAACAGCTAAAGTTTCCTAACTAAAGTAATAATAGCTTGTTATTCTGCCTGGTCTAATAGTCTAATAAATTTAAAAAGAATATTTTAAATGAACCGATTATTGGATGATTTCAAAATTTAATAAAATCGCTGTAGTTTCTTTTCCCTTTGCAATATATGTGATAGAATACAACTGATAATAGATAATAATTTACTTTACTTCATACAACTTAAAAAACATATTAGCAATTAGGAAAGCATGTTTTACGTTTGCACCTGTGCATCCTGTGCCGATAAGCTTAGCATTTTTTTATGAAGTCATTTGTGTCATCAAGTTTAACCTGTGATTTGACATGATCAGTGATCGACGATAATGGTGCATGGCCACTAAAGTACGGTAAGAAAAGGTTTGGGACAGATGCAACACATAACTTATCAGTTTTATGTAATTTTAAGCTGGGTCGCTGACTGATGGAGTTTTCAATGGAAACAATACCATACAAACAGTATACGCAATACGGTACTTATATGAATTAGTTCTCACTGACAGACATCACAGAGTTTGGTTACACTATTAATTTTGAGGAATTAATAGAGGACAATTATTTTAATGAGTGACTGATGTATGTTGTGAGAGTAGTAGATCACAGGATATGTGTACCACGCGTACTTGTTAAAAATATAACCGCACTCTCGAGACGACCGAATACCTCACTGATCTATCAGTATATTAGTTTCGAACTGTCTAAGTAATTTGTTCTCATTATTTCTGCTTGTATAATGAGTCTGAATATTGACGACTTGAACAGTTTTGATTTTTCATGAAGTCTTCTTATGTATCATAGTTTGCAAGGCATATGCTTACAATATTATGCAGATGGAAGAAACAGTTGTACTGAATTTTATGATCAGTATTTCCGTTTTAACTGAAATTCTATGAACTTACTGATGATGTTTGAAACTGAGGAAACTAAGTATGAAGTATAGCAGCAAAACATAATAGAAAAATAATGCTTAAATAGCTGACGTTATTTATAGAGCCGCACAATATTAGTCCTATCTCATTTGGCTTCGCTGTAGTATTACATAAACTTTTTTAAATCATCATTTTAGGAAATCATGATAAAAGATGCTAAAAAAATTCTATGCTCTACCTTTGATTACATTTTAAAAAATTGTATGTTCGGCCTTGAATTATATTTAAGAGAAATGTACTTGCCTTTGACTTCTCAAGAGAAAAGTTCAAAACTAAATTGAGTTCATGTAATGTTTGTTTGCTGTTTAAAAAATGAATTGCAGTAATTGTCATATGTTCGTTTTTTATCAATTAAAGACACGAATTTTGCCGAACTTACTTGTGCAAAAACATTTCAGAACTGGTCAAGAGAGCATCTCACTGATTTACTTTGTAAAGAAAGAAAAACATTTTATTAGATGGAGTGACTGTATGTGGGCAATAGTATAAAAAACCCATGCTGTCAAATAACTAGCACTGGTTCATTTTGAAAGCCTCTCTTATTCATTAAATTTCACTTTCGCATTTTACAGTTTTTCAGAAATTCCTATCCTAGAGCCTATGTTTGTGGTGGAAGTTCTTTTAAAATAGTTGAGCGAGAATTATGTACCTCACAGTTTGCTTTTTTGGCGTATTTCACAAGCTCTCATTATATTTAATGACCACTTTTGAATGGAGTGTCTTTTTTTTTGCAGCATTCAGGTTCTTTGTTGACGATAAGCTTAAACTGAAAATGTTGGTAATGTATGTTTTAAGAAATTGTTACAAGTAAAATGTTTCCCAGAGCGTTGTTTCACGAGCCAAAGGAAATTTCCTTTTAATTAGAACTCGGCTCTCTTTTGGCTCGTGCTTCCAGTAATTAAATTGAAAGTTATTTTCGTTTTCTAGTTTACAGTTCACGGCGGAAGCAAAAATTTTCCTTTCAACATAAAGGTGTAATGAGAAAACATCGTGAGCAGCTGCTTTATGGATAACAGTTAGGAAAAGTTCATGAATTATTGAGCTCTTGTATTTATGATGAACTCCAAATTTTTGAACATCGGTTCGTTTGTGGCTGGAGCTGTGATCGAAAGTAATGAATGGAGCACCTCAGTTTAAATGAACTAAGGGACAGGACTTTATCAAATGTACATAGATTACGACTATTTCTGACAAGTAACTCAACGAAATAATGTTGAATAACTAAAATTATTTCATGAACATGCGTAGGGGCTATTCAAAGGGGTGAATTTTATAGGAAATTATCATATCGGTAATTCATCGTTCTTTCATGACATGGGTAGTTCAATTAGAACAAAGTATGCAGAAAATATTTGATCGCTCCGAGCCAGTTTAATCACTGCATAACTTCTGACCTTTTCAAGAAGTTTTTGTCTATATTTAACAGGTCTAAAAGCCTGGTATAAGCAAAATTATTGTTGTAATGATTTCTATGACACCTGTTTTCCTGTTGCACTGGTTTTCATCGTATAATTACACTAACCTTTTTTCTACAGATTAAAGTAGAGTCATTCACGTTGCATACGGAAAGTGCTTTTTGATCTGGTCCGTGAATTGGTCATACAAATTAAACAATGTTGTTTGTGTGAGGTGAACTAAACTTCCAATTTTATACGAACAGAGGAAAACCGAGCCACATATCATCACTTGTTAAAAAAATTTATTTTTCATACGGGAGTCTGAAAATTAAAATCGAAAGTCAACACGAAAATGTGTATTCAAGAGCAGAAACGTTTGACGGTAAAACTAGACATCAATGAATACAGTTTTGTCGATTCCTTTTCATGTTACATGGCGTACACGTTCATTTTATATTTTTAATGAAACTGGTCACTTTTGTTCCTCAAATGAGCTAAACCTAGTATAGAAAGAGACATGCTTTCTAAATATCTTCTCAGAATAAAATTTTCAAATCCATTCACTTTTCCCATCATTTCCACCAGCCTAATAGTGATGGACGACTACAGGCTGAAGAAGGAACTGTTTTAACTTGCTAGAAGTTTTTTCTGGTCTTGATGACAAGCGCGCGTCATTAAAGACGAAGGAACAACACGAGGATAAAAAATACAAAAAAAATCCAGAGCTGCAGCTCAGCCTGCAATAATTTAAACCTCAGAGCTTAAATTAAGAGAACAAAAATTATAACCTCGACAAGTGACACTATTTCGTTATTTCCTGCACACATTCTGCTTGCATAGAGCAGACTTTTTTCAAAGCTCTTACTTTTTGCTTGATACAGTTCGTGCTCCGAAAAAAAACTGATTTGAGCCCGCGAGATTTCGGCCGAGTTTTAAACATATGCGACCAAGAATTTAAAGGCGGTCGCTGCTGGGCGAGGCATTCGATAGTTACGAACACACTCTTACCGAATATGTTAGTTGTGTAACGAGCTCATACATCACTGAATCTTAAATTCTTATGGCGCGAAAAAGGTAACGATCTTTTCACGGATAGAATTCTCATAATTTCTCTCTCAGATTGTAAGAAAAACTGTTGTATATTCTAGAAAACTAAACGAGACCGGTTTAGGAGCGCTTGAGCGAAAGCCTGTCCTTATAGGTCAGAGTTGCTTAGTTCATTTAGCTCCTCTCTCTTCAGATCATTGGAAAGTATGAAAACTTCATGCTTCGGGCAACTACAAATAACAAATATGAGTTCACTGGGGCTTCGGAGGGCCTATGATTATATTATAACAGTTAAGTTTAATTTATTTGTAGTAATTACTTCCAATTAGATTTTATACAATTTCGCGGGTAAAGTTACTAAAAAAATGTTGGCAATTTAAAAAAACAATCAATAATATAAGATACGGGTTACTGAACTATTGTTTGGCAAATTAAAACTGTATCAAATTTGAAACATGGGACATGAAATTGATTTGAGGAAATCTACTATAGAATAATTATACCAGATAAGCATAAATAACAAGCGTTTTCTGCTGAATTATTAATGATTATCAGCACAAGGTAATGAACGGGATATAGATATTGGCAAAAGATTTAATCAATTTGAAGATCCTCCAAGAAATCTTCCGAAACTAATGAAGTAAACTCATCCAGTGCTCAGCAGTATGAGAAGAAAGTAAGTAAAATTGATGTACTTTACGTTTTAGAAGTCTCCTCAGTAGAGCAAGACTGTCAAGCCCCTCGCAGAGGTACCAAGATTTCAAGTTAGAGTCTGGATGCTGGATGCCGTCTCCTGCCCTGAAATGCTTAAGATTCTACCTCTGCCTCACTTGAGTGTCGAGGAAGCTGGTAGTGAAGATGCTGATATCAGCATTTTTCCCTAGCGTCGACACATACACCAGTAAAACCCACGTCCCAAAAGCAGTGACAAAATACTAAGATGGGCCTACTCGTTATCGCTTTATATAGTGCACCATGTCAACAGAAGCAAATGAGCTCAATGGATCATCACAATTATCAGTTACTGTACCTGTGCGGCATTGCTGGTTAGAATGCAACACGCGCGCCAAGTCCTTCTGCACCTAAACACCTAATTGCAACGGAGTTGTCACTGAAATTCTGCGTTTCTCAGTCAAATTTCATTTAAGCCTTTATTTGTAACTTTTCTAAACTTTATTGACATATATGTAAGAAATTTCGAGAGGCTACATGTAAGTAGTGAAATGAGCCTTATTCATTCATTTCCCTCCAGCCCGCCCGTTCATGGAATACATTAATTACTTACAGCTAATTAGAAACATAGGAATGAAAAATATGGTGGTATAGCAATTGTGTAAGTAATATTACCAAGTTTCATTGAATTCTCAATTATACATTTGAATTCGAATAATATTTTTAATTTTTGAAAACTTACTATGTATGGAAAATGATCGGCTATAACATATTATCTTATTGAACTACCGTTTCAGTTTATTCAATATTTTATTGCTATTTAGTAATCGACACATCAAGCTTATTTATAATTATTTGTATGCGTATACATATGTATGTACAATTTATTTAACTAAATTAATGCACTCTGCCGGAAAATCCTGTCTTCAAACAAGCATGGCAGAAAGTACCGTTGTATCATTATAAAATACCATAAAATGTGAAAAAAATTCATTCCTTTTCATTCATTTTATGAGAATTAAATTCAAATACGTTTCGGAATGAAATTTCACTTTCTCTTTTTAGACTTTCTCATGCATAAATTTTTCGAATAATACAGTTTTTTACCCATACACAATTTTTAATTGGACAGCACAGTGTTGTTGATTTATAAGTGTCTATTGGTTTTTAATAATTGACAAATGAATGTATTTCCATCTTATTTCTGTCAAAACGACTTACGCTTATCCCTATGCAAATGTAGCGTGTGAACAGATGCCAATGGAACTCATTAATATAACATTACGCCTTCGGATCTCCCATCTGGAAGATGCATTCGTATCACTTGCATTGAGACATAAATACTGTTGAGAGAATTCTTATTCATTAATAATACTTGTTATTTTGATCAGCAATTGAATTATGTCAACATCTGACACACCTTCCACGGCATTGACCTGCAATGTAAAAAAGCTGAATGAGATGATATTTTCTGTCCATCTTAACTAGCCCTTTTTGGAGGTTGAACACAGCAAAAGCACTGTGTGACAAAAACTCTCTAGTTTCAGATACAGATATTTAAAAATTCTCTTTCGGCGAAGCTTTAAGCTAAAGACTTCCATTGAGAGAGACTGGCCGGCTTAACAAGCATTGCAGCTTCAGACGGTCTCTCTTTAAGACCGGTTCTATAAGCATGGAAATGTGCTCCAACAACATACGAGTATATGACGCTCTCGTTCCAGTGTCCAATTTATAGGAATTAATTAAACTGAGTTGGTGTACTCAAGGCACAATTTATTTTGTAACATGTAATTTTCTAGAAAAAATACATAACAGTTATGTCAAACTCTCCATTTTCTTCAGGATATTGTGCAAGATACATATCTGTACCATCAGTTGCGGTCACATTTTTTTCAAATTGAATGACATTTTTTCTACTCGGAATGAAATAAAGGATTTGTTGGAATGATATGTGCATTAATTTTTACGCATAAACTTGGAAAATATATGTTTTTTAATTTCGTGCTGTGTTTCAAATGGAATTCATGAACTATAGCTTTCTGTACGTTTTCTGTATAGTCGAACTATCTTTCTAATCTGTTGAAATTACTGTGTTGTGAATCAAAAAACCATGAAAACTTTAAAACAAAACACTCAATTAGTTTCTAAGATTATTTACAATTACATGGGTGTTTCATTACGGTATTCACCTAAATAAAACATGCATGCACCACATGAAAAACTCCCAGCCTGAACGTAGCAGCTCATACGGATACAAAAGTTTAACCTGGCTCTCGATAGCAACATTACTACAGCAATTACGAACATTACTACAGCAATTACGAATAATTTCAGCATCCAAGTGAGTATCCGACAAATTGCTGTAATTTGCGTGATTATTCGCAAGTGAAGTACAACGTAGGCCACAGGCCAAGGAAAGTGATAAATTTTAATTTTATTCCAGATAAGGTTATTTTGAAACGTATATGTCGGAATTAAATACAATTATGCCCGAAAATTACTTCAAAATTACGAATTATAAAATGGAGTCATTTAAGAAATGGTCCACAAGATTTAATAGAACCATTTGGCTTTGCGAGAGGGAGAGGCAAAAACAGCAGTACAAATTTAAAATGCACTTACATGTAAAAGTCTGAAGATGTAAATCTTTAAATTACTATAGACCGTCACAAAATCAATTCGAGACGTCAGTATTGAAGCAGACTGGGTGCTGATAAAATACCAGAACGATAACTGTACTAAAAAAGCATTTAATGTTCATTTTTTTTCTGGTGCACCCATTCTGCAACGCCTTGGTGAAAATTCATGAAGCGATCAGTATTCAATTAGGACCTATAGTTCATGTTTGAGTTACTGTCGAGGTACATGCAGCTTAACACGGATTAACGCAAAAACTCTCGCAAAAAGAAAACTCGTGGAGCTTCTCGATACTGCATAGTTTGAGGCCATAATTCGGTGGAAAGTTTTTTCAACAGAAAGATTGTGAGAATCTACTGAGATGTTTGGGCTGTGTTTAATACTAACTGATTTGTTTTCTTAAAGAGATATGAGATGGTTCATAGCTTAAACTTATTGGTCTCGAATTCAATATCGAATTCATTGAGAAATGGAATGAAGCTTAACTATATTCATCCTGAATGTTTCTACTCTTTCGCGCAACATCTCTCAGAAACGTTAACTTCCTATTCCACGACCTCGATTCAAGTCGTATCTCTCGCTCCATTTTTCTGAAAATAATTTTCTCAGTTAACTGGGAATAGACTAGGCTGGCCTAGCAACTGGGTAGCTTCCTGAAATTGCTAATTATTTAGATGTCGAGGTGCTATAGAGCGCACTTTTCACACGAAAACTTGTGGAGCAATCCGAAGCAACTGTAACATCAGTTGCTTCGAATATTCATTTTACGAGCAATAATTGAAATTTTACTTTCAGAATTTCAGGTTGCCGAAAAAAGTGTGCTGATTTTCCAAAACGAGGAACAAAACATATTTTCAGATTTTTAGTTGTTCACTCATTATAGGACACTTGTCTGTATGACATCTCATAATTCGGATGACAGCCGTATTGACCAAAACTACACAGATTTGTCACGAAATAAATTCGTATTTTTTGAAATATTATGAACTAAATTGATAGATATGTTGTTTCTTAAATACATTCAGATGCAGCTGACTTCCCTCTTGTATCTATGAACTTTTGTTGACATCAAAACAGCTTCCGGAAGCACATCTGGTGTTCAGTATAGAGGGGCGCTAGCAGCTCAGTGTTGAAGACCGTGTTTGATAAAATGGTGGATTGAATGTAATGCTTGCCGACTTATTTTAGTCTTTCAGTCTCGCGAGATACGCCTGGGATGTCGGTATTTTGACTAAACATGTGCACATAACATAGCTGAAGTAAGATGTAAAAGCAATAGCAGTCTGCAGGCAGCATTTCTTATTTCACTGTCATTTTTTAGAAGTGAGACCAACACTTCGGGTCAGCACTGAAGGCTTTGACACTTCCATTCACAATATATACAAATGTTTTCAAGAATAAGCATGAATAGGTACACATGACACAACTTGCAACAATTTACAATTGCCGAAAAAACAGTTAATATAATAATTTGCTACTCACCCATGTAGTATTGAGCTCTTACTCAATCATGCATCTCCACAGATCGCCTGTAGCCAATCCGACGAGTGTTCACCACACCTGACTCCATTTCCTGATTTCAATTCGGGTGTATGATACTCCAGTGCACATTTCAAGAGTATTATTACAAAAAGTTGTGATTTTTCACACAACGCTAAGAAAACAAAGTACCCATTTATTTACCTTCAGCCGGCACGTCATGTGAGAACCCCTTTTTCTAATCGTTTATGCAACACAATTATGATTGGCATATTAATTTAATAGATGTAGTGCATACACATATTACACCGCATCTACCTACTGACTCTCCATAAATTGATCTCAGACACGATAACTGAAATTAACAAGCTTCTAATGTCATAAGTTCGCAATAATATATTAAAATTAATTTAATTGGTCCTTAATTAATCAGCTCCTCTTATTGAATCCTCACATTGAAGAACTATCGTCAGGATTCCGTCTTCCACAAGGTGTTCAGAGCTCGGAATTAAACGCGTTTAGGATTCCAGACGTTCATGATGACGGCTCCTCTCAAAAGACCCTTCATCTTCTGCAAAAATGCATGAAAAATCTTATTAATATCTATCTCATGCTAAGTTTATTTCATTCATTTTATTCCCATTACTATGATTTTCATATTTCTATCTGTTTCATAATGATAATTTCACTTTGCTAATTATTCAGCCTAGGTTAGAGCTGATGACATTTGAAGGGTGGAAAGCACTAGTGGACTACTTGCATTTTTTCCCACAGGAGAAAATGCAAGTAGTCCACTAGTGCTGTCCACCCTTCATATAGTAAACTACTGGATCGTAATCGCCTCTGTCTGCGCTGTGTTAGCGACAGCACGGGAGTGGACTACTTGCATTTTTTCCCGTGGAAAATATATTATATTTACCATGGGAAAACATGCAAGTAGTCCACTAGTGCTTTCCACCCTTCATTTTGCAGCGCATGTACTTCCCTCTCGTTTGATTTGTTGTCGATAATTGCCTTGAATCTCCGAGGTTAATTAGTTAATTACTTCTCATTCTGTGATGTAGTCTGCTTGATTTCTGTTGAAAAGAACAAAGTCTTATCTGTTAGGATTTGCTTGAACGTATGATTGACATTTCTCTACATATATTCTGAATTTAGTTATTACTATGTCACCTGTTTCCCCATTTACTCACATAATCTTTGAACGACAACTTCTTTTCTGATTTTCATAAGACTTCAAACTAATACAAGCAAGTGTTTGCATTCCATCTCATCACTATTTTTAAAATCCTCCTTTAAGAGCATGGAAATTTAAATTTATCCAAGTGATTAAGCTGAACTTGTTTCAGTTTATTTGCTCGACCTACGTCTTTAATGAATGAGCCCTTAACAAAAACTTGAGATGTACAATAAATACACAAATCTGTTTTGCAAATTTAATTAATCCGCCAACTTTTATCACAAAATCAACTCAAGTGAACCTGGATAAATTTTTGTTACATCAAAGGAATGTTCCTGGTTATTCTTCACACAATTTGTGTCGGTGAGCTGCTGGTTCGTCAGAACAAATATTTTGAAAACTGAATTACAGTTACCGTTTGTTTTACCCTTGGTTTTCGAACAAATTCGAAGTTCAAGCAGCAGAACAATTGGATTGTTTGGGTTTGCTAAAGCAATTTTCGCAAGAATAATGTGGAGAGTACAGAATTGAAAGTATTGCCTTAGAGCGTGTTTCACACACGGTTTTTTGTTGTCAAATTTCAGAGTTTAGGAGATCCAATGCTTTACATTCTTAACGATCAATGAACAGGTTCCGTTTGAATGCAAAATTGAAGCATATCCTGAGTATTGACTACTATTTAACATTATTTCATTGCGATTAGTTCAGTAGCACACTGCAAAATAACTTCGATTCATAAGACATTTTTCTCTTTGTAACATACTTCAGTGATCCAATTAGATTTCTACTGCAAAGTGCATGAAGTTCTTACATAAAACGAGGTGAGCACAGGAAATAATCATGGTAACTCAGATCGCATGTAACTAACTCAGCACAAATGGCTGGCTCGCTGCCTAGATAAAATGTATCCAGGCCTTGTATTTTTGCCCTGAGTCAGCCTTATATTTTTGGTTAGCGTTCTTGTACTCTATTTTTGAAATAATGTTTGTGTGTACCGTATCTGTAGTACAATATGTTAAATGCTGAAAATTTACGTCTTACGTAAATGCGTACGAGAAAAGTAGTTTACAAAAGGATTGTTCAAAAGACCAGATTATTTGTATGCATGACTGGAAGCAATAACGTACGCATTTTATTCAGTGGAATTTACTATTCTCAGACTGCTACGGATGTAACAAAAGGATCTTAAAGACTTTTTTATATACTTAGTTTTTGGACGAACGGTACGTATTTTTTTAAGATTAATTTTATAGGGTTTGCATTGTTACTGTAAACTGCAAAGATCGTTTTCGTTTCTTAAGCAAGGATTGAGGGTTTTGATATTTCTAGTTTGTTCTGTTGGTATCTTCGTGACTGAAAGACCTACTAAAATAAAAAAACAAATTCTTCACTCAGCAAATCGGAGCTTTCAAGTACGATGGAATGATAATGTTGCGCTGCGTTCATTTTGGTACGAAGAAGTTAAATATTTGAATTCAAACCAGAACTCAATATTGGAAATACATTTGAAGTATTTTATCTTTTATTTTTATTTTTCTATGTTCGTAACAAGGTCTACTCCCTGCACTCTATTTTGCTCTGTCTATCTAAATGATTGCAGCAATTTAGGCATAATAATATGAAGATACTTTTCGTGATAATACTAACATTAATTATTATGTTTTGTTTAGTTGAGCATGAACACCTATTAAATTTTTCAGCCTATTAATTTTTAAATTTCAATTTTAAATATTTTAAATATTTAAATTAAAAATTAATAATAAAATTAATTAATAAATATTAATTAAAATATTAATTAATATTAATTTAAATATTAATAAAATTAATTAAATTAAATTAATAAAATTAATAAAACATTAATTTTAAATATTTCAACCTATTAATTTTTTTTAAATTTTTTTTTTTTATTATTTTTTTAAATTTAAATGACTTGGAACGCAGTAGTTTGTCATACTGATTAATGGGTACTCAATGTGCGCTCAAATTCTCTGCTAGCAAATTTCAAAGTCATCGCCAATTCTGTGATTTTTCAGTGAGTTCCTCATTACATTTTTTTAACGGAATGATGTTGCGTCGGAATGCAAAGCGCGACACGTGACATTGTTTTGATGCAATGTAACGATCTGCTCAAAGTTAAAACTAAACGATTATTGTAATGAAGTCTGTAGCACAAACTTTTTTAACTTCTATGTAGCACAGAACGACCAACTTTCTCGGGGCACTCCCCATTTTCAAATTGTGCAAGAAGAAAATAAAAAAATATCCAAGTTCCATGAAGCGGAAAGGCTGTAAATACTGGATCTGATTGGAACCTGGCAGAAATACAAACTGCATTACATGAGACGAGCTTGACTGTACTTTGGTTACTTAATCATTGAACTTGTTGTTTACAAATGACGGAAAGCAGCAGGGGAATGGGGAATAATGTATCTGGCTAATGGAATACTGGCTGATCATTTCTTAATTATGCATAATTCATACAAAATGTCAAGTATTAGTATAAGGTGCTTAATTTTTCTATCATCGAACAAACATTGGTAACACTCAGGGGCTGAGCCAATTTTCTGTCATAGATCAATCACAAATTTTAGTTAAGAAAATTAAAGCGAACAAAAGGATTTAAAAATTCAGATTTTTTACCGATAATTTGAATTTCGATTTTTCCGATTGAGTTTTGTTGTCCTTTTTCGCACACAATTCATTTTAATGAATATATATCAGGAAGAGAAATAAGTAATTTATGTTTGAATGTGCATTAACATTCTAAGCTAAAAAAGTTGAGCGTATAAAAAATTCCATAGCTGTGTCGCATAAGTCACAGCGGCAGTTAATTTCACTGAGTACTGCAGTGGTTCGGGCGTTAAGTTCTACCACTTGTCTACATGAGTACGAGTTCATTAATTTTAAGAACGCAAGTTGTGCGTTGGTTTGAATACTGCCAGCTGCTGGGACCAGTGTCGTGCTTCAAGATTTGAAGCCTTAATGTAATAGCAGCCTGTGTTTTTTATTCGAAGCATGTCGATAAGATACTACTCGCGTCATAAGAGGCTGTCTTAAATGTTAGAGGAGAAACAAGAAAGAAAAATTACACTTTAATCTCGTTCTACGAGCATTATTCGTCACTGAATCTTAGTTGCGATCAAAATCGACACGCAGGGAAATTTTTCCAAAGATTTCAGTGTACGATAAAATACGATAAAGCTATAGCCATCCTTTGAAAATATGAAACAAATATAGCAACTTTAAAAGCCACTTTTTGATTGTTATTACGTCATAAAATACGAATATCATTCGTATAAATTTTCTTGAAAAGATGTAATAAGCGAATTAAAACAAAAAGAAGCAAATGCAGATGTAAAGAAGAAAGGCAATAACTCATCATCTCTGAGGGCAGTGTGAACTTCACACATTTATTTTTAAATCATTGGTTTTAATATCAACTCGTTTGCTTGCCCAAATAATTTTTTTTGAATAAAATGAGGCATCATATCAAATTTTAATGAATGATAGTACCATTTCATCAGTAAAAAGACTGAAACTATCGCATTCTGTTTCACACTGTTATTTTTTAGTTTTGGTTCAATTATGAGACCGAACCACCGTTTGTGGTACTATCAACCAATGCATTTCTAGTACTGAAGGGTCCTAATCATGAAGTATTATATCTTAATAAACATAAAATAAAATCTTTTGCATAAAAATTCTAACACTGAGATATAAAGCTTATGTAACATCTATGTCTAATGAACGAGTTCGCTGAGGTTATTATGCACATAGAGGATGTTATACTCGCACAGCTTCAGATCATTACACAGTAGATCACTATTGTACATTTTCCACTCATAGCGCCCACTCAAATCTCCTGTGTAGCAGTATGTTTCTTCTCCAAAACACTAACTTTTATATCTACTGTTTCATTAGAACTGTTGAGTATGCTAAGTGTTGTAGTATGTGCTCAGCCCTCATGATGTAAAAATAGCGTTAGAATGAATGTTAGAAATAACCGTCTTAAACGGTATTTTTCCGCTAGTTTCTCCAATGTTTTTAGAGAGTTCCTTCAACCTTCCCAGAAAACAGGTCAGACAGGTCCCTGCTTTTCGGAGCTAGCACTTTTCGTCGTTTCCTATTGTCTATTTTTTGTTTTTATTTCCGCTGTGAGCGTCTCGAAGCTCCTTTGGGAATGTGGTGGACGCCATGGGCTCCTGGATCGGGCAGCTTCCTCTGAGCCGTCACAATCTCCAACCACCTCCGGTGGATGATCAATCACCTGCTCTGAGCACTGCTCTAGTAGGTGTCTTCACAGAAAAATTGGGGCGTCGAAGAAAGGATGAAAACTGCGGGATCCGTTTTATCTTTGGCGGTAAATCTTGGAGATTCGCATCGGACTTTGTGTAGGGATTCTCAAACCCACAAATTTTGTCTTCCTGCTGCTTTTGTCCTGACGCAGCTGCTGTGTTTATGCCCAGCGCGTCTATTTTTTTGCCCTTAGTTCAATTTTAGTTCAGTTTTCATGTTTTTTTACCGACCGGATTTTCAAGAAGCCAAGAAACAGCTGAAAAATCCTTTTTCTGTTCTAAAGATATTCTGATTTTCACTAAAAATTCCTAGATTAATTTTAAAATTTGATGATGTAATAAGCTGAAATGATAGGTGTATACATATTCTACTTTGATTTTAACACATTTTTGGTGTGTTTAGGGCTGAAATACTTAAATTATTTGTAAATTATATAAATTGAGTAAGGTACTACAATATGATATAATGACAACACTCAAGTGATTCGAACTCACATTCAAGTGAGCCTAAATTCCCAAAATCCATAACAGTTTGTCTATGCAGAACATTAAATAGTGTTTCACTGTAGACTTTCGAGTCGATGTACATATATTCACTGGATTTCATGAAACAAATGTCTAATCATACGTGTCATTTTCGATATGCTATTACTGGATAATAGAAATCGAACAAGAAATATTTGTTCTATGCAGTAACCCTCTTCTTTAATTTTGGTCCTGAACTGAGAATATTGCTTAAGCAGCGACAACTCACAGCGAGTTTCCATAAGGTTCAGTGAATGAGGCTTTGGTGCTTGGCTATTGAGAGATAATTATTTCCAGCATCTTTTATCCTGTTTTCCATCGGGGCAACGAAGAAAGGCGACGACTTTCTAATCATTGCGCTTTCGATCAGAGTAAGAATCCGGCAGTGCTGTATTTGCGTGTCTATCAATGCTAAAAACACAAGAAAATTAGTACCTTATTTGGCTAAATAAATTTACGGTAAAATGTTATAAAGATTTTTTTATGTCTACACAGACACATGTGCTGCATACGCCACGTTGTGTGATCATTGATACCAAACAAACATCTTTTTTGGCAAATCAACTGAAAAAATTGTTTTGTTTCTCCCGATACAATGTATAAATTCTGCAGCAGAGTTAAATTGAAAGACCGCTAATGAGGCTAACAATATGTCAAAAATAAAAATACACACAAGGAAAAAAAGGTTTCAACTTTGTGAATAGCAATTAATTAGTCAGGAACAATAGTTTGAACATGAAAGTGATGTTGTGGCATGGAAAGGATTTCTTCGTGTATGCTGAAGTTACCGATAAGAAAAACGCAGCTTGTACGTATATCAGGTAACCATAAGAATGTAATACATATTGATTGCTATTTTCAATAGAATGAGCGATCTATCAAAGCGAGTGAAGTTGTCCACGAAACAATATATATTTCAAGCATTCCTTGCTTGTTGATAGCTGCCTGTTTGATTCACACATATTACTTTCTCTGCAACTGCTGGTGTGAACAGAACTTCTTTACTTTCCGAACCTTTATTCAGTGATGCTTTTTAAGCTCTCTCTGACGAAACAGTAAATATTTTATGTGACGTTACATTTACAATAGTTAGGGGCACCAGACATACCAGACTGTATATTAAATTCTTCTACCCCTCTGTGGTATTAGATGAATTTTGGTTGTTTAAACACGTGATGATGAATTACCAACTATTGAAATGCGTAACGATGAATATATGGTTAAGTAATAGTATCGAATCAAAACATTTTCTCTAATTTTCCTCTGACCTATTGGCAAAAGTCAGAAAAAAATAAAGATTGTCCTCTCTAATGCATGCTGAACAGGTTACGAACTCGGCTGATTTGATGCAGGAAGTTCTAATGAAGTCAGTCTCGGTCTCTTCACCGTGTACTCGCCATGAACTCACGTCTTCTGTCTCAAAAGGTTGAGTTGAGGAGCAATTGGTTGGTTGTTACCACTATCTTGAACAAAACGTTTTGTTAAGGGTGAAGTTTACGTGAGATATTCAGGGAAACCTTGCAACAAATGCTTGCTATACAGATTTGAGTAATTTATACTAATACCAAATATCAGTGAAACAAATAAAAGACGTGAATGGTAGCGTACTACAAACATGAAACCTATAAATTAGATATTGGAAATTCCAATAATTCCTCCAGGAAATCATTATGCAACAGAAACAACAATTTTGATTTAATTTGAACTATATTTTGGTAATTTGCATTTGTTCAAAATTGTACAACGCTACGTTATACATACACAAGTGTTGAATATACAGGAACCAAAATTGTTTGCATACTCAGAATGAAAATTTCATTTGCTACTTCAGGTCACATATCGAGCTCTCATCCCTAAGGTACGCATTGCAAAGGTATAAGAAATGATTCATCGTATAAATTTCGCTGAACTGAGATTGTGCACGGCATTAAATCCACAACAACGAGTTTTGAAGTTCCGTGCAGTACCTGAACAGAGATTTCTGGCTGGAAATATTTTATCTAGTCTTAAACCACTCAATTACAATAAATATCAACTCTTTCTAGCACGTTATGAAGTTTTCCTGCCCATCCATGTCGGCTAGTGCATAAGTTTTAGTCGAATATGATGATATCAGCAGAATCGGAGTCTCCTCACATTCAGCCCTCAAAAGATTGCCTTCATTATTTTGGAGAGTGGCTGCCCTATCGTCGATCCTCTTCGTTGCTCATATCTGCTGTAATCCACTGCAATCTTCTATGTCAGAGTTTTATCCACCCCAATTCTCGCCCTAAATCCTTTCTAATATGTGTCTCCCTCTGCCCCGGCGCACAAATGTCTCCCGTACTTTTTGATGATTTTTGACTTACGAGGACTTTTAAGGCTTTCAAGAGACTTTGATGATTCAAATTAGTAGATATTATGGTGGCCGAAACACATTTTAGAAATGTATTTTAAAAACTATTTCTTAAAGTATGTAAACTTTTATAACTTCACAAGGATATTGATAATTTTTATCGTTTGCCTTGGAAAAAATGAATGAATTTGAAATGTTCGCTTACGTGATTTTAAATAAAAAAAGAAGCTTAGTAGCAAGGACAGGTTCATGGAAGGTTAATATTCAACTGCTATAACATTTGATGCAACTAAATTTAGCAAAGTCGGGAATGTCGGGGAATGTCCAGTGTCACTGTCTACAATGAGCTGCATAAAGTTATCATGAATAGTAAGCAACCATAATTTTAAATCAGCTTACTACGTTTTCCCTGTGTATAAGATGAATAAACCTGAGATTTTGAAAGAGGATTTTAATAGAAATTTTAAGTTACGCATGATTTAGAGTTCGGCTAACCTTGAAAAATTGATTTTTTTACAAAATCCCATGGATGAAGCTAAATCGCGAGTCTATGTAAGTTCCTCAAATTAATTTCAACGTCTGTGAGGATGTACCTTTGAAGAGAGAAAATGAATTCCAGCGCTGGCCAAAATTTGAACTCCTTTCTAGGTGAAAAATGAGGTACACCTAGCCTCGTTATTTGTCACGATTAAAGACATAATTTAAGATTTCACGAGTTTATGTTTGCAGAAGAACGTTAATCAAAATCACGAGAGTAAGTAATGGACATTGCTGAAAATCATGAAGAAATCCTCTGAAACGCCCAACAAATAGCGAATTATGCAAAGATATCTGCGAAAATAACGAATTTTGAGGGTTTTGAGTTTTTTGAGCGGGCATTCCGAATTTTTGTTATTAAGAGAGGAAAGAATTAGACAAGACCTCCAAACGCTAAAACATCTTAAAAAACATAGCTATCAACAATGACACGTTTGATTTAGATTCGCATAACTTGTACCATATATCAGCAAATAACAAATAACAAATTTGTTATTTATAATATATATATATTATATATATATTATAAATTATAATAATAATTATTATAATATTAATTATAATTATATATTATTATTATATATATATTATATTTATATATCAGCAAATAACAAATAAATAATATCAAATATATGGTCTTTCTGGAGCATCTTTCTTTCATTACGAGATCATCATCTCTCTGTGAAAGTTCTGTCATCTGCACCTCTTAATATTTAATGACCATCTTGAGCGCTCTCCCTGTTCCATAGTCACTTGAGCGCACTAAATTTTCCCCTAAACTTTTTATCACGTACTAAATTGCTCATGTTCTTCGTGTTAAGTGTTGTGTGTCATTTTCCCCCTATTTTTGGCAACGTTAGTGCTTATTCTCAGCTGCTTTATTTGATGCTCTTAAAAGCTTACCATATCATGTATTTTTTTTTAACGAATAGCCAATCATTTAAAAAATTTCCAACTAAGTGCTTCCATCAATCGTCTGTTCCCTCTCCCAAGTTGGTGCTTTAGCTGCTGCGTCTAGAACTACTTGATCAATAACTCTAACAGTATCTGTCTGCCCAGTGTGTATTACTGAAACTAACAATGTAGGAATCTTATCATCATTTCGTAGAATAATTTACGTTTTGACTGCACTAATCAAATACTTCCGACGGATTTAGTTTCCGATCAATTGGTTATTGAATCCCAAATTTCCCTAGTCTTCTGAGGAACTTCATAGCTCAAATTGACTTTAATTCACTCATGATGATTTGCAGATTTTTTAATGCCAGAAGGCATATTTGCTCCTTGCAAGAGACATTATTTTCTCATCCTCTCATTCAGTAATTTCTTACCAATTAGAATATAGTTCACAAATTTTTACGGGACTTGTTTTCAGTAGTCAATAAAGAAACTACGTATTCGAATACTATGATACAAGTGTTTTTCTTCAAGTACACGTACTTAAGAAAAATTAGACGCGTTTTTCTTCAGGTACACGTACTTTCTTGAAAAAGATATTGGGGTACATTTTCTCAAATTAAGTTGCATATGTCAAAACACAATCATGCTAAAGAAGAGTGAACATCCAACAACCTTGCTCTCCAATCAGCCTTGTGCATCACTGTTTCAATCAAACAATCCTTTGTTCACAGATTGAACATAATAATCAAATTTTGATCAGATGGTGCATCAAAATATTTTACTTTCTCTACCAGCAATTGCTCGCTGATATTTCCTATCGTCAGACTTGATTAAAATAATGGTTGACAGCGTTCATATTGTATCACTGGAGCAAAAAACTGTGCTCGAGTTTTACTAGCATGAAGTATCAGCCCATTTGATCATGAAATAATTTTTAATCAACAGAGATAACTTTCATTTTTTCTGTTTGTTTATCTTACCTTATCACTTGGGACTGTAATTTAAATGTATCAAAGTGAAAAGCTGATGATTTCTTCTCTTCATGCACATGCTGATAAAATGAATAACTTCTTGATCACACAACATGTCTTTAGATACGATTCATTGCGATAATTCCTAATACTTTTTTTCTTTTTTCTCCGTGGGACCTTCATTTTATGACCAATCTGGTAACGTAATCCTTCAGTGGCCCCCGTCCTCTTGCCTTCCGTGGCGTGCCCACTCACCAACGCCCCACTTCAACCCACCCACCTCAACCCACCCACCTCAACCCATCCACCTCAACCCACCTCAACCCACCCTGAGGAGCCGTTTGCTGCCTCAGGGAAAGCCTTTTTCTCTCGCTAGCTATTATTTTCTTAGGATCCTGGAATGAGAGGGATTTTTTCCCATCATCTTTTTTCGAAGAATTTTTAATCGCAAACGGGGCATCACCCTGATCCCTGCTAGCCTCTCTGATATCCGGAGCGTTTTTTTACTCCATTCTACGCTCTCAAAATTGATGCAATCTTTCCGCCAAATTTTATGTTTCTTTTTTCATGTGAAATACCGAGGGGAGTTCGGTGGTGAGAAATGGCGACAGAAGAGAAAACGCTCGACTTTATGTTCTCGTTTGTGGAAGCTGTAATGGAAGATGTCGATTTAAATACATTGCCGAAGAAAAAAGTAGCATAAGTTCGATTGCTCATTGGTAATTGAATTATTCATAAATTTGTCCAGTTTGATTTCAGAATTCAAACATACGCACTCTTTTACAATTTTTATTCAAACTGCGTACTCAAGCGTTAAGTAAATGCGAGGTAATCAATATGAACAATAAAAATATATCTAACAATTTGTTTCTAATGTATTTCTGGAAGTTTGAAAGTTTGTGCATGGACAATAACTTGTTATACCTGCACGTAATGAAAGAATAGGATTTATGTACGGTGTGTTGACATGTGTGATGGCTTACGGTCAAACTTCCACTCCTGTTTTGAGTAAGAAACCTTCTGTACACGCAACTGTTCAGCCTTTGATCCCGTTGTTCGAGTATCATTCATTCATAAATCAATTCACTCACATAAAAAATTTCGAGTATCCTGTCTTTGATAGGTTTTATACTATTCACTTTACTATTCTTGTCTCCGAGTCAGGTATCTCTGTCTTCAAACTAGTGAAACTTTTTGAATCATCTGTGCAATTTCTGATTACGAGTAAGAAAATATCTTTCAACAAAAAATGATTCACGAATTGTCAGTAACACTAATTTCGCAGTACCAAATATATGGAGGCAGTCTTCAAGTTACTTTATTTTGGGTGTTGGAAGCCAAGTGTTAAATTAGAATAACAGCATGAGACCTACTTTTGCAGAGAAAAGAACTGATCAATTATGGGTCATGGTTGAGCTTATTGCTATTTCCTCTTAACTCTAGAACGTTGTGCAAAAATTTACTTTCTGGCTTGTTCAAATCGTTTGGTATGAGTTACCATACATGTATGCACTTCATTCATGTTTTCTATTTTCTTCAGTCACCTTTCTGGTGAGAAACCTTTCTTTCTTTGGAGTCGAGAAACTCGACCTCGTTCGTTTGTTGGACACGCTCGCTCTTTTAAACAGTGAGTTAGTCCAACCATTGAATTTCTGCGTCGTTGACTCCGTTCTGTCCTTCGCTAGACTGTCATTTTCTTAGCGGTGTCCCGTCCAATTTCGGTATTGGTGACTTGTGTTTTTAAAACACAGAAACAACGGATATTTTTAGTTGAAATATTTCATTTAATTTTCAAAATCCTTCAACATAGTATTAAATAGTAATTTTGCTATGATAATATAGCGATATGTTTCGGTAAATAGTAAATTTGTTGTCAATATCTGTAAGACTTATCTTATTTTTATTAATTTTAATAGTTCAGTTACATTGGCTTAATTGAGTTGAAAGATTGCATCTATAAGTTGATTGGAATATAGCACAGCTACTTCTAGAGCAACACAAAATATTTTCTATAGTTTTCTTTGCATCTACATATATCTATTTTAGTGTTATTTCAATTTATCACGAGTGTTTCAGAAAAAATCAGAGGGCATTTATAGTTTAAATTCTATTACGTTTACGAAGTCATTATTGATGATTCAGCAGATTTAGGAATTGATCAATTCGACTAAGTTGGGATGTTTATAGCCAACCTGTCACCTTTCATGAATTTCATAATGCCGCATTTTGAGAACCATATTTATGAATCTTGTGTAATGATTGGTCATATTTGTTCTTGCAATCGTATTTGTTCAGCCAGAAACTATCAAAATTCAGTAATATAACTTATTTGAATATTGAATAGGATATTTTTATCTCCTTAGCATTTCTCATCAAGTACTGTTTTGTAAGGAGGTCAATCCTCTCTGTACCATTCACGCTCTTTACTTTACGTGCAAATAACAATTTTTTCGCCCCAATATTCCTAAAAGAGTGAGTTTACATTCTCTGTATTTTAATGATGCTACAAATGAAACTTAAAGGGAGCAACTTATAACGACATTTTGTTACCTTCCTCAGTTCAAAGCCAAGGTTTTGCTTTGGCTGAAGTAGGGTCGTCATAACCATTTCTCGTGGAAGTTTTGAGTTCTGTGAGGGCATAAATCTTGGTGCGTAATGCCATCGAGTTTTATCATGCTCACCATATACAATGATCACTCGTAGCGTATACGATCTGTTCTAGCATCTCTGTATGTGATGGTTATATTGTTGGGTGTCTTCATCAAAAATCATTACTGACCATAGATGGTCGCTTATAGTATGATATGACTACATTAATGTATCTTAGTTAAATTTATCACATCATCGTTACTACAAGTTTCTTTGACTGTTCAATGCACTTTATTCATCGATGTTCTCAAAAGGTACGGTCTTAGTTAATATCAATATCTTGGTATTTTCCACTCCCGTTGTAGAAGTATGATAGTTTTATGAGAAGATTATATAAAAATGAGTGAAGCATACTCCAAATTCTTGTCTTCACGTGCATGCACGAGTCCTCACACTTACAAGCCTGACTCTTAAGAAATCATGAGGCATTTAAGCCTGCACTCATGTGAGTCGATTGCTCCGTATATTTATAGGACCTTTAGCCTGTAATGTTACGAATACGCTTTCAGTTACAAAAGAAAATTTGTGCGATGTAAAAATGCTCTATTTTTAAAACCAACGTTCATTAATACAAGTTCCCAGATTTGTTGGATTGTAAAATTGCGTCATTGAAGTAATTTTGTGTTCAAAATTTTAAAATGGCATAATGAGAGTCATAAATTTACTTTTTTGGCTCAATTTAGAGGAGTAATATTTTTACGACCAACTCAGCCTTTTCCAGCGAGTTACTTGAATTTTGGGTGCTCATCCTAGCATCTTCCTCAGTAAATCAGCTGCCTCGTCTACGTATATGCCTATTGATTTTCAGTCTTCAGGTTGGCTAAACGGGGCAAAAATTGAAGGAATATTTTTTGAGTTAGTGTGTCGATTGCCTTGATTTATGCCTTTGTCTCTCACTTGTTGAAACACTCGAAGTTATTCCCTCTTGAGTTTTTTAAATCAGTAATTTAGAATTTTATTCAATCGTTCCCAGTAGAGCTGGATGTTCATCACTACTATTAATATTGATATTTTTTTAAGTGCAAAGAATGAGAAAAATGCTGAACTTTTTATATGTATGATGTGTGCTGTTTAAATACGAAACTTTAAACGGTTCGATCATTTACATATTATATATACAATAAAAAGAAAGAAATCTGCAAATGGGCAAACTTTAGAGTAAACTGGCTTGAAAATTGAAAGTAAAGCAACTAACTATCGACTAAAGATTTGATTGGTGCTAAGGTGATTGTTTTAAACGAACCTATTTTCAAAAATATGTGTCAACTATCAAATTTTTAAATTCTATTATATTCAGTTTTTTCTTAGATTTTAGTATGACTCAAGTAGTAAGGAACATCTCACTGGCCACTGGGATCCCCGATCACTGAATATGAAACGCTTGCTAAAATTATTTTAATTCGAGAAGTCCGGCGTTGATGCTCGGCCAGTCTAAGACTTGAGAGCATGGGAATTATTCCAACCTACACAGATGCACGTTCTAAGCTACATACTGAGGGCTTCAAGGAGGCCTACCCCTCAATAAGTTGGTTTACAAACTACTGAAAACAAACCTAGACTGAAACTATTATGTAACGTAAGTTTGAAATTCTTGTAGAAAGGTATTTTCCAAGTAATACAAAAATTTGAAATCCGTTGGTGCAACTGAAACCCAAGTAAAGAAAAGAAAAGTATGGAGTATTATTTTCCATGGTAGGGTTAGCAGAATATTCCATCCTCAAGGCAGTATCCTCAAATTTTCATTACTGCGATACGAACTCAAGTGTGGAAAAGATAATTGTACTTCTCTCCTTGTTTTTCACCGTACAGAGTCGGGCACGTCAGTGAAAACGAAGATATAACACCTGTCATTCATTATACAAACGAGTGAAAGATATAGAATGTACATATTATTGTAAAGAAAATCATTGGGTATCAAAATTATGCAGGTATAATTTGAAATATTTAACTTATTCTATCATGACTATGGCGATGAAGTCCACTTGTGACTTGGCGTATGTAACAGACAGGACGTCTTAGGGTGAAAACCAAATTCATTCTCTAACGCGGATCAAATTTTAATGTGTATGGGATAGAATCCGGGATGCTCGTCTGCCATCATGCCAGTTGCCAGAATGCCTGGATAATTTGCAGAAAATAACCATTAGCACTTCATGTGCCATGGGAGGCAGCTCCACTGCGTTGAAATGAGACTTTGGAGTTGATGAGCTAGCGATTAACCCAAGCAATGATAAGCACCACTGCGCTGATCAGCTAACATCTAATTAACAAATTATTCCGTATTGTTAAATAATGTTTTTGTACACTCTGGAAGCCGTTAGTGAACCAATTAGATTCGCAAACGTTTATTTTGCTAATAGAATTCAATTGATATGTTATGTTGGAGATGAGTATCCAGCTCCACATTGCAGTGATGGACAACGTCCATCCAAAGCAGACCACCTTGACCATCGTCTGATGTCAGCATGATACCTAAGCAATTTTGTGTCATTTTGGTTCATTTTTTGATTACGGCATAGTAAATGAATTGTTAATCGTATGAATTACTCATCTTTGATTTAATTTACTCATTCAATTATTATTGCCTACACCTTCATCATCATGTGATCTTTGCATGCTTTACCGTTTATAAGAAATTTTTTTCTATGCTACAACACGCAAATTTCAGTGTTCTAGGTCTCTTTTGAAGCTTTGAAAGCTGAAAAACAGAACAAAGTCTAAATTCACCCGATAAAAGTAATCTGTTGTCAGTTATTGTTAGTTTCCGCTATTTTTCAACAGTTGAGCAGTTTAGCGTTTGTAAAGCTAACTTCTTGGTTAGCTGTGCCGACCACTGAACCCAAGGAATGTAATTTCGCTGTTAGATCAAATAAAGTTTCTCTTCAGTTTTGACTGTTTCTTCGGTGAAAATTAGAGGAGTAATCCGTCCTTGGTGTGTGACGCTGCCAATATCAAAATCGAAGTGGGATTATGTCAACTGAACGCTGTGTGGCATTCTACAGGCACAGGTAACTTTTACGATTTCTGTCGCGCCATCGCCTAACACTTACAAGGTTTATATTCCACACAACATTCAGGCCTGGACTACGACACAGTCATCGACGCTGTACTAAATTTTCTTCAAATCCTCCGTTGAGCGCCTTTCCACTGAATGCTAATAAGCGTTCCTTGAAGAAAGTCTACATCGAAAGTCGGTCTTTATGAAAACGTCTCCTTCGTGTTTTTACGGTAGTAATTCATGCGGAGAATGAGTCGCCGGAAAGTTTGTCGTTCAAAGGAATAGGCCGTAACATTGTTAGCATCTTTGATGACCGGATTAACATTTTACAGAGATTTGCCTGGAATTTGCCTGCGCTTGATTTCAGAATATAAGTTCCGTAGACTAGCCACCTCAGGCAAACGAAAGGTTCTCAGCTTGTTTATCCAGATGATGCAAGGTGATAGACTCTCTTTGCATATTCCCATTAAAGATATGAACGAAATACACCAAAGCCTTCAACAACAAACGATATGCGAAGTGGATTTTGCATGAAATTATATGAAAATTCAAGCTAACATTGTTATTTATTACGCTTCATGCAAGCATTGTCGCTGAGGATTTTATTTTATATTATGTTGAGGCTGTGGAAATAATTCAAAGAATTGGGGGTAGCCCATTTTATCAGAATCTGTAGAACGACTACACATTTAATAAAAAAAACCACCCACTTAGATTACGAATTTTTTTAGTTGTGAGATTCGAATTTTGAATTCATATAACCACCATTGACAACATTATTAGCTGAAAATTATTTACCAGACTTAAAAAACATGTTGTGTAAACATGATACAGTATTGACATTCATGCTCACAAAGTACGAATAAATGTATTGAAATAGTCATCGTATTTACTGGTCTTGATTTCAGTCGCGAAACTCACGAAGGTTTCATGCAAACACGAGTAACAATCCGACAGCTAATGGAAAGATAACATCAAGGTAAAAAAAAACGCAAAACAATATTAATGCAGCTCAAAACAATTAGACGCTCGTAAAAATCAATCATGCTAAATGTTTTCTAATTACATCAGTTTGAAACTAGTCCAGATGTTAGAAGATGACATTTAAAATTAGTTTTCAGACTAAAAGTTAATGTATAAACGAAGATGAAACAACTTTTGCAACAGAAATGCGATTTTTGGCCTTTTTTAACCCCAAACTGAACGCACTCCAGTTTAGCAGAAGAAAATGAGAGATTTTCATCACCAGCATGACGATGAAGCGAAAACTAAGCTGAACTGTTTTATTGATGTAATAAATAATGCGTGACTACATTGTAACTGATGAGCATTTTTATGACTTTATTAAGTCATTAAAATTATAGAACACATAAGAAAACATGGAAGTGAATACTGTTCTACATTTGTTCTTTTTTATGTGATTGTAAATAATCTTGGACAACAAATTTTCCTGCAAAAAAATTTGTCAAAAAGAGTGATAACATTTAATGAAGGTTACATTATCTCGGGACTCTTCAGTGCTGGAAACAAACACACTTTTCGACACCATACGCACAGAGCGCAATAAAGGATCATCCAACTAGGCGTCTCTAGATCGCAGTTTTCGACATTTCAGTGCAAATATTTCCATTAATTCAGGGTTTCCTATGCAGAGTAAATTCTTCTATAATCTTGAAATCTCTTAGTGACATTTCGAAAACTTGAGCAAGCTGGATAATAAAATGTTTGTAGATAATTTATTTTCTCTAGTGAAGCCATTCTTAGCCAGTAGCCCCTGATCTCCCAAAATTTTTCTTATATTGTTACCTAGTATATTTTTATTCATTGTTTATGAAAGAATTTACAAGCAACGGTAGCTTGTTTTTTTATTACACTTTGTCAACTAAACAACCATGTAAAATAACGTAGGTTAAGACGTTTTATAGCCACTCACATTGTTTACTTTTCAAAAGCTTATTCTACAAACATGAACTACGCACCTAAAATTCACCAGCGAGGAAATTGCTGAAATTTTAGAATCTGTTTCCAAGAGTTCATCGGAACAGCGCCCGCTTATTTCAGAAGACAGCATGGAGGAGACACAAACGACGCTTTTCGTCAGCCTCCCTCCTGCTGGCCGGACGCTGACCGCCTGTCGTGCTTACCAAGCGTTAGCATCAACGACTGCAAATCACGAGACACGGCCTACAACACTAATGATAATGGCCAATAATTTAACATGAACTGCAAATAGAAAGACCACCGTACACCCACAAAATAAATTTATTGGAGCGTTACTGTTGCAGGCTCGATTTTGTAGCAGATAATACTCGTATACATACGTAGCTCTGACTGCAAGGCTGACCAAACCATATTTCTTAATACCAACAGACCTTGAAATGTTGTACCGACGAATAATTGGCAAAAGAGTATTCAGTGAGGTATTGTTGTTACAAATACGTCAAATCCAGAACGTGTGTTCACAGTATAGTTTAAAGATGACGATGGGACTGCAAAACTCTAGGAAACAATCTTTAGATCATGTACGATTTCAATTGTTTTTTGTTTCATAACCATAAATTGCTACGCATTGACACCAAAGCAATGAATGTCTATTTCTTGATAAAAAGATTGCTAAATTATATCACAGAATGGAAAGTCTTTCGATTATATTAAAAGTATGACATCTATAGTTTCAGTATTTTTATTCATGATGTCAACCCTGTTATTTGCAATAGTATACATCCATTAAGTCTCTTTTTCATGATGATTAAGCAAGTTCGAATTAATTTTCTCAGAGCTGGATAGTAAAGCTACTATCCTTTAATAAAACTAAAACTGATGTTTACAGATTTCTTTCAGAATAGAATAGAATAGAATGAGGCTATAGGAACGAACCTTGTGGCCCATTCTTGGGTCGGATAATTACTTCGATAATAATCGGTTTTATACCCAAGTCCCATGCCGTATTTCTAGCCGCGTCAACCATGTCGGCAGCGGGAAGTATATGATGTTCACATGGCATCAATTCAAAATTAATTCTTAAAGGTATATTGGACTTATAAAATATTCTCCATGTCCGGAGCATGAATTACATTTCTCTAAGTTAAGTAAAATGTTGGTAGGATGAAAGACCTATTAACTACGTACTGTTGAAAGCTACATGATAATTGGGTTGTTCAATATTAAGCAAAGTGGATGTTGACAGAGTCATCTGTGAATATTATAGAATTATCATATCGTAAAATAGGTAAGACACGCACGAAAATTGTGAAGGTCCATAAAGTTCTGTACAGTTCTCGTGAAGTAGATGTCTGAAGACGCAGGTTGATTTAACACGAGGTGACAGATTCTCAATATTGATTTAACAAGAGATTACAAAATTAAGTGTCGCTAGTGTGCAGATAGAGTAAAATTTTTCCAATGAGACAACGAAAGAAAAATCAATGAGCCATATTTTGTTAGCATGTACCATACATTTTTTTCTAGAAATGCAAATTGAAAAAAAGAAGATTTAACATCAACGTAAACAAATCATAAAGAAAAACATGCACAATTGGTTTTGAATATCGATTTCAGACTGCAAATGATCTGTTAAATTGTTTAAAACTGTAAGACTTGATTTTTGAAACATGCCTTCAATTGTTTTTATTAAACTGACTGCCACATTATTCCTTGCTTCTTTCGTGACACTCCCTCAACAGTGATTGCTGTAGAGGTATGACCTCAAGTGCTGAGTATGACATTTTTCTCCAGCTGAGGGTAAACCTAACAGAATAAGTGGCAGCAAAAGCTCCAGGTTCTACATTACCGCTAACAGAATCTTCGGAAGCACAATACTGGAGTCCAAAGATAGGAACGAAAGATCTTCAGAAAGTAATACCACCGCTGATATCACTTATTATTAGTTTTCGAAGTAAATTTCTACGCTTTCAACTTAAAATGAAAGTGGAGATCATGACTTAAAAAGAACAAAATGGAACCAGAAGAGATTGAGAGCGAGTTTTTGTATTGAACGTCTTTTTCCGCTTGCCATGAGACACTAGGCTGTGCTATGGCATCTGAGTGCTGCTGAGTTGGTTCTTTTACAAACAGGCTCTCATTACAGAAGATATTTTGCAACTAATAATATCAACATGAGCTACCTCCACATCATTTTCCTTATTCAATTCTTCACAATCATGTTCATTTCTGTATGCTTCAGTATACTTTGTCAGTCACAAATTTTAAGTTTAGAAGTCTACACTGCACTAGTTTTACAACCGCACTATAGTTTTGTAACTTTTTTGATGCACAACATGTTTTGACGTGACGTTGTTTTGCTCCGCTCTATATTCTAGACGGACAGCTCAGCTCTCGGTGCCTTAAGCGAGTTTTGAAAACCGTTTGTAACGGAATTGAGGCTCTCCAGAAATGTTAAAATGCCGCTCACCTGTTACGTTAAGCGACGCTCTAGCTTCTCCATGGTTAGCTATTATACCTAGAAAAGACACGAAATTACAATATTATGACTATGATAAAGGATATATGTAGTTCAATCACACACACACGCTGAAAAGCTGGTGTTGACCACGTGTAAAAATATGTAAAAAGTTGTGACTACTCTTTTAAATCTCCCTTGAAAATTTCATGGAACTCCTGCAATCGAACTGCGTGTACCATACGCAACGTTGCTGTGATATTTGCTCTACTTTTACAAGTGTATCATTGTTTCATAAATTCCGAAGAAGTGAAAGGTTTAATTATTTTGGATACTTTCCAAAACAATCTGTTACAGTTCACTGAAGATGGTTTATTGAACCTAATACTAGTAAATAAAATGTTCACTCCGATGATAATTCTAAAAATTTAAATTTTTGTTTATCAGGAATGCGACATTGTTGTGATTCTTTTAAGGGAGTCAAACGTAGACCACAAAATTGAAACATTCTGAATACGAAACTTGATCTGAAGAATTATTACAAATGAGTTTTCACCGTGTAGAAAGCTTATTCCCGTTGTGTATAATAATTTATAATCGTTAGTACTTTTATCGGACTAATGAATACAAAATACAGCTAAAACTTGAATTTTGAACCTTGAAGACGTGATGGTACCCAGACATTGCAACATGGTTTGCAAAAATCGTTTTGCTCTTCGTAATTTCGACAAATTCTCATCAGCTGATCTTGCCGTGTTATTTATAAATGTTACCAATAATTTTCACTAAACTTTATTGGGAAGTTTGTTCTCATAATTATTTGCCGGTATATTTATTTTCTGCTGTTTTCCAATTTGTCGTTTACGGTGAAAATTTAACATAGACTTGGACAGCATGGAGGACAAGTAATATGTTTAAATTGTCTAATGAGAAATTTAAGCTTACAGATAAAATTAAAAATGTCGTCAATGACTTCATTGGGAGTTCATATTAACAATTGTCCTACATCGTCAGTACCACAAAACTCTCGTTAAAATAGAAGAAAATAAACAGAAAAATGGCGTTTTAGTTGGGAGACAAGTTTCGACCCTTAGGTTGACTTGTCTACGCTGTTCTGTAAGAATCCACGTTTCCTTTTTGTCCAGTTAACATTCTCTGTTTTACCTGAAGGCCATGTGAAGATATTTGTCTCGGTCACTTTTAAATTGCTGTTTGCACAATAATTGGATGAGGAGAATGAATGTTAACATTTTTTATTTATTATTTCGTTAGAAAACGAGTATTCTCCAGAATATAAGAAAATAAGCCACATGTGTACATCGTTCACTAGAAGCGTACCCTGTATTTCAATAAGTAAATTCGAAAGCGTTTTATAAACAGGAAAATCAATAAAATTTCCCGTCAAGAATTTGCGTTGCAGCAGCTAATAAGAAAACTTTCCAGATTCTAGAATGACTGCTGATTTTATCGTTAGGAGAGAGAAATGAGACCGAGAAAATTCTTGAAATTTATTATCCTACTTGAGCTACTTTTCATCAGGATGAATGAGGAGCTGAGTGTTTTGCGAGTAAGCTAGTGCAATAATTTTGGTCTCACTGACAAAGGTGTTAGTGGTTCACAATCAAGTGTTAGCTCAGAGAAAAAAAGCGAGAAGTACAAAAAGAGGAATCGTCAATAAAGCTAACACATTATCTTGTCAAGCTAGGAAGTGAGGCTGAAGATGTTAGATCTGTAGAAAGTGATATGAATTTCACAGTGTCAAGCATCACAATAGATTGTTATCTTCGGATTGTTTGCATATTCTGATAAAAAAATCTCCCATGAGTTTAGAGTGACGAGAAAGTTTTCAAGTGCTCTATCTAGAATTTGTACTTTCATCGCACTTTATTGATCTGATATAGAAAAACCTTGAAGAAAATGAAACCACATACTATTGATTTGCTACATACAACTATAATAAAATCATTCGACATACGACCTATTTCCTGTAATAATTCAGTCCTTTGAGTGGACGATTGGTGGTTTACTGCCAGAACTGAATGAGTTTAAGAACATTTTGAATAGACTGCTAACGCAATAGTAAAATGTGTGAGAGAAACTTTCTGACTGAATTGTAAACTTATGGAAATAATCGAACAGTTTTGTACGCTGTTCGAAATCAGCGTGGTCGTAATGAATATAATTGTTGTTGAGATAGAAGTACGAATACATACAAACCACATACATATTAACTAATTACTCTGGTTTCAATATGGAATGAAAGTTTTAACAGATATCTGAATAACGTCGTCTCTTGTGTTCATTCAGGTAATAACCATGTAGAAATTTTGAACACAGTCAAAAAATATATTTCAGTATGTAGATGTGTTCCCTTTTTTATTCAAAAACCATTTATACAGTATATTCTCTGCTGAATTTCTTTGCTGGCAGCAGAATACAGTGAATGTCGACATGTGTTCTGAGTGGAGAACCACGTAGCAGAAGCAAAAATGTTATTCCTTTATTTCAAGTTGGTGTAGAAACCTCGTCTATCTTTTAGTAAAATTTTCTTTCTTGTGTTTTTACTCGTGTTTTCCATTGTTCTGCACTATTTGAGCTCAAGATTGTAAGAGGTTTCGACTTTTCTCGCAGATTATCCTGCTGACAAGTCACATAGAAAATAGTTCTTGAACATGCTTCGGTGATTTGGCCTATACTGCTGCATCTGCAAACCCATCCAATGGTTTCTACATCACTAAATACTTCTGATTTTGCAACATATGATTTATACAGTAGTATTGGTGACGCATTTTGATACTGCATCTAGTTAGATTTGTTTTGAATTGACAAAAACGAATATGATATTGTTGTGTACTCATGCTTTTGGTAATGAAACCTGGATGAAGCCTTAAATATTTTATAAAATCATATATGTTATCTTATAGTCTTTTACTATTCAAATGATTGGATGAAACTGAGTTGAAATAATAAAGAAGGGCTAAAATAGGTTCTAAAACGTTAACTTTTTTACTCCGCTGTTGCGAGAATACGTGCATTCGTAAGTTTAATGGCGATCACAAGTTTAGGCGCAAGTCTTTTATGTCAGTTTCTATTCACGAAAATATGTTCCTTATGTATCTGCTTTAAGCAAATGTATCCGCAACAATGGCGAGTATAACTGATAATTAAAAAGTTTTCAAGATTTAGTAGAAAAACTTATTATGTTGACTAGTTTTGATGTTGACCGAAGAAAATAGCTGTCATCGTTCGTCATAGTAGCATACATCATAATAATTAAATTTTATCAGATAGCTGAAAAATTCATATTCGAGAATTTATAAAAAAAATCGCAATTGTAGGGTGGACAGCACTAGTGGACTATTTGCATTTTTTCCCGAGGGAAAAAATGCAAGTAGTCCACTAGTGCTGTCCACCCTTCATATAGTAAACTACTGGATCGTAATCGCCTCTGTCAGCGCTCTGTTAGCGACAGCACGGGAGTGGACTACTTGCATTTTTTCCGATGGAAAATATATTATATTTACCACGGGAAAAAATGCAATTAGTCCACTAGTGCTGTCCACCCTTCAATTATTACTCTACAACCTCCGTGAAGCAATTATTTATCTCAACTTAAATCCCGAAAAACGTCGTTAAAACGAACGAACCAAAATAGCCTCACGAAAATGCTCATTCATACTTGTGTAATTGTAACCATTTTCACCGGCACGATAAAAAATTTAAAAAGTTTTATCAGTTACTGCTGCACAAAGCATAATTGGACTAACATGGCCGGCTGAAAAGCATCAAAGGAGCTTTGCCGTCATTCTGTTGCTAAATCTCTTCTTTGTATGTACTTTCTGTACTTCATAAAGCATTAGAAACTGGCACAGTCTGCAGCCTGTGAGCAAAATCAATGCATTTTAGCTCAAGATTCTGATTTTGGATCGTTTTACCAGCACTCAGTACAGTTTATGTCGCCCTTCTGCCTTCCAGTATCAGGAGCTGCTGTTACTGCAATACCAGTAACTTTATTAATACGGTGAACACGGTTGTTCAAATTGCTGTTTAAATAATACAACTATTGGTACGCATATGTACCAACACGTAGTCAATATACTAACATCGTTATTTCCGTAGGTACGACTAATCAAGTAAACAAATGTTGATGCTTCTCTGTGCATAATATTATGCATCGTTTTGCTTCATTAACTGTTCACTTTTTTAAGTCTGTAGGGTTCTCTGACATTGCACCTCGTAACCTAAATTTTGTAATAATACACTTGAAATTAGTTTACTTTGAGCATGGTTGTTTTATGTCTACAAAAAATATTTCTATAGATTTTCGGGAGTTCATCACAGATTAATGCACTACGCATGACTTTCCCTTGTGTTTTATGCCATATATATTTTCACCTATCACTTTTCCATCCAGACAATCTCATTTTTCCAGCAGGGAGCTTATCACAAAAGATTGAACAATAATACGGAGCGCTACCCTTCTTATTAGTGTGGACGACGATAAGTTTTCTAAGAAAGTGACGCTGATGAAATGAGGCGCTGCGTGCCACATGGGCGAAGATGACAAAAACGAGTTTTGAGGAGTCACCATACAAATAGCACGTAGGTCTGGACCATGATATTTGAAGGGGATGCTGCGCCTGAACGGCGAACAGTATTAGTTCCATGACGGGACCAAAAAAAACAAGCTAGACGGTAAAATTTTATACCCTCGGAAACTGATACTTAAAACGTGGGACATTTTCGCCCTCGTTGCATGAAGTGCTTCATATAGTCTACGGAAAAAAATATTAGTTTGTAACGAGAACTTTTGTCCATTTTTTGAATTTTAATTTGAGGGCATCATTACACCAATTTAAATGATAAATGCCATAGAAGTAGCCATGTAAGTCACTAACATAATATTTGTTCTTTTAGATTTTGTTCAAATAATTATAATAAATAACTATTGTTGACCTAAATGTATACTCCAAGTAAAGAACACATTAGGCATATTTTACTGAGTGAATTTCAGAAGGGCAATACAGAAATTTCAACTGTAAGAATCCTCAAAGACACTTATGGAAATAATGTGGACAATGAAAAGACCAGTAAAAGATGGTTTTCACGTTACAAAAAGGATGATTTCAGTCTAAAGGACGAACTACAAAGAAGACGCTCCAAACGACTCAATTTTGAGGAATTGCAAGTTGTCGTTGATGAAAACTCTGCCAAAACAACTAGAGAACTGAGCAAGGAGTTTAACATGAGCAGTATGACCATTTATCGTGAAATGATAAGTCCTAAACTCCTTGTTCAGTTCTCTAGAAAATAGTTCTCTGAAAAATCTGAAAAATAACGTCATCAGAAAATACGGCTCTCAAGTCTGGTAAAGTAAATTGAAATTATTTTCTCGTTGTAGTCCTGTAGTACACGTATAATATACCAAAATCTTCCTAGTTCGTCTAGAATTTACTTCTAAATTATAATATTAGGAGCAGTGCACGAAACATACTTAAAAATCTACTCAACTGAGAAGCTATTACGATTTAATTATTCAATCTAGCACATGAGTGTTTAATTAACATCAGTTGCAAAAGTGAGCACTGCATGAAAACATTGTTTCCATGCACTGTTCGAGGTATGTGTAGGAAAGCGCATTCACGCGGAGCCAGCCGCCGTTAAAGGTATTGCTCGATTACAGTTCGCATCCGTCATGGGTTTTTGAGACAACCGAGGTCACGGTTCGTGTGTACTGAGGTCCACTGTAGGTAGGTGTGGTGTCTGCCTCTGAAGCAGTGCACAATTTAGCGAATTAACTGCCTTTGTCTGGCGGGGTCAAAGAACTTAATGAGGTCTCGTCCAGGGACAAAGAATGCTAAGCAGCCGTCCATGGAGCTAATGTTTGCCAGTGGCTTTTTGTCCTCCAAAATAGGCCTCATTTCTCTGGCTTGCACCTCGAACTATAAAAGATCAAGCCAAATGACGAAAAAATGAGAAAATTCAAAGACACTCCAGAAGAACACACTATCCACTTGAGCTTTAATTGAGTTTGGTGTAACAACGGCGAGTAATGAGGTCAACAGGTGCTTCTGTCTTCAGAGTGCGCTGATCTCAAGTGCACAAGTTTTTGTACCTCCAGATGTTATATCGTACCTTGAGTTTGATTGTGAGACTCAAAGTAAGTAAGATAACCGGGCCAAGGACTTTTGACCATGGTGATTATATTCGAACTAATGATCACAGTTCTGATTTCCAAAGAGCATGAAAAAGAGAGTTAACTTCACGTTGAAGTGAGGGGGAAATGAATCTTACGTCAGTAGACAAAAAGTTTACAGGCATTTTTCGCAGTGGAATGAATTCAGAAATCAAATAAGTTTGATTCGCACGTGAGGTGTGAAAAAGTTCTTAATTTCACCAGAGTATAAACAAACTTTCTTCATTTACCATGAATAATTTACAGAAACAGGGTATCTATTTGTATGCAGTGGTAGGGTGCGACAAAAATTGCAGAAGTTCAAAAGAATAGCCATTGGCCGTGAATAATGAAGTGAAGAGTTGTAAGTGTGGTTGCTACATAGATGCAAGAAAGCAGAAAGATTATGAGGAAGGAATATCACACAACATGATTTAGAAATTAGAAACCTTAGATGGGAGAGTACTGATGTAGGGTGTGAGTTATGCTCGTAGGATGATGGGAGAATAGTTAGCACCGGCAAAAAGTAGTTATTGGCGAACGGATAGATGTAGAAACACAGGGAAAAGGATTTCTTGTTTTCCACTATAAGATTTTTTCTAAGAAAAAACGTGCGCATGTGGTTTGGTCTTCAGAATTTCATCTCCTACAAAATCTTTTGCGTCGTGAGAAGTTTGCAGATTGCTGCAAGGGATTCATGTCGACGCCCAGAAGGACACTGTTCCATGAAGAGAATCCAACAAAGCGAATTCGGAGAAAAAGTTAGCCTTCGCAGGCCCTGTCACATAGAGTATATAAGTGCAGAGAGAAGGATACCAACATTTCAAAACGCTTTTCAACATGGAGTCGCTTTATTGTGCGTTCCAAAGCCAAAGAAATTTTACCTCGTCGGATCTTTTTTTTTGAGTGAGTTTGAATACTGAAAGTAGCATCCCAGTTGTTACATTGTATAGTTCATCACTCTGTACTCTGGTGTGTCAGTGTAGATAGAAGGTGCATGGGGCTGGTGAGGTTACAGGAAGCTAAGGAGAAAGCTGGAGGAAGTATTGCAGTCAGATGCTGACGTCATTCGGACTTTATTGGATCCATGAAAGGCCAGTACGATGGGAACAGTAATATTGGATTTGTTTTGTTATCAGAAGATATTTTTTTGTGTTTTTTCCCCTTGGCAATTTCATGTTACTTAAATTGTAGAACATATTCAAAATATATAGTATTTTAGAGTCTCACCATAGTTTTTTATTATCCCATGGCTCATTTTTGTTCTACAGTTGTCTATACAAAACGCAAATGTGTGGTGAATACATTCAGTATTATTCTAGTTTTTTTCTGGAATGTACTATTGTTTCTTCCATCCATTCGGTTTTGAGAGATTTATTTTTGTACGTATTTAATGCATTCTGCACTGATAACTCTTCATTTAATAAAGAACCTCGGAGAATAGTCTTGCTCGCACATTTTTCAAACTTCATCTTGGTGAAGCTTAGCATTTTCTTGGAAACGGGCGTCATTAAATCGTCTTGCCTTGCAATTTTATTACAGCGTCAGTGTTTGATTGTTTGATGCACTGCTTTATGACTTAGCTACAAAGTGATACTCTTTTTTTTCAAGTTAGTCCTAACGACTAATTTACTAATTTAGAATGATGGTGATGAATTAAAGCTCAGGGTACTTCAAATATTTTTATTTTTTCTTGCTAGAAGTCGAGTTGAACGCTGAGATCGTTTCCAGCAAGCAGCCAACTCCACTTCGACTTGTTGATTTTTGTTCTTTTTTCTGTCTTTGCATAACCAACTTTTTTGTCTGTGCCCTGCTTTTTTGCCTACGAATTCATACTGTGTTTTACTGTCATCCATGAAGGTGCACTTTAGCATATTTTTATTTTCTCCAAATTTACAATGTAGCTTGAACAATATGAAGAACTACTAATTGTTTCATCATGTGGTTTTCATTCTGCAACGGAAACACATTTTTTGAATTTATTTATTTTAGGAACTGGTTTCTCAATTGTATTACTTGGAAAATTAGTTTCCACAATATTTTTACGCTCTTTTTATCTGTTTTATTGTGCAACGAAGCAGGAGGAGAGTGCACTCTGTACAGAACTGATTTAAAATGCTAGAGGTAAAGTAGAAAAAGCGAACTGGTCTTCGACTTTAAACATAACAGCCACAGTTGTTCAGAAGCAAGAAACTGAGAGGCTAGTTCTTCTCCATCGCTAACTTGCATCTTCTACCGAGCAGCTGTTTCACAAACTGATTTCCTCCAAGTGAAATAGGGGATAAATTGGGTAGATTTTAATTTTCCGTACATGAATCATATAAGTTCCGTTTTAAAGCTATAATCCCGTTTTATTATAAAAGATTTCACAGCACTTCGTATAGTGGTAAACATTATTAATTGTTTTGACTTCTCAGCACCAACACAATAAAAGTTTGTTACTGCATATAAGGCTTCTCATGTGGGATTATGTTAAGCTCTTTCTTTGTGATTCATATCTTTTTATGAACACCCTTTATCTTCAATTCACTTTGAGGGAATTCTGTTTATTTGTAGAAAATTTATTTCACACACAGGAAATTCAATTTCAGTTGGAGGACTTTAAATTTTACTTCCAGGAAATTCTATTTCAGTTGAAGGAAATTTAATTTCACTTGAAGAAAGTCGGCTTGTAAATACATAGTATAGTACAGAGGGTTAAAATCCCAGAGAGTTATTCATTGAACTACGGAAATAAAGTATTCAAAATGAACATTTCCTTAGATTGACTACCAAAATCCCCGAAGTTTTCAAATGATTTGTTCGTAAGAATCTAGGTTTGCGTCTAAATACAGGTCTGTGGTAAGTTCACCAAGGCATAGTCAACATTACCTTGTTCTTTCTTCCACCAAAAAACTAAGTGTCAAAGAACTATTTTGACAAACTCTTCGACATATTACAGAGGCTAGAATTACGACATCTGATACGGCCATCCACCAACGTATTTTTCTCGCTGACTCTAATGAGGTACTAATGTCTTGTAAGGATCAAGTGTCTACTTCAAGATGACATCCGAATTTGAGTTCTTTGCAAGTGGATGACGAATACGCGAATCATTTGAAGGTATAATTTCTAAACTGCAAATTAAATGTACGTTTGAAATGCAAACGAGTTTACAGTTTTATGTTAGAACAACTGATATTCACTGCTGCCAATGCACATAAAAATGTATATAGACGATGACTTTCTAATAATTAATGATCAGCATTCGCTTGACTCACGTTTCAGCTTTTCAGTAGCTTTCCTTCGAAGTGGTAATTCTCTCTAAAATATGACGTAGGGAGTTGTGAAGAATTATAATAAACAACACATGAGTTAGATTTCACGTGTACATATGAGCACCAAAATGTAATAATGAGTACATTTCCAGCGTTCATTGGATATAAAATACAAGAGGTGAAGTTTGTGTCATTAGCGAACAAACGAGCGTCGATATTATTTCAAAACTTATACATGGGATGGCCTATTTCACAAAGAAGTGTTAGAAGACTTGAAGGTATGTATGTTGAAAATTATACAGCTAGGTAAATTGATGTTGAGTTATCACACTGACTGCTGTTTTATTATATATATATATATATATATAATAATATATATTATATATATATATATATATATATATATATATATATATATATATATATATATATATATATATATATATATATATATATATATATATATATATATATATATATATATATATATATATATATATATATACATACATATTCACGAAAAGCTTCCACACATCAGGCAATTGCTTTCCTTTTACGTGTCATGCAAGAAAAGGATTTACAACCTCGTATGTAGTCATCTAACTTGAATATCAACAGTTTATTGTACCAGTCGTCTTTCAGATAATAATCCACTTTTCAAAGCTGAATTCTGTGCGGATTGAGCGCGTAGACAAGTTTTCTGGAAACAGGTGCATGAACAAACTAGTTTGCAACTATTGCAACTGTCGAATGATTTTAAAAGCGAGAGATTCAATGGATTCTCTTTTTATGAAAGTTGATCTCACAAGAATAGGCATGACTCTAAAGCGCCCTCGATCTGAACTAACAGTATAACTCAGTAAATTTTTATAACTCAACGAAACTCTGCGTATCAATAATAACGGAATAAATTGTTAATAGTTGCCATTGAAGCCTAGCGACATGCAGCTCACGTGCATGGCAAATTCGACCAAAGCTTTCTGCAGTTCAGGCTGGATCATAGAAATCGTGATGCTGTAAAGGTGTGGGGCGTTACTAGCAGTTAGTCTCAATGAACAATAACAGCACGTGAGAGGACTAACTCATTTATAGTGTGTTAGTTATGATCCATCGAGGATGGTTATGTTTAGGAATATTGGTATGATATTGAATGAGTTATTCCTTTTGAATTCAAGTTTTCAAATGAATGATAGATCTCTATTGTGATTAAAATAGATGAATTCATTGATAGGTTATTGTTAATATTATTCACTGAGAAAAATAATATCTAGTCATTGTTAATTTGCATATTATAAGCAAACATCTTAAAAAAGTGATTAAAATCCCTTTAAACAGTCATAAATATATTGATATCCATACATAAAATACATAAACAATTCATTGCTGCCAAGATGTTTAGAAATCCTAATGCTGTTGACGCGTATTTCATTGATCGACTAAAGAGCGGTGTCAGTTGGCGCTTTAAAGTTCTCTTATGACGGGAAAAAAATCAGATATCAGGACCGTCGACAAACATACGTTGCCAATTCCAGATATATGTATGCAATATTGGTATTTATCAAGTCATTGTAAGCTCTTTTTTTGTAGGCAGAAATGATTGAGAGAACTCTACTACTTCCCGACATAATGTTATGTCGATTATAAATGAAAAGGACATAAATGTGATTTTGTGCGCGATGATGTCTCCGATTTACGATTTTTTAGCATTTTCTACGATTTCAAACATGTATTCTACTTCGTAACGCTAACCATTATTGAATTTCGATTTACGTAAACTACTATATAACCCTTTTATTTTACATCATGATTAGGTCCACAAGAATATACAAAATATAATTACATAAATATGCAAATTACATATTTAATTGCAAATATGAATATGCAAATTACATATTTAATTTAGGAACAATATCTGTTGATGCGATACATATTGCCTCTAGTATAGACGTTTTGGCAGGTTCATCAGGCTGATTTGCTGATCTAAACTACTGGCACAAAAATAAAGCAAACTCTTCCAGGGACACGAGTTATGGTTCGTCAGAGAGGATTTTCAATTCAATTTCAGTAATTTCAATTTACAGTGATACCAGTAAACGATCAAAAATTGGTGATCTACACAATAAGTTTGATTACCACGTGTGTGGTTGTACGGTAAAATGTTTTCTAGATATGAAGAAGAAATAAAAATCTATGAGTAGGAAAATGTGAATTTGTGTGTGGAGCTCAGATCATTGAAACATAGGACAGTTGACGTTTAGATCTGCTGCTGCTGACGTCAGCAAAACTGAAACGCTCGAAAAAGTCCTTCCTCGTAAAATTAACATCAAGCAAAAAACTTCTGTTGCAAAAATTGGTGTGCCTCTCTGGCGTGTTTTAAAGCAGGATTTTTGTATGCAACGCCAGACAAAGCGCTTTTGCATTCTGCGCATATAAGCTCGGCAATGTTAGGGTTTACGTGTAAAAATAAATTGAATTAGCTGCGACCACCGCATCTGCAGTACCATTAGAAGCAGCAGATGGCAGCAAAATTTACGCAGTGCTGTGTGAAAATTTAAATAAAAATAATAATGGAATGCAATTACGAAGAGGGTGCGAGAATAACGTGGAGCTGAATAATATTAGTGTCACTAAACTAAAGCTTTTTGACTAAACGTGGAACGTTGTCTACAGCTGTTTATTAGCTTCTTTGGTGCATACCAATCAATTCTTCTTATTGACTACATTACTTTGAATTTTATTCATTTTTGCAGAAGACCTTGCGAGCTTAAAATCAATGAGTTTCTTTTTTAACAACTAGAACATAAAAACTTGCTTGCAAAATGCAAGAATTAACTCGAGGCATTTATGACTACGCAAAAACCGGGGTAAAAGTACGATTTTGTGCGTTTGCATCATGGTGGGAAATTTTAGAGAAGTATACATTTTGTACACTTTTTGGCTAATTTCCTTAAGAAACGCAACAGTTTGAAATTGTTTATGACTAAATGAGTTTCTTATCACTGTCGTATGATCTGCTAAGATCTGGGGACACGTACGACATTCTTATTCGTGACTTTCGACTAGAAATGAATTAGTTTAGGCAAGACTGCATCACATCACATTCCCGACATCACAACACATCCCTGAATAAAATGATCAGTACATTTTTCGACTATTAATGAAATTTATTTATTTTAAAGTTGAAAAAGAATTACTCGTATTACAACCAGAGTGCACAAGCAGATTTTTTCTAATTTAATTTTGATATTCCATTCTCTTTTTGTTATTATTTTGTAATATTAAGATCGCAGTAACTTTGTTCAGCGTGTTGATGTTTTGTTTGTTTACTGGTATTCTTATCACAAAATGAACCTAAATAGAGTTTTTGCTCTGATATTTGTCAAACAGATATTATACGAAACATCGTACGGTTATAAATCAAGGGAACTGAATCGGTAAGTAATAATTTGTACGTGCGTATTCACCAAATATATTTATTTTTATAATTGATGATTCAAGTGTCATTCACTTTGCCAGAAAATTATCTTCCTGTTGAGCTGTGCAAGAGAGGAAATATTCAGTGTAGATCTAGTGACCCCTAAAACACTATGATGTTTTAGCTCTTTGAAAGTCTATACTCATTTACTGTAAGTTTTTAACGACACTCACAAATCTTGTTATCATGCTCATACCATGCTTATACCATGCTCATACCATGCTCATACCATGCTCATACCATGCTCATACCATGCTCATATCATGCTCATACCATGCTCATATCATGCTCATTCCATGCTCATACCATGCTCATATCATGCTCATACCATGCTCATATCATGCTCATACCATGCTCATACCATGCTCATATCATGCTCATACCATGCTCATACCATGCTCATACCATGCTCATACCATGCTCATATCATGCTCATACCATGCTCATATCATGCTCATATCATGCTCATATCATGCTCATACC
>VCRD01000031.1:350275-473313 GCA_006783055.1 Trinorchestia longiramus
GTTGATATAAAAATTTAATTAATGAATAACAAAGTAGAATATTTTAGGTGTACTGAAAATGATCCCATAAAGTTGATTTCATGGAAGTTAGAATAATTTCTATCGAGCAATTAAACCATAAAGTTTAAAGGTTAGAGGAAGAGAAGTAATAATCGTCTAGTGCTAGAACAGAACGTGCAACATTCATTATCGAAAGTTTTCATTTTTATGGGAGCTGAAACGATCAACCACTTAAGCGTTGTTTACAAGAGCTGTACCTTTTTATTGATTTTAGAACCATTTCATTTCAGAAATAACCATTATGAAAACATACTTTTTTCATGAAATACATGTTTTCTTTTAATTTTACTTGGCTAATATGAATTTTGTTTGCATTAATCATTAAATTATTTTACTTCATTGTGTTCAGGTAATTTACTTGGAGCAACATCGCGTTTGAAGAGGAAAAGAGCCCTGCCAGTTGAAGACAAGCTCCAAAAATGTGGCTCCATGGATCACTTTCTTCTTTCTTCCTGCCTCTGCTATTCACGTTCCACTGTAAGTGATCTCATTTTTATTTGAATTCAAAAGAAGAGCATCTCGTTAGGGAATGCAACGCAAAGTTTCAGGGGAGCAACAAAGTTTTGAAAACACCTGAACAAGAATTGAAATTAATAACGTGACTCTGTACACAGAGGCTTGTTTGCTGCAAAGTGGAATCGATGTTACGATATTTAACTCTCACGACTTAATAATGCCGTGTGTTGACAAGAACAGTTTGTAATTACGTAACAAAAATTTAATGTAACCGAATAATAATATTGAATCGCTAGTTCAACTTATTATAATTCGTAAAAAATATGTAGAAATACCCCGAACAATATCCTCACAACTGAATTCAACAGTTAATCAAACTTTTGTGGACTATTAAGTGCTTGAAATATATTTATCATAATATTCGTTAAATGAATTATTTTAGCAAAATGTAGCAGAAGTAATTAATGTTACGATGTTCATTAGCACGTAGACAGCGTGGGAATAAACTATTTATGATAAAAATGACGTGTTTGACAGCGCAGTGACTGCTTTCCATATTCTAATTTAAAAAGACTATCTAAACTAATTTTTAAAATAGAATCCTCTAACATTTCTCGAGCAAATATTTAACAGTTCAATTGACGCCCACGTTGGATAAACTCGGTCCTTTGGTCGAACTGCTTAAATTTTGGCCTTACAATGTTTATTATTCCCCTTACAAGAATTCAGATGGCATACTAAATCTTGTCCTTCTTGACATGAAGGGATTAATTAAAAAGTAAACCAAAACTCCGCCTCACTCGTCCGTGACAACGCGTCTGTTCTTAATTTCCATTTGTGCTAAATCCCATTGATCGTTTGTGCTAAATTCCATTATGTTTTACAGACATTTTATGGATTACTTTAATTGTCTTAAAAAGAATTCATATTTGTTACTAATTTCATTGTTTCTGTTGATTTTCTTTCTAAAAAGAAGAAAATTGCCTATATTTTGTGATATCACTCACAAGACTTGCAGTTTAAAGATGGAATCAATGAAATTTGGTTTATTTATAGTTAATTAAAAGGAAAGCTTTGCATTCAAGGCGATGCATATAAGAGGCCCACTTTTATGTGCCCTTAAATGTCCTAAAGTCGTGGATGGACAACACATAAACTGATCGATGGAAACATCATGGCTAGGAAGTTACATGTTGAAGTAAGTATCTTCATTTTCAGTACACAGTATATCCCTCTCATATGACGAGTTTGACAAAATTTCGAAAACCTTTTCTAAAAAATGACGAAATTTTGGTCAAAGAGGGAACTTCTTACTTAAAAAAACGCAACAGAACTTAGAACTTCTTGCTGCCATTTATGTCGGTTTTTCTCTCTTTATAGCTCGAATTGGGTAAGTCTACATGGCAGAGAGCCATGTTTATTTTCTTTCCTATGGCGAAAAACAGCTATTTCTTGCTCCTTCATTTCTGCAGTACTTTCAAGGTAAAAAATGGCGTGGAACACAAACATAGCTGTTGTTACCATTACTTTGTGCAAACAAAAACTCACCGTGAGGAAGAAACATCAAACGAGCAAAGATTTCTGATGAAACTTCAAGGAAAGTTCTACAAAGAAGAGTACAGCTGAGAAAATGCTCCTTCTGGGTAAACATTTTTACTAAGCCATGGAAAAGAATATTTTCCTTTTGACGCTAAACTTTTTGCTCGCAAGAAAGTAAGCTAACAGTGAGAACGACGCCTCGATTACGGCCTTTGATGCGGCTGCGTTTGAATGCCGACGCACAGACGTCTGTCTGTTCAGAAGTCTTTTGATTTTTCTCTAACAAAACAGCTCTGTTCGCCATTTAACACCATGCTGACGACGAGGTCAAGTTACTTAAAAAAACAGAGAAGTAAGATTAGTAGGTTTCCTTATGATTAGAGAATGTTTTATTTTCTAGTTTGTAGATAAGCGACCAATTTTCATGTTCTTTATCACGTCATTAAATTATTCTAATTGCAATCACTTCAATGTTGTGGATTCTGATATTTGAAATAGTCATGAAATTAGTGTAATTATTATATTTACGATTTATCAAGTTGTGATAAAAAAATTAGTGACGGAACACGTTGTACTCCTGCATCCAGTTCCAACGAAGGATAAATTTAAAATAAGATACAGCCAGCCAGCCTAATTCGTACATACATATATACTAGTAGCTACACGCATCCTATGGACTTGTTAAAATGAATTAAATGAGTGAGTATCACCTAGAGGGTGTCTGATTTTTCCTAATCAGGAAAAGCGGCAAGTGAAGTGAGCCTTAAAACTCATGAAATTGATTCAAGTAACTGGTTTTGTTTAATGTTATCGTGCATGCATCATGGGCCACATTACTTCAATTCCTAAGGAATGGCAAATACGAGCCTGTGCCTTGGCTCTGAATCACTCGAATAAGTAGACTATGCTTGTATTATTGTTAATTTTATTTTCATGGTATTGTTAAGATTATCACACATGAATGTACATAGATTCATTAACTAAGTATCGTTTCATGTGTACATGAAAACTTTATGGATATGCATGCTATAATCAGGTGTATGTCGCCTGGCTTGAGTGAGCTTACACTTCTAAATTAAGAAGGATCGATCGAAAAAGTTAAGCGTTTGTTGAAACGGTTATGCTGTGTTATGACGTTCAAGAACAAGTGGCAATACTCATTCTGATACCTTAGATACTAATGTTCTTCACTACCTTAATTCAGAAATAACTCTTACAATTGAAATTCTCTCAGTGCTAAAATACTTTTAACAAATTCACAAATTAAAGACCCCGGACTGAAAAACATGAAGACAAGCCCCTTCGGTAGTGTCTCATACTAACGATGATACTTTAATAAAATTATTTGTGTGCGTGCGGGCAGGCTGTTTGAGCGGGGCATCTTGTCGTTATATCAGACGAGGTCGAGTTGCACATGCTATCATATGACACAGACGCTTGCACTCCTAAGCCAATTAATATGACTCCCTCCCTGCAATATCGCACAACGAGGTCGGACTTCTGATTCTCAGAAAACGTCTTGACCCACAGCTAGCTGATGTTGGAACGTAGATGGTAGGCAATATAGGAATATATTTAGTCTTCCACGATTCATTTTCTTCAGAGTATTTCAGTGGAATGTTTTTACGAATTGACTTTCAAGGTTGAGAAATGATTCGCTCAGCCACTGCATGTGGTAAAATTTAAACTTCAGAAAAAACGTAGGTTCAGAAAGTTAGGGACGCATTATTATTTAGGAAATAAGCTTTCAAATTTGACACTTTGTAAAATGATTCAATTTTGAATAATTTCTTGCGTTTACACAAGACACGCAATTTTGGTTCTGTCTTCTCATTGGTGATCAAAAATTGAAAAGTTGAAAAACATTAAAGTAAAATTCCTGCTTTATTCAACAATACGCTGTGTAGAAATTTATTCGACAGAATTTCTTCTTATAATGTCGGAGAAATAGAGATTAAAGTCAATCATATAATGATCCTATTCTCTTCTTATTGTTATTGTGGATTCGATACGGAAATTAATTGGAAAGATGAAGATTATTATGAGAATATAACAAATATAAAAAGAACTTCGTATGTTCACTTCATATGATGCTGGCGTGCTGCGCTGTCTCTTCCTGGAAATACAGGAACTTTTTATGAATAGTTATTTATGATATTTTTAGAATTTCTTCATTGTTTTCCGTACTGCCATGTTATTTTATAGATCTTCATTGACGTTTACCAACGTATATAAACTCAGTATAAACTGTTGGGCTGCATGAATCGATGAATCCGTTTACTTCATTTCCTAGAGCAGGATTGCAACGTCGTAGTTTTTCTGGATCCATAAAGCCGACGATGCTTTAGTGCATCCGCGTTCTTTCACGAAACAAATATACGCCTGCGTTACTTAAAAAACCGGTTGCATTTGCTTGCAGAAACAGTCAATTCATTTTATTGAAATGGCTGATGGCGTGTACGTGCTCTAGTTTTTTCCCTAAATCCGTAGAACTTCCACATTGATGTAATCAATTCGATTTAATGTAATGGTTGATCCATTAGGAAACGCGCAAAGCATGCTGACGCAGGCGTTGGATCTCGAAGAGACGACCATTGCTGCCAAGCAATTACTGCTTCTGCTCAGAATATCGCGTGCCAGACGTGGTTGAGCGCTCGTGTACGGCCAACAATTGGAACGCTTCAAACGGCCATTCGAAATCCTTGATTGCGCTCTCAGCTGCTCTTAAGCTTCTGAAATCAAACTGCTATACGGGAAAATATCAAGTTTAACTAGGAGGATTCGTTTAGATCAAAGCACTCAAGAGTTCAGGCCTTCATTCGGACGTGATGAAATCCTGCAGCAGCGTCCAACTTTTTTTAAAATTGGGAAGAGTAATTCAAGAAAATCCGCGGACAACTTGATGTAATATTTCAGTAGGTTTCAAAATTTCATTGGTAGAAGTTTTTGCAAGGACTGTCCTAGCAATCTAAGTTCAACAATGAAATAAGGCATTCGACGCAGATGCAGAGAATTCCATTTTCTCTGGTACAAAAGCATACGCTGAGTTTTACTTTTTTTTCCTAAGAGGGCGCATTTCTTTTGAACTTTACTGATATGAGCTCTGTGAAAGTTTCTTCTTCAGGCTCAGTGATAGAAACACTGTCTTAGAATTCATTCATTCTTAGGTTGTAACCTTTCACTGGCAAACATGAAAAACTAAGTCCACTGAAAAGATCGTCTCAAGATATTTTAAGATTCATAGCATTCATTGGCAAAGAACTGAGTAAATATTCGAAACTTGTTTGAAAGCTCTGTTTTTGAACGAGGAAAATATTGTGATAATTCTCATCCTTTAAATGAAATAACACATGTGATACCGAGTCCTGCACACCAAACAAAATACAAGGGTGAATACATCAAATGTAAACCATGTTTAATGCACATCGCCCTTTTCTCAAAAAAAATTCATAAAAAGGCGTAATAAGAACATTTTTCCACGTTATTTTATAACTTATTCTCGAAGTGTCACTCATTCCATAAGAAAAAATTATTCACTATCAAGAGATAAGAGATCGTTGAGAAATTTGTATATAAATTCACGACGTTATTTTAAGTACCATGCATGGCTGGAAAAACTGATTTAATTTCTCGATTTGAGAATTTGTATACGTGTCAGAAAACAATGCAATTAATTATTACTAATTTTCGATCGAGCTATGAAAAAATAGCCGCATGAAAGTGTGAAATTTATTTCAAAGAATGATGAGCCCAAGAAGAAATGCCAATTTCAGGCAAAGACAAACTTGACATGTTGCTGCAAGCTTCAGCAGAAAGGTTGAAATGTGTGCTCTAAAGAATTCATTTCATTTTAGGGCTGAAATTAAGGCTCACACATTGAGGAGAAGAAAATCGTGTCAGTCCACTCTTTTTTCATATATTTTGAGGATTTATATTTGAAAACGTCGTAAAATGTAGATTTTACAGAGCGTTTGAATGGGCAAAAACTTTACAAAAATCCTTCATGTAGACAGAAGTGTCACACTGTTCTGCATGCTGCATGAACAAAAAAATTAAAGTGATAGAGCTAGCACTCCGACGAGTGCACTCTACCAGTATGGTTTTAACTTCCGTGTTTTGTATCACACATCAGTGTTTATTGTGCACCGTCAGAACAGCCCGCAAAACACCTTCGCTTTCCTTAAGAGAACTTACGTTCTACTATCTGAAGTGAGCCATCGCTGAAATTAATGGTGAAAATAATGTGAAGCCTTTTTAATGGACACAATTTTCCTCAACTAGTTGATGTTTACCTTCCTAGGTTCACGGATAGTTATCGGAAATATAGTAGGAATCATTTAAGTAAAAACGCCTTAGGATATACTTTTCAGTATGTTCACTTGTGATATTTGTGAAATGTAGAACAGAAATTAGTATTGTCAATCGTTTAAGAGTTCACGGAGAATCTATACATGTATTTTGATTGCTTTAAAAATAAAGATTAAACCTATGGCCACTGTGACTTACATTCATTTTAGCATTTATGATTCATATGAAATTAAAATATGCTACACTTCGTAGAAGTATCGCAGTGCGTTTAAAACTGCAATAATAGGGGTTCAAAATACGTCAAAAACTTGTTTTATGAAGAATTCCAAGAATTCCTTCAATTCTTTATTATGGAAATTCTTAACCTTTTTTAACAACAAAATGGAATATAAGTAAAATGGATGGGCAAACAGCTCACCTGACCACCTTGACGTGGTATAGCGTATGCATCTACACGCGGTGCAACGCTACCTCGTTCATTAGTTGTGACTGATTCTGACAAGATCAAATGGATCTGACAACGGAAATTCTTCCCAAGCATCGCGTTCACTTTTGTGCAGAAAAAAGTCCTGCTCTTGACAGTTTAAAGGATAGCCTCTGGTGTTTTGAAATGAATTGCAGTGACACAGCGACAAAAAAGCAGCCGACGAGCAATCATGACTCAGAAAAACATTGAAACTTTTACATCGAAAAATATTCTGCTGACTGCGGATTAAAGCTTGAGCGTCGAGCACAAATTGGACTTGTAGTTTTGTTGGTGTTATTCAAAGAGACACAAATCCACAAATCCCCATCAGCGAGCACAAATCATCAGCCAGCTCAGATAGATTGAATTTTCTGATTACGATCAATGGAGGACGATTTTTAATTATTAGCACCGCACAAATTGTATTATTGTGATATGAAAATTTGAGTACATATGTTCAAATTATAATGATGCATTGGATGTTCAATGGTTACATTTTAGTTTGGCTTTTGTGCATGTCATCCTACAAATAAAACTATGAAAAAGCTTCGTTAAAGATTACTTTAATTGTCAAAACTTTATTTTTATTACTTTGCTTTTGCAGAAAACAAGGCATTTTTTGTCCAATGCATTGCGTACTGGAAGTTAAATTTGCAAGCTATCGTCGATTGTGTCTCAACTGACGAAAACCTGCCGAAAGAACAATTTGAGTCTGCGTGTGTGAAGACCACTTCTCGAATATTACCCTAACTTTTACTCTAGGATTCAAGTGAACAATGTGGCTGAGCAGCGCGGATTTTGAGCAATAATGCATGAAGTAAACATAAACTAGCGTGGCTGTGAGACCAGCTCAAAGTTAGAGTTTATACTGCTAGGTGATAACTTGTTCGATCCATAAATGAAAGCAAAAGAGCTACCGAGAGAAACTAAGACCAGACTTGGAGAAGGCAGGGGAAAAGCGATTTTCATGGAAGAACTCCGAGTTCATGAATTGCATGCAAGCTTTACCAAATATTTGCGTGAAAATTACAGTTGAGAAGTTGTTAGGTAATCATAGCATTTAAATTTAGGAGTAATAAATGTCCAATAATGATATTATTGAGCATGATGATATAAACAGTGTCTCGTTTTATGAAGTGATAACACCAGTCAACAATGAGTCAACAATACAACTCTTTTCACGACTGATCTGGTACTGGTGAATCTATGAAAAACCTACAAATTTTGGTTCGCTTGTTTACCATTCGTCAGATTGCAAAAAAGTCAGCTAAAAACGGTTCCATTTTAATTTCAGAATAATCTGAGGTGTGCAAATACAGCGTTGTTTTAGACCATTGTTTTATTTCGATCTATCAATGGAAGAAAAAAACTAGCTGATTCACTTTCGTACTAGGATATCAGAAACGAACTTTTCAATAATGACTCCTTCTTTTACAGTGGCACGGATCTCATCTGTGGAGCATCGTGCATGGCCAGTTTTTTCATCCACGTCTCCGCAGGGTGCGATGCAGCGAGCACACTTGAGGCCTCGTCAATTTCCTATGACTGATCCGGTCATTAAGTGGAGCAGGCAGCAATCTCCGACTTCCAGGAGAGAAAGTTTCGAAAAGCCACGGATGGTAGATTTCCATTCAGGTTTATGGAGTCTTTTGGGACAAATATCCATGAACGATTTCTCTCAAGAGAGGAGTGGATTATCCAAAAAGTTTTATGACTACTACAAGGGAACTTATCAAAATGACCGCGGTGGTGCTTTCATGGACAACTTCTCGAAGCAAAAGCTTTCACAACAATCAACCAACGTTGAGCCGTCTCTCCGGTCAGATCATATATCTGACCACCTTTATAATTCTGAATTGGGCGATACAAAACTAAAAGATCTTCCTCCGAGAATTTTAAAAGCATTGGAAGAGTTTGGCTACGTACCAGAACCTCAGAAACAAAAAAAAGTAGTTCACATTAAAACTGAATCACAATTTCATCAGAACAGACTTGTAAATAATGAGCATAGAGAAGAAACTCCTGCTCCTGGAGTTACTAAACCCATTACCAAGAACAAATATTTCAGTCCACAAGACTTTACTTTGCATAATAATGTTGCTGGGACATCAAATATGTATGTACCAGTACCTTCTCAAATCTCGCCTCCGCTGGCACCTCATCTGGCTGCAAGCGAAGAGTCTGTCGATGGAGAGCTACATTTAGTTTCCAGTAGTAACCTTCCTTTTAAATTCAGTTCTGAGAATGAAATAAAAATTGCTGATGGTGCTAGCTCAGTACTCGAAATATCTTCTGAGTCCCATCCAACTAAATATTTTTTAAGTGCGTCATACGTAAACCCACTATCACCAGGACAAGTGAAACCGTTGCCGATAGACACGTTATTCAACAGCGAACTCTTCACTGGTGACGACAAAAAATCTCTAGAAAATGAATTTCCTCCGCTAATGAATGATTACACAGGAGAAAAATATAGTACTCTATCACCTCTCCCTGAATCTCCAACAGCTGCTGTAATGAACACTGTGAACAAATTAGATGAACTTTTCCAATCACAGAATGTGTTCAAGTTTCCTGACTATCCCACTCGTGTCACCGAAGATGTATCCTCTGATTCCAGCGCAACAAAAGTTTCTGAAGATGATTTTTTTTCTCAGTTCCAATCAAGACTAACAGCATTGGCTAACCATGTTGATAAACTAACGCTTAACGACACAAACATAGGAAAGACTGAGCCAGTTATTGCTCAAATTGTACCTACGCCACATACTGAAAAAAATCACGTCTCGATTGAACACACAGAAGCTCTTGCTCCAATTCCTGAACACGTATCAGCCATGGTCAAGAATATCTCAGATATAATTGGTGCAAACCCCAGTGAAGATACTATGAACGCTATGCTACAACACTTCAGTAAAGTTTTCCAACATGCTGAAACTATATTGTCTCAAACATTTACCGAAATTCCAGATTATGAACACCAAACAGAACCTATAGTCAAATTACAAACTACTCAAATTCCCTCAGTTTCCATTTTGGATTCCCCGCGACACGTCATCATTGTCTACAGACCAGTCCTTTTTGTTAGTCACGGCAACAACAACAACAGTGACTGGTCAAATGTTGTCGGTCAGGGTTACAAGCCTACGGTGCTAAACGAACACGGGGAGACGAGCGAAGCTTTGACGAAAGAGGTGCTGAACACATTAGGACCTGACCTCCTTGATAGTCTGAAGGAACATTTTGCTAGCCAGTTAGGGAGTCAGCTTCATACTTCTGGAACCAGAAAGTTTCCTGATTCTGTATCAGAACACATGGATGTAAGGAAAGAAGCGTTTCACATTCGAGGTGACTACATAGTAATCGACGGCCAAGACAGCCAAACACCATTTGTGGAAAGCGCTACGGGTGAAGTGACCGTGCAGGACGACCCCCAAAAAAAGCTACTTTCGGTTGACCTAATTGTTCCCCAAAATACATTTAGAATTCAAACCGATCAGAGAAATGCACCAGACGAGGTAGATGCCTTTTCAAATGACCATCAACATGGTATAAAACCTACTATTGATAATCCATTAGAAATTGCTACATCACCTGAGAAAAATTCAAAACCCGCTGATTACGTGCATAACATTATAGTAGCCGGAAAATCAGAATCCAAAAATAAAAGTGAATCAATTTCTTCATTGCATTCATTTGAGCAACTGAAGGCAATAAGACCCGCTTCGTGGTGGCCTAACAATACACCAGGTGAAGATAACGGAAAAAAGTACATGGTAAGAAGAATTGTCAAACGTCGCCGTAAACAACCTACAAAACTGCGATCGAAGCTTCTCACTCATAAACCTTCTCAGCTCCAGATCTCAAACATTGGAAAAAAGTCTACTGATCAGACTCTGCAGCAAGAAAGACAAGGAAATAAGTGGAGGTTTTCTACTAAAGTGAAAAAACTATCGGAACAACAGTTAGCAACACGCGAAGAGGAAGGTAGGAAAAATGATGAACTGCCAGTGATTATATTAGAAAAACCAATAACAGATTTACCTGTCGAAAGATTAGCAGATCTTGTAATGAAACTGTACACTAGTGGTACGTGAGATTTGTTATTTCATCACTGGAATATAATTTATTTCTGTATGCGTGGTACGTTTCCCAATAAGATAAAATAACGCTGCCAAACATTTTATTGTAATGCCTGGTCCAGACTGTATTGAGTATAGACTAACAAATGACAACAGTTCATCGTCATAAGTGGAGCTTACGATCGCTAAAATGAGCTCCAAAAAGCATATTCAGTCTTCGTTTGGGAATCACAAGCCTCATCTCGTTATAGGTGTTCATGATTTTTATACGTCGTAAGAATCCTGAATGATAATGATTTCATGTGGCCCAAACGAGCCTTTTAACATTGTAAACATATTTCAATGTGTCAAAATCTTGATGAAACAGACAATTATTTATTGATTTGTCTTAACCTACTTCATAAGGACGATTACATCAAGTTGGTTGTGTAAGAAATGCATGATAATCAGAAGAGCTGAAAGAAATATTCATATAGCTGAAGTAATTTTGGTCTTGGTGACATAAGTATTTCTACAAGTATTTTTATATTAAGATAAATTATTAAGAGTATCGCTCGCAATTTTGCATGTTTTCATTTGTGTTCAGCCAGTAATTATTTCTAATATATTGTCAAAGAATAAAACTTAGAGATTGACGCCAGAATGCTTCAGTTTGTTTATTTTGACGTAAATAATTCGAGTGTTGCGAACGAGATGCACGGTAACACCCAAATAGTTACCTAGTGCCTTAAAAACTGAACTACATATATTAAATGTTTGCTTCATTTAGCGGAAATATTTCACCATATTCTGCGTCCCTTTATTAAATTTCATGAGAACCCTGTCAGTATTCTGATTGATATATATGATTATATAAATATTTTTTAAAATGTCTTTTAAAATACATATGGAAGATGTATGAATCAGGAAATAAAGGATAATTAGCAATATGTAGCTACCTTCAGAAAAATCTGCAACATCGAGCAGAAGTTATCAATTTACACGCTACATTTTTTTAAAATAATTCACTCAAAAACAGGAGCTAAAAAAGTGTGCCATTTCCTACTTAGCCTCATTCCTTTTTGAAGCCCTGGGTGCTGAGGTCTATCTGTTTCTTTGTTCTCTCAGAGAAGAAAGTTACTTTTGGGGTCAAGTTCTCTCCGTTCCATGTACCGCTATGCCCCCAAAAGCATCTAGCACCGTTATGCCTCTAAAGCATCGTGTACCACTGTACCCCTAAAACATCTAGCACCGTTATACCTCCAAAGCATCGTGTACCACTGTACCCCTAAAACATCTAGCACCGTTATACCTCCAAAGCATCGTGTATCACTGTACCCCTAAAACATCTAGTACCGTTATACCTCCAAAGCATCGTGTACCACTGTACCCCTAAAACATCTAGTACCGTTATACCTCCAAAGCATCGTGTACCACTGTACCCCTAAAACATCTAGCACCGCTATACCTCCAAAGCATCGTGTATCACTGTACCCCTAAAACATCTAGTACCGTTATACCTCCAAAGCATCTATGAGTCAAGCAACGAGATGAGAGTCTGAGGTAGTGAGATCCAAGCTGGATGCAGAACATTTAAAAATCTGAAACTTAACAGAATGGTCGTTCTGTTAGTGTTTCGAGATATATGTGGACACGTTTATAGATACAAAGAGAGTTATTTTAAACTGAAAGCTTTAGGCTTTGAATCAAATTGTTAACAAAGGTATAGTTCTCGATATATTCCTATATACTGTGATGTGGCAGACTTTAAAAACGCAAAAATTAATCCCAGGGCTTTGTTCTTGTTTAGTGTTCGCAGCTAGCTAAGTGTCTATGTTGCATGGTCACATCAGCAAGGAGAAAGGTGCAATCAGGCAATTAAGGTGCATGTAAATCTTATCACAAGTTCGTATGAATAACAGTCAAAATAACTAAGTTGAAAACTAAACTAAAGAGAGTACGAATATTTTTGACTTACCATTAAAGTATCTTAATAAGCTACCACTACTGATGTACATAAGTAAAACAAATAATCTGAAGCGCGTTTCCATTTAACATTTGTTAACATTTTTTGCACGTCATACATATTGTTGCATGGTTTGCATCGGTAATTTGTACAAAAATTCAATTTTATTTAGTTCTCTAATACCCTTCATTAGTGCTAAGAAAAGTAAAAAAGTCAGAAATAAAAAATTAATGTCCCTAAATGATGATTATTTTAGATTGTTAAATTTGTTCATTTGATATTTCTTTCAAACGGAACTGCATTTCATTCCAGTCTACAGAGATTAATTTGCCTAAATAAAATCTACAATTTTATACTCTAAAGAAAATTAGATCTACGGTAAAGTTATTAGAAATTGATATTCATTAATATTCATGAACCCCGCACGACTTCCAAAACTGTTGAAAATCGTTCCTTCAAAATCGTGGCCATGATATTTTTTGCAATGAACCTTTACTATTTCTTCCAAGATTTTGACCAACTCACAATATTGTAGGAACAAACAAGTCAGTTTTACTCGCGTCAGCTCTGAAATGTTTGTGAAGTACAGCACAAAACAAACAATCATACACACGCATACATACTGAAGATCCGCATCAATGATCGAAAATTTTGGACTTCCAATTAGGCTACTTGCTAATGGGCAAATTTTAGCACAGACGTTCAAGTTAACATTAATAAATATATATATATATATATATATATATATATATATATATATATATATATATATATATATATATATGCTAAAATAAATATACTAAAAAGATGCTAAATTCTATGTATCGTAATTTATAGGTTTCATTACTTTTAAGAATAGTAGTTTCATGAATATTGAAAGCAGATTGTGAAACAGGCTCTCTGGATATGGCGCTTGTGCGTTGATTGTACGGAAGTCAAAAAAGAAGACCATGAGTATGAGATGAGTATGAAGCATGAAGAAGACCATGAGTATGAAGATGAGTATGAAGAATGAAGAAAACCACGAGTATGAGATGAGTATGAAGATGAGACAGGCAGCGTACACGAACTGCGTTTGGTAGAATGACAGCTACTAGCTTCAACCACCATCAATATTAATCTGAATCAGAAAAAGAAACGAAATGTACAGCTAAGACAACGCTTGTACTGTACAGGAGGTGATAGAACTCATCAAAGTGCAAATAGTTAAATACACACAAGGTTGGTTACATAACATATATTCTAACGGAATATTTTTCCTAATCACAGTTCATTTGGCAGCAAACACAATAAAGAAGCGTTTAGAAGAACATACAGATTGTATTATTTTACGAAAATTAGCTTTCCAAAAGATTCACTTCATTTTAGAACCAGGGCACACACCATGCAAATGCAGCATTGCCATCAATGAATGGCAGTAATTTGTCGATACAAATGAAATAAAAACTATGAAAAAGTACTGGCTTTTAAAGTGTCCTAAAATACTTTTCTATAGTAAATGTTGTCAGGTGTTTTCGAGGTTGCTTTTGAAGAGCAGTACCCACGGGTTGGATGTGAAAAGAAAGTTCTGATACGATCACATTCTACAAGCTTCACGTGCAAGTATCAACTTATAGAGTAATTTTTTTTTAAATAGAAAATTGATAACTTCTGGATGATGCTCAAATGAAAGTGAAAAAACTTCTCTGTTAAAACATTCATAGTCAGTTCATAAAAATCGTGCTGGCTTTTTTTGTTCAAAAGATGACTTAAAGTATAGAAATAAAACAATAGAGCTGTATTAGATGTTGAAAATAGCTTCCTGCGGATGTTGAGCTTAGCTACGTATATTATTCCATTAGTAATGGAATAATAATGTTCTATAGTAATGGTGATGCAACAGGGCTGGATCTTCTTAGGACATGCAGCCGCTGCCCGGTATATTTACATTCAAAATATGTCATGAATAATAAATTGTTTTGCTTCTCATTGAATAATCGATGAAATTATGTAATAATAAAAACTAATTTACATATTATTCAACGAGGCTAAGAAAACAAATCAGTCAGTTTACCTCCCGAAAATTTTAGCAAATACTCATTTCCGATTTAGAATTTAACAAAAGCTTTCATACGGTAATAATTTTGTATATTTATACCCATAACAACAATAATCAGCTCTATTAAATAGATCAATTTTCACTTTGATGTTGTTTACCTTTCGTCCACATGACACCAACAGATGTATACTGGCGCCGTCAATTTCCTTTACGTTGTTTCCAAGTAGAGCGTCATACAGGAGTAATGTACGAGACACACACGCCTACCACAAGCCTTCATTACTATCACTGAGCACCTGCAAACATCACGTAACTGAACTTTACCTTTTGCACACAGACGAGGAGTAATTAAGACTGATATTGTGACTAATTACCGCTCGCCAGAACATCCAGTCTTTTTGTAAGAAATGTTACCAGCAAATAAAGAACGGGAAAATGACACCAGCGCAAGATATTGTACTCTTGTATTGAAAGGTCATATTACACCCCAGGCACACTTTATTTCTGGATTAGCATCATACAGCAGTCATTAGAAAAATTTGCATTAAAAAAATTAGCATAGTTTTCAAAAGTTTTCGGCTAAAATAACCGTTTCATAAAACTCTCTAATACCAGCGCTATTATTAAAACAGACATGTAAAAATGAGCCTAAGAGAAGACAACCTAAATAATTCTACACACTCCTTGTCTGCAATTCATTGTCTCACCCAGCGAAGGCACTACATTAATGCTCGAACAAACCACTTTTTTCAGTTTATGATTGCGTCAGTTAGTCAGCAGTTCCTTATTCTCTCTGGAGCTTGGATTCGCATCTGACCGTTCACGCAACATCAATGCTAAAGTAACTCTATGAAAACCGTGCTAGAAGTTTCTGATGCAATTTGTGCAATACGATCTAATTTAGATAAGATTGTTCCATTTCTGGGTCTCATAGTGCCTAGATGGAGTGGTCAGATATCAGTGGCTCACGAAAGAGCTCCTATACTTTCCCACATTTGATGTTTTTCCATTTCCTTCAGTAATGCTGCCTAACTTTTCTCAAAATTTATTGAACAAGTTGAGCTCTAACATAACTCACTGTTGCTCACTTTGCAGAATTTCCTGTAATTTCCTAAAACTTTGCCCGATGTGATTGGAGAGTTCGAAGCTCTCCGTGAGTTGCTTCTCAAGCTGCTGGTTGTAGCCAAGAACTTTCTGGATATAATTGTCGTGTAGGAGAAGATGTAAATCTCTGGGCTTCAAGGGCTGAATAACAAGATTAACGAAAAATAACTACGCTCAAATGTTTTTCTAAAGCACCTACAATCTGAAGTTACATGGGCAGTAAATATTATAGGTCGTGAGAAATGTAATTTAAATACGGACACTTACTGAAAGTAATGCGTAATTACCAGGAATTTTTAAGTCGTTGAAAATAGAACATAGACAATCCTGTAACTTGAAAACATATTTTGTTCTGCAAAGTTCAAACTTTATAAGTTTTCGTGTAGGTATTTTCGCGGTGAAGTAAACCTAGTTGATAGTTGACGTAATTAAAGGGTTTTAACCACTAATCAAATTCTTTTATTAATCACTTCAAACTCTTTACTTCAGCAGACGAAATTAAAAACAAAATTTTGCTCTGTAAGCCACTGTAAACTCAAACTTGAGTTGTACCACCCCACACAAATGTGTTTGTTCATTGAACTTCCACGCATATTACTCAATTGATTGTGACTTGATTGATTCCTACATATTTATGACATAAATAATGTGCTCACTAAAAACACTACAATTTTCTAAGGGGCTCTTAAGGCACTAAAGTGTATATGTAAATGAATGAAATAACTCCATGTAAGGAATAGTAAAAATGAAACACTTGATGGATAAATATCTTGAAATTATAAGAGGCAAAAATGATGAGTAAATTTACTAGGAATTTCATCAGAATATTTTCGAGTGAGTAATGGTGGGAAGAAAATAAAATTTTTCGTGAGTATATTGGCGAAAAAAAGCCAATGCTGAAGAAATGTAACAATATTTTAAAAATAAAAGTACTGGAGTATCTGGAGAAGAGAAAATCCGAAAGAAATTATTGAAAAACTTATGCATTCCTCATGATCAGAGTAATATTGCAGGTTCGCTCTCGCCATTGCCTCAAAAAGCTTAAAAATATGTTTAGATTTGATGAATGAAGCAAAGTAATTCCCCCACATTATAATCCTAGAAGGTTAAATTCTTATCTCGTATTATACCCAGAATTCTGAGCAGTTAATACTGGCGGTGAAGCCATCACCAATTATAATGCATAAGTGTACCATTTCATGCGGAGAAGTGACCAATGTTATTGTGTTGCGAGGCGTTCATGAGAATTATATTTTCTTTGAGTAAGAGTGAAAGATTTCGTATTGATGGATTTTATAAAGATTTCATATGGATAGATTTCATAAATATTTCATAAAGATTTTGTATATATGAAACCAGATCTACGACTCTTTGCATTCGAAGAGCTACGCGCATTATGTTGATTCGCTTTGTGGTCTGAAATACACGTAAAGGACAGGTCTCCATCTTCTGTTCAAACTCAACCCATTTCCTACGATCATGAACAGTTTATCCTAATTTCCAGAACTCTGAGCCAGTGATCTACAGTAGCTGTCATAACCTGCTCCCCATTAATTATTTAATGGGAAAACGCTGAGGTTATGCCAACAGATGGCAGCTCTAATGGTGACACAAAGTGGCTCATTAGAATGCCGCTTTGGTAAACTGATGACTGCTGATGGACCTGTGCAGTTGAGCGATCAAAGAACATGTGTGGGTTTATTGGATATTAAGAATTATCCAGAGGAGCGTTTAGGTGAGACAGTAATAACACATCGGGAATATCCCACAAGTAACTGGAAAAAAAGGCAGCCGATCAGGATGGATAATAAACTATTTATCACATTTTTTAATTCTTTTCGAATAACTAGTAAATTATTTATGTTAATAAAACGAAAACTATTTTGCTTCGTTATTATTATTTTGTTTAAAAACTCAAAACAGAGTTAAAATAATGCCTCTTTCGATTATGTTTTCCCTTTCAGAGACAAATACATTTTAGCTAGCGATGAAACATGTTTCTTCTTTTTCTGACGCCTGGAGCCTAGCTTTACCATCTTGACACATCATTGTGAAGGAACATTTATTGCTCAAATTAGTTCTCAACCTCCAGACAAGTCTTTCTACTGTAGGCTTGGTATGCATCACATGTGTAGTAGAGAGACCTCAAGTTAAAAGAAACAATCTCTACAAGAATACGACGGGGTGATAAAACATAATCGTATTATGAAATCATGTGCAGAAAAAATTATGTTAATTTTCATTTCAGTCCTCATTGAAAGAATTTTCTCATATTGATCCAGATCATTGCCAGAAACGTGAGCAAATTTATTGATATTACGTGAATACTTGATTTTATTAACTAACTTTTGTTTTATGCATACAGGCTTGAAAATAAAGTAAACTAAATTCCATTAGGGTGCTTGCAATGTGAATCATACGTATACTTGCATGCACTAAACTGCAAGTTAAGCGCAACTATTTCTAATTTTGCAGCACTCTAGCTAATACATTCGCTACATAACAAATGAGCCACGGTAATTTAATTTTTAGCGGGAATGGAACAAAAAGCTGCATGCACTATCAGTAATGGAAGCATCTTAGGCCTGGTTAAGTCGAGATAATCGAATAAACGACTTGTGTGAAATTTTCATCCAGTTTTGCCGCTCACTCTGCACGGAAAACTGGAAAACATGCTGTCATCACCTAATTGAATTTATAAGATTAATTAAAGAAAAATCTTCTAACGTGACTCTTGCACAGGAACAAAAAAAAATTATGCTCAAGAGAATAATTTCAATCATTAACTGGCAAACAATGTGAAGTTTACTGTGCACAAGGCAGGCGACAGCAGACGGTTTTTCAAGGAAATCATGTGACATTATTTCACTTGTTTTTCAGTAGTGATCGAGTGCTAATATCCAGGCTGCCTGTTTTATCTTACCATGAAAATTCCTGTTTAAGAAACTATTGCATGATCAAAGTATTAAAAACAACAAAGTAAAATTAGCTTTACTTTTCGAACATTTTATTCGCAATAATTAGAGTAAAGACTTCACATCATGCATGTACGAAGATTTTGAAAGCAGTTGTCGCTGCTTTATTACAGTTTTCAACTAGTTTGAGACACTAAAATGTGGCACTGATTACAGAATAACTCATTTCTAATCATATCACATTTTAATCTGAAACGCGAAATCACTACCAGCAACTCAATACACCTCAAAATTACAAGAATACTTTTCGCCCGCAAATATCTTTTTCTTGCCTACAGGTTTCGCTAATTCAACCATAACATCAGAAATGACACGTTCTAGGGATTTTTTCAAAATTGAATGTTAATATGGTTTGGTGGCATCATTTAATCCATTGATTGTCAGGGCACATCAGAGAAGCCGTAAAAATGGCCCTGCCTCAGAGTTAATTAGGTTCAGTCGTACTCGTCTGATTACTACATTGCAGCTCCTCCAAACCTTGTCTAATTCTTCATGAAGGCGAGGCTTCCTTTTTATTCCCAAAGGAGTGGTGAAGAGCAACAAATTCTGATCTAACATACGAAGAATTTTGATACAATGTGAACTCTTATCGTGTCAGCTGGTGGTGAGTCAGCTGGTGGCGAGTCAGCTGGTGGTGAGTCAGCTGGTGCGAGTCAGCTGGTGGTGAGTCAGCTGGTGGTGAGTCAGCTGGTGGTGAGTCAGCTGGTGGTGAGTCAGCTGGTGGTGAGTCAGAAGATGTTTTGGGACTCGTCTCTAAAATTTATTTGCTTCACATCTAATTGAAGAAAATTTAATATCATCAGGCAATAAAAATTAATGATAATTTCAACAAGTTTTTTTCAGGCAGTGAACTCCATAATTTCCAATGCCTCCAACTACAGTTTGACACTGCGTTCTATAGCATAATTTTATCTTACTAGAGTTGGGATTCATTTTATAATGTGTTCGGAAATTTGACCGTGAATTAAGCGAAATCTCTGAGGCCGACGCCAAAATCTAAAACTTTTTTCTCCAAGCACACTTTATTTTTTATTTTCAGAAATGCAATTTTTAGCTGACAAAAACATTAGCAAATAATTTAAACACATTCTGCGTGAAACAATTCATTTTTTCAGCTGAATCAACAATTAATACGCTTTTAAATAACCCATTTGAAATCAGTATTAACTTAGTTCTAAAAGTTTTCTATCTCAAACTGCAAATCGAATTCTTGTTTGGATTTTGCTTTGGATAGTGAATGTTTCAATATCAAAATTTTCTGCTTCCAAGCTCTTTTCATCATAAATATCACAAGCAACACTAATGTCTCACATACAATTCTCGTAATGCAATAAACAATTCGAAAATACATGTAGCCAGAGCCCGTGCCTTCTAGTGATGGCCGTGATACCTCCTTAAGATATTTTTCCAATTTCATCCATGCATTGCTACTGCATACTGCCCTCAATTGAGTAAGATTCATATCCTGAACTATTCTTCGGCCAATGAAAAATTTCTGATACAGCAAATTCAACATTATCATATTCTCAGAGCCTAACGTGTGGAAAAAACTTTTTTATAAAGAAGTTCAATGTAAACATAACTGCTGCAAATATTGGTTTATTCTCCTAATTTCTCATTTATCCGATTTATTATTGAAGGAACAAAACATATAATTTCTCTGACAAATTTTCCTGTTGACTCTTTGAGCAGCATCTGGGAGGGATATTAGTCGAGGTATCCTCTCATCCAAGCTGCTCAGGTCGGTAACAAATTCCTTACCATAGCCACTGAATGCTATAAAAGATTCATTTCTCGGCCGGTGAGAGAACATGTTCCCATATCATAACCATAGAGGAGCCTTGGCTCCATCGCGCTATAAGATCGCATGCCACTACATAGTTACCATAACCACAGGTGAATCGCCTTCGTTACGACCTCCAATTCCTTCATAATGTCGTATAAGTCAAGCGCTCTAGCCCCGAACTCGAAAACTCTTTAGTGAAGGGAAATCCTATTGAACTCGAAACTGAAATTCCTCTTGGGCTTCAGAGCAGTTAGAAGAGCAGAAATTCCCATTAATGCAGCATGCAAAATGAAGGATTTTTCAGATGGTATCATGATAACTCAATCAAATAGTTACGCATGGTTTCAAATTTGTCTTTTTTAAGCCTCTTCAACCCTTACGATGTTAATCGACATGCGACCGTTCCATTAAGTTGACTCTACTCATCAATCAATCACGTGATCAATTAAGTGAGATTAAATTACGCTCTTGTAGTTTCATCGTGAAGAGATTCTTCCTTCATTCGATGGATAGTTTATGCTCATTTTTTAAAGTTATTTACCCCTTCTATTAAATTCTATAGCACTGAACTTTCAGACATGTATTGTTTCATTTGAAACAATATTGAAATTTCCTTAAATTTGAATTATTCATTTCAAACCTAAGGAGAAAATTCAGTGCTTCATATATAGCTCTGCTATTAGAAGATTGATAAAATTCTGGTCAGGTACTAGACACAATTACGATTAAACAAAGCCAAATAGTTTGTAAAGAGTATATATGAACACTTGCTTGGCATAAACTAGAAGCATTTTTCTATTAGCGCTTGGATAATATCAGGGTGCTATATTACAGGCCATTGTGTGTCCAGTAGATGAGTGTGGAATGATGAAAAGAAACTGGCCAATCTTCTTTGACGAAATGATCAAAGCTCGAGCCAGCGAGATACACAGAGAGCTCGTGTCAGCGTTACGACACCCGAAACAAACTGACTAAACTGAAAATGTTTCAGTCCTTGGGAAAATTATGAACATTTTTCAAAATACGATAAAATTATACATCTATGTTCACATCAAAGGAAAAGTCTGAAAAATTTCTGTGCTTGATTTGCATTGCCTTATATAAAGTATTACCTTGCGATACACGAGAGATGGTCTCTTAACTAGATATTCATTGAGAAAAGCCCAATAAAATTTTCAATCTCATTTATCACTAACTTTTGTATTATAAATACAAAAATATAAGTGTATGCAGTTTTTATGTTCGTTTGAAGGTGTATTCGTTTTCCCTACAACAAAAACCTTTTGAGTTACATTAGTTCCTTTTTGGGTCCCATAACGCTGGAACTCATTGTTCACACATCATATGATATATTTTCTTTTCTTTCAGAGAATTCTCTCACTTGACGAAAAACGAATACTTTTCTGAAATTTCAAAGAACATTTGAATTAGTTAGGCTCGTTCAGCGTACAAAACTTGCTACCAAAGGAAACCGTTTCGAGCTCAAATGAACAAGGGAACGTAGAGGAATGTTGAGGAAATTATTTACGAAAACTTTGTCTCCAACCATGAAGAATGTAACTTCCTCATCCCAAAAAGAAACTGTTCCTAGAACTTTCGGACGAAAAACTCAACAGAGATAATGAGATTACAGCAGGTCTGATTCAATCATTGGTAATTCAAGATAGTCGCCCGAATAACCTTAACTTACTAAAACCATTTTTAAATGGCTGACAGTACGAGTACGTATATATGCAGAGCTCATCGGGGATTATGGCGAAATAAATCGTAAGTTTTCAAGACAGAAAGCTAAATAGGCAAACTTATGGCAGGTTAGAAGCTATAGTCAAGGCAGACGATTTCAGAAGAGCGGATTGTGACTAAATGTGGCATCAAAAGACAGAGGCTCACTCCTCCATGCCAAGAAATTAGGATCCGTTGCTACAAGCAGTAACTAGCTGGAGTGATGAAAGCTGTTTTTCGAAATGATTCTAAGCTCTGGATCTTAGTGGAAGTTTTAGAATGTAATTGAAAGGATTTTCTTGCTCAAGTTTTATTTCGTACTCGACGATCAACAAAGACAAAGTGATCGAAACCCACACAATCACATAAACAGTTTTGCAGGTTTGAGTTACTCTCATGTTCACATTCTCTTTATTGCAAAATTAAATCGTATTTTTTGATGATAAATATACTAATGTATATCCAAAAACACCCCATCACAAAAAAATGAATTCCTTTGGAGTTCCGTACCGAAGAGGGTTGAGAGGGCCTTCACAAATATCTTATGGGTGATCGTTTTTTTAGGCTCTAGAGGTAGCTACGACTAGCTACTTATAATAGGAATTTCTGAGAACCACTGTGTGTTGATAGCTTGGATTAAGAGTTGGGCTTCAAAGAAGAACTGATCTCTTTGCGAGACCAAAAACTCATAAAATCGTGGCTTCAGATTGTGCAGTATAATCTGTACTCAGAACGCTCGGTATCTTCCTCCATACATGTCTGTGGTAAGATACCGTGACAATCAGACAAAAAGTTAGTTACGGTTACATTCGGCTAAGTAAACATATGAGGGGTTAGCGTTCAATTCCTAACTTCATTTCGAAGAAGAATGACCTCTTTCATCACCACACCTGAATCCTCTCAATTACGTTATCTAATCGAAACTGAGGAGTAAGGTTGCCTCGACACATTGTTTAAAATTTGTAGGCACTGAAGTGAAGACTTAAGAAGGATTGAACCAAAATCCCTTAAAAAGTCATTGGTGACTCATTCAGGTCATCCTGTTAGCTTGTTCAGCTTGATGTCGACACAGATTTTATTATTGAATGGTTATTAATTTCCAATAACTACATATTTATCAACTATTTCCTCTCTGTTACATTTGTACACATTTATTCGCTACACAAAATGAGACGTAAACCTTGTAACAGCAATTGTATTGAGCAACGTGCACATGTTATAGTCTCTATGGCTGAAGTGACTTCGGGCACATTTCTCACAGTCGTGCCCTTAAATCTTCAACTGTTTGGCCCCGCCACCTGGTGCTTCCGAAAGAGTGGGAAGCAATATCAAGACCATTCTTTTTTTCTGATTGGTACATCAATTTGATGACTGATGAAAAAGCTAGACGATGGATGGGGCAGAGCGTCGAACCCTGGGCAGAAAGGCCCCAGCGCACTAACGGTTCCTTGTGCTCTTTGTCTATGAAACACCATTTTTCTCAAGAAAAGCGCTATGCATCGAGAGAAACTCATCATGAATGTTAGATGGTAGCGTGAAGTAAAATGAAATGAAGTATTTAAGGGAAAATTATTATCATAAAGGACCTAGTTTTAGAAGTGTTTATGTTCTTGTTTCAGGATAATGCTGAAATTTTACATCACGAGCGATTCCGCAGAACTTAAAATACCAGTAGGTTCTATACCGCAGTCCTAGGTCTGAACGCAGACGAAATTTGTTTTTACGTTTCTGAATGCGTTTATCCGCAATATAAATCGTGAATGAATAACTACTACCTATGGTGAAATACAGCTACCTGCGTTGACATCCTACACTTGAAATTATCAAACGCCATGGAATAAATAATAAATAAATTAATCAAATGTATTCCGGTATATCACAGAGTACAGTATAAATCCTCAGTCCAAGGAATTGGGTTTTCAAATCTTAACGGTAAGAAGGAAAATACAAGAACATTTCAACCCAGCGGTATTAGCATGTTCAGAAACCAGTATTTGAGAGGTGTAATGCAATAATTGCTTATTTTTACTCGTGTATAAAGAAAATGCATCCGGCTCTCATAAAACTTTCCTTCACCGGTTCTACGACCAGCCCCTTAACAAATAATGGTATTGAACCCGCAGGTATAATCAAGGAACAGCGATGCAGCAGAGGGGTATAACGCCGAGCTGAAAGACTCGTCAATGATTTAGGGCGAATGTTAATAGCACGATGAGCACTCGGGGAGATCAAGTGGGTTAACTGTCTCCTCTAAAAAGCTTTTCGACAGATTGCTGACCGTTCTTTAACTTAAATGCTGGTCCACCAGCAGTCGGTGGTAAAAAAGTTCGCATTTTCATCAAAGATAGTAAATGTAGTACCATCGCTTGCAAGTTTAAAAACTACCAAGTAGTGGATGTTTAATTAGCACTACTTCGGGTTTATTTTGTGCTTTAGAAATAAAAGTTCAAAATAAATATATAACAGAGAAACAAAACTCCAAAATCAGCTTAGTAGAACTAGGTAAAGTAAAGTACAAGTATTATGAAGTTTGTCGAATTTAGGAATTCATGTTTGAAAAACAGATTACAACTCATTTTCATTATCATACGTCTGTCTCTTAAGCATTCGTTATAATTTTATGAATTCATGAGAGAGTAAATAGATATCAGGAGGGAATAAATAGAAAATCTATGAATATGCCAAAATGTTCGCATTCAACATGGATTGTACAAATGCTGTACTCGCATTAGAGTGTTATCCCATTCACCGATCCTTATTGCTGAAAAAACTCTAAAGTTTCATCCAATTTTTTTATATGATGCTAAATAATACTTTTTATAATGATTTACATGTAAACTGCCTCAACCTTTTTTTTGATCGCCTATGATTGAAATTGTATTACGAAAATATAATACATTTTCTTGCGGATACATGTATACGGGTCTAATTCCTAAACAGGACATTTACCGAAAATGTGTACTGTATACGCGTCTTTGCCGGTCAAGGGGTTGATGATGAAAAGCATATGTTCAAAGCACGTGCCTCATGCTGAACTGAACTATCATGCAGTTCTGTGTCGTGTCTTACCGTGTTTTACAATGGCATGTCTTGTCATTGCGTACCCTGGCGTAAGGAGCTTTGCCGTAATTGAACCGTGGAATGCTTCTCGATCATACTATCACGAAAGGTCGCTATCTAAGCCACCATGTGGCGAGTCTAGTGTTCAGAGCCTTTGTGTTTTATAGCTTAGTAAAAGAACTCTAAGATGACGGTGAGTGAGGGCTCAAAATATGGGTTACTAGCCTTGATGGTGAGAGCACGAAAGCAGTGGTTACTGTTCGAGATGATCGGTGCAATCATTGGCTTACTGGGAATTGGTATGGATGCTCGACACGAGGTTTACTGTGCAGCTTGAGTTCTGGTACGTTGAGCTATAAATTTGATAATGCCAGGTGCGAACCATGACAGGATTTGTCGGCTCTTAAGACCTGTTTCTTACATTGGAATACGTTTGTAAAGTTTACACAACTACAAGATGGAACAACGAAGGATATACAAGAGTTGGCGAAGTGATTGAAGCATTTTTGGGTCAATAGAAATAAATTACAATGAAAAACGAAAATATGTAAAATATAATAAAAATGTCAACAAATGTACATGTCTCAAATACAAACACTTATCACTCTTTACTCCATTCCATTTTTGTAACAGCTACAAATGCGCCAGATCATTTTGCCGCTCCATGAATTTCATGATTTTAAACGTGTTTGCTCTGGTACATACTTTTTTCACCAATAAAAATTGGTTTTCATTTTTTTCATCAGAAGTTAGATGACTTAAGTTTTAACTTGACGTATGTTTTCAAGCATTGTAGGGTGTTACTTTTTCAAGTGGCGCTGGTTTCCTGGTGTGTTTATGTGGTGAGGGGTGCCTGCTCACACGAGGCAAAAATGTATCTGTTCCCTTTTTGCTGTCTGCAGGATATCTAAATAATCTCATGCTGCTGCAGCGCTTTATGAACCCATATGGTTCTGGTCTGACGGTTTCGGTTGATAGATTCATTATTGCAGTGCGAGCTAGCGATACATTGCCGTTTATTATGTTCCTTTCATTAGCTGCTCAACTATTTTCCAAATGGTTATTCTTATTGATTCAATTTGTGCATGAGCATGACAAGGTAGATTCAGATTTCTCAAGGAATTTGTGTCAAAAAGCCTTTCATGGAGAGTCCTCACTCTATTTAGCAGGAAACTTCAGATTGTAATTCCCAAATCATAGTAAAATATAGATATTGAACCATGAAATCATACCGAACATAATATTTTTAACAGAGGCCAGTACCACCTTAATAGCAGGCATGTCTTTTGGATTCTAATGTGATCTAATTACAAGTGGCTTTCTTCTTCGAACCGCTGTGAATGCAGTTGGTGTAGGTGAATGCAGTAGGTGTAGGGAATGCAGTAGGTGTAGGGAATACAGTAGGTGTAGGGAATGCAGTAGGTGTAGGTGAATGCAGTAGGTGTAGGTGAATGCAGTAGGTGTAGGTGAATGCAGTAGGTGTAGGTGATGCAGTAGGTGCAGGGAATGCAGCAGGTGTAGGGAATGCAGTAGGTGTAGGGAATGCAGTAGGTGTAGGTGAATGCAGTAGGTGCAGGGAATGCAGGAGGTGTAGGGAATGCAGTAGGTGTAGGGAATGCAGTTGGTCTAGCGTTCAAAATAAACAATCAAAACAGCCCTCAAGAACAAATGTTGAGCAAGGGCTGGACGAGGCTCATGTAGCGTTATTGAGCTCGTGCAGCCGGAGTTCAAAACATGTTTGTTTGTATCGAAAACTTATTATCAAACAATCCAGATTTTCTCGAATCTTTTTACGTTTATCAAGGAAGTCAGAATGAAAGTTCAGTAGAATTTTCTCAAAACTACGTAAATGAAGCTCCAGTCAAGTCACTGATTAATCTAATCAGTGAAACTTTTCTAGAAAATCTTTAAACTTTAAATATAAGTCGGTCAAAATACAAACAATTGACCACTACTAAAAATGAATGAAAACAATCAGAAAACATTTTAACTTTCCCTAATTGCCCTTTTTTATTATTGCCAAAAGTAGCTTCTTACAGAAAAGTTTATAAAATAAAATGATTACATTTCCTCAATGAAAAATGCATGAATTTATTCGCATTCAAATAACACGAACAGTGTGATTAATCAACTCATGGTGCGTGTTTTGGCTCTTTTAAACAAAAAGATGCAAATAAGTACGTTCATGGGGACTAACTCTTTTTAAAGCAATTCCATGATTCATGGGCAAACAATATCTTTCTACTTGTTCATCACTAAAGTGTACGCTGTTTCAATTTCTATCTTTGCAAATGTGTGACCGGTTTTATTACTTCCAGAGTGTAGTGAGGAACTGTAGACATGATTTAAAGTCCAATGAATCTTTTTTGAAACTTGGTGTTCATATTTTCATATTTCTAAGCTTGTTAGCGCTGTCTGAAAGAAATTACTCCGCATTTCGACTTAACTGCCAGTAACAATGCGTCCAAATGCAGTGTTACTTGACAAACAATAAAATGAGTACTTGGGAAGATCTGAATTCCTCAGTTCAAAACAACTAAGACTTGCGTTGCAGAATTTTTTCAGGCAGGGGATCTTGATGAGGAAAAACCTTTCTCATCTGTAGTGAAGGAGATAAAATGAACCAAAAAGATTATGAATCCACAATGGTATTATATTTATTTATTGCACGTTAATTTTTGATTTATTAAATTTTGATTTTCTAAACTGTGCATTGACGTTTGAACATGTGGAGCTTCTCCCATTCCACCCGTGTTAGTAACGTGTTGTCAAAATCTAAAGTATGTACATTGTTCCTAGAAATTGTGGCCTCCTGGTCCTATCGAGATCAAATCAATGAACAATAAAATTTGATCAGTATTATAGAGCAGTGATCACGTGTCTTTTTTATTCAAATTTGATCACACTGACGTTCTCCTTTGTTAAATATGTTTCTAAACTCTTTAAGCGGTGAATAGCGAATTGTATGCCCCTTACGCAACATAGTTAACCCAATAATTTATTGTTTCACATACGCCAAACGAAATAACTTTGGGAAACAATGTGAAGATTCTAGCATTTATTCATTTTTCCCAATAAAACATAGTGCATGCTAAATTTGTCATGCAACTAGCGTACAGTTAGTCATTGTAGTCGTCTAACGAATCATTTTGCACTACACTTTAGACGCCGAACGTTGTGTACGTGTGTGCTTTAATCGTGTTATCATCATAAACCTCTCACCATAATTTTCTTTTTAAATCTTTTTAGAGCTGTTATGATATCAAATCAAATTCTTTGAATTCCACATTTTCCATTCTTTTTCACTTATGCATACGACAACCTTAATTTCGTATTTCACCTGCATCATCGATGAACACAATTTGACATTGAACGGCATTCATATGAGTTCTTTGAGCACTTCACAAATTCTCTTCATATCCTTTTCAGATCAACAACAATTGCCATTTACAAGGTTGTTCATAAGTGAGCCATCTCTTTACGTCGGTTCCATTGCTACACTGGCAGCTCTGATATGATTAATTACAATGATTATTTTCAAAATGTACCATAGTTATGGCTCACCCTGTATAATAGCTGTATTGGTATTTACTTTGATACAAATCTGATGAGTGTCTGATGGATAGTTTAGTGTTTCTGATAACAAGTAAATTTTTTTCAAATATCGACCTGGTGCGTCTTCAAAATGGCATATTTTATCCTGTCGAAAAAATGCCTTAACTTAAACTCAAGCCTTACCAACGCTCCAAGCTGAGCCTTGCCAAACCGCTTCGGGGAAAATATATTTTCTGACTTAAGAGGTCCTCGTAAAACTTACCACCGCAATGCCCATAATAAAGTGTCGGTTCTCATGTGTTGTGGCTCTGAGCTAAGATGGAATTTACGATTGTAATTTTCAACCGTATTACACCTTAAAGCCTACAGTCGATTGCGTCATGTATCATAAATATCTGTAGAGATATCGAATAACTCAACTGAAGTTAAATCAATAAATCCAATAACTGTTTTTTTAAAACGCCCTGACCTCACATGGCCTCTGCCTACCCATAATCAACCGAATACAGTGACCCAGAATAGGTATGGGTTTATTACATCAGTTGCAAGGCGTATAACGTCATCTTCATCAGGCTGTGTTAGTTACATTAGTTCACTGCTGAGTTATCACGAGATTAAATTAACCAGCCATTATTTCTTATTTTTTTCCCGGGAAACCATTTTCAACATTTCTTTAAATAAATAATCATCGTAACACTATTTCTTAAGTATATTGTAGGAAGTCGTTCGTTCAGCTAGTGTACCGACTACCTCAATTAGATTCATGTATGCACGTTGATTTGTCTTAATATACTGCCAACTACTTAATTCATTTTAAAATACTGTATACGCTCAGTTCACTTTAAGGCCTGTGAACCCAAAAACAACTACAATACTAAGCAGAACTTAATATTGAAAATATTAAAAATACAAAAATGAGAATCTCTAGTCTGCAGATGTAACAAGAAAGTCATTGGGGGAGAAACAGACAAAGTGATCACTTCAGAGGCATCCTTCGAAGTAGTAAATTGGCTTCGGTCTGTCAAAGTTTGACACTGCAGCTCAGTACGGCAGAAACTTTCTGAGAAGTCACGACTCGCGTGACCGAGTCGAGCCAGAAATGTCGTGTCATAAAAGACAATGAAGAGACAAAGACCAATGACAAGCCTTGCCATGGAATCAAAGAAGGTAAAGAACGCAGCTTAGAAAGCTTGAAAGAGACTCTGAAGTTGCAAGATACGACAATTGCTCCTAGCACAATGTGAGTAAGGTGACCATTGCTACACTGGCAAGTAGAAATTGGAACACAAGCGTTCCCAACGCGCAAAGAAATGTGACAGTGAAATATAATCGTGATTTTTATCGAGAGTTAAGAAAGTCCAGCGCATAGCATCCAGTAACTGATCACTACATGAGTCAGACTGCTAATAGAATCAATTAAAAGGTAATAAAGCTAAGGAAAGCAGTCAACGAGGATTAACGAAACTTTGTTTGGATTTCGGGTTGCAGCTGAAATAATTTCTAGTATTATCAATCATGAACACCCTCCTGCATGCAAAAACAAACTCCAAAGAAACGATCTTGAAGTATCGTTTAATTAAAATTTCCAGCTTTCACCGCAACTGTTGATTTATACGTGAATGCAGTACGTGGCTTGAATGGCTTATACACCAAAAAACTTACGTCCTACACATGAGTGAATGATGGAATAAGAAGTTGTCCATGAATATTTAATCTCTACAAAGAAAGAGCATTCCGCTTTTAGTCAAGGAAATGTATATTTGATTCCTCATGCGCTTTAATCTAACTCATGATACTTCAAAAGACTGAAAAGTAGTAGTAAAAGACTTAAAAGTAGTAGTAAAAGACTTAAAAGTAGTAGTAAAAGACTTAAAAGTAGCTAAGAAGCTACTATTGAAGTTAAAAACTTTTGTGTGAGCTTGGGGAATAGGACTTTCCAAGTGTTTTTTTTCTGATCGAATCACAGGGTCTGAATTTTACACAGGACGCCAAGGCTTGATACGGATGCTTATTGAGCAAAACTTTAAAATAAAGCAATTTAGAAGTTTTAGCAGCTCTCTCAATAGTCTCAAACGCATCTTAACAAAAAGATTGTAGGACTAATCAGTGCAAGCTTGAATACAAAACAGGCACGAGGGGTGCAGCATTCTACATTCTCTTTAAAAGTGAAGTTTCAAGATTTAAACTTGTTGTTACAAGTCTGTATTTCATTACATTTTAGACGCAAAGCCAGATACAACGCGCATTGTTGACTTAAAATACTTGAATTATTAGTCACAAAATTATATTCGTTGCGCATGCAATGACATATGTTGCTAGAAAACTAAATTCACGAATACCAATATTTGTACTGTGAATTTCATTAATAAATAGCATTCAGATATGATTCTTACCTAATATTTTCTCTCGCTAACAATCATTGCTTCCATTAACATATGTGGCTTAATTCTTTTATGATCATTTACTTACGCCAACAATTATGCAAAAATAATAACATTGGTCGGTATACACAATTAAATTTTGATAAATATATTTTTCAATTGAAAAACCTGAACTGGAAAATAACTTCAACTTGATAATACATAATTAATTTGGAATAGATATGATTTTTCTAAATAAAATATATTTTCAGGTTGAGTGAACCGTTTGTGTGCGCCCCACAGCATTTTAACGTCGTATGCAAAGTTATTTCGAAATTTTGCTAAAAAGTGCAGCTGCCCGAAGATGCAATTTTCCTGCTTCCTGTTTATTAATGTGCAATTGCATATCATTATTGTCTGAATTAAATCCTACAGAAACATAAAAAGTGCATCGAATGGCCTACGAATTTTTCAGAGAGGCATCCTATTTGGTTAATTTTTTAAAGTGTTCTTAAATATCAGTATTTGATATTGAACGTCTTGCATATCTAACTCAGATGCATAACAAAGCCTACTCTTAGTATTTAACTTCAAAATCTTTGATCGTGTTCAAGATTCCTTAGAAAACATCATAAAGTAAATATTCCCTCACAAATCTTCCATATTATGAAACTCCTACTCACACAGACATCACTCGCTGGTGCATTTATGTCCAGACTTTCGGGAACTCAAAGATTCTAACGGAAGTAGTTTAGGGCAAATTTTCCAAATGGTCTTCCGATGTCAAGAGAAATCTTGACTCCGTGGATGCGTCGCTCTTGAGTTGCGTATTCCAAGCAGGAGTCGTCAGATCTTGCAGCCATAAATTCGGACTTGGTCTAAATTCCCTGTTCCGCTGAGGCAATTCGTCTGAATATTTTCCCCTTGCCCACACAGCCACACTTACTACCTCACTGGTGGTGAACTTTTTTTTCAGATATTCGTACCTGCATAGTTGAGGGTGTAGATCCATTTGATCAAAACTACTTCTTTTCGCGTGAAAGAACGAAAACGTAAACGTAACGTAAAAACGTAACATGGAAAACGTAACATGGGATTTCAAAAGCAATTTTTTGCGTTTCAAACAACGCAACTACACTGTTAGTCCCAGTATACTCAGTGCAATATAGGCAATATTTTAATGGGAAAGAAAACTAGAATTAACAACAAAAACTGAATAAAAACACACTTTTATGAAACGAAGATTCGTGTAGCGGATTCTACCATGGAATCTCCAATGCACACTCCCACGAAAAACAAATATCTCTCGTAAAAAACTATTTTACAGAGTCTTTGATTCCTAAATTAGTATCATGCGCTAAAATGTAAAGTTTTTTCTTACAGTTGGCATGATATTTAAGATAGAGGGCGAAAAAAATGGTTTTCAAATAATTGGTTAGTTCTACTCTTACATCTTTCAATAACCAGTTCTTTTTAAAAACTACCATATTGAGTGATTACCTATTTGTGCCAAGTTCTAAATAAATAATATGTGGCTACGATGCACTAAAATGGTAAAAATAAATGATCACCTTGGCACTAAATTAAGAACCCAACTTCGTCAAATAAATTTTAGTCCCCATCAAGTATAGAAGTGCCTCAAGAAATACTTGAATGTGTTTGTATGGGATTTTCTCTCACAATAGAAAATATAATTCCCAATCTTTAGCTGTATCTGCACCTATTTTCCTCTAATCCAAAAACTCCGTTGGGCATATTTCAGCCTACGAGTTCCATAAAAGTTTCAAATGCAAGGTCGGCAGCAAAATTAATTCTAAGTGCTGGTAAGAATGATGCAGTAAATGGAAAGAGTTACTGAAGAGGATCATTTTATTTCCAAAGAAATTATTTCATAGGAAAAGAGGAGTCAATAGCTCGTCTAAAAGACTTGATTCTGACACTTGGCAGCAAATGTATCAGTGAATTCCATCGCTTCTTCGACACCATTTATAGAATTTTGTGTAGCTCTTGTAAAAATTTCGCACCACCTGAAAAGAATTGGAAGCCTTTTAGATGTAAGGAAGTAGATACCAGCAGGCACAAGTCTTAACTTGGCCTGTGACTGGTCATGTGCAATAAATCCCTATCCAACTTCCTTCTTATGTACCTTTAGAAATGGAATAGTTTATGCTGGAGGTCATTTATATATATATATAATTGATATCAAATCCTAATTCTATTCAGTGTCTTCCAATCGAATTGATAAAGATAGCCGAAAATTCCATTTATTAGAGAATAATTTTCCCGAACAATGATTCCTAACCCATTAGATATAAGACATAAACGACAGACTAAAACTATAGCGAGCGAAATTTTAAAAAAATTGATTGCTACTACAATTTAAGTTAATATCAAGTTTTGTTAGAGAAAGATTATAAATAAGGTATGTCTTCAAAATAGTAAAAAAGTATTCCAAGGGGATCAAAAGTCCTCCCGAAAATCTCTGCCACGGAAGTTATTCTTCACTGGACGATTAAATACAAGTTCTTCTGCTTATAAGGTTCCCTCATACAACTTAGCAGAACTCAAGTAAACTATATTACCACAATAACTATTTCTAATCAGTTGTAAGCAGGGAATCATCAGGACTTCATGCACAAAGTCTAATTCATCTAACAAGCCCAATTTGCTGGCAGTAATTATGCTGGAGCTAAACGATGATAATCTGAAATACGAGCGTATGGATGGAAGCTATTTATTAAACTTCAATGATGAACATGACTGGTGTGTTACTGCGGACGGTCAATATGTCGAACTATATTATCGACCGCGTTGTTATTGTTCATATTACTATTCATATCACTGTATTATTGGGCAAGCGATTTTGATAATATCTCTCAAACTGCTTCGATCTTGATTTACGTAGAAGCAATAAAGACAGTGACTATTTTTTAAGCGACTGAAAGAGATATAGAAACACAGTACTAGAAAAATTATACGTACCTGAATAATTTACGAGGTGAAGCAGCTGCTACGAGGAAATGATTTATGGGGAGAAATATAAAAAACGCGAATGTTTCATTATGTAGGTACATAGTAGCAAGTCACGTGAATATATTTTGGTGCCTCGTATTATAGAAACAACAGAAAGTGTCAACCAGCGTTTTGTGCCTGGAAAATTATAATCTACATATGTCTGTGCGGAGACAAGTGGTCAAAAAAAATATCAAACACGTGGTTGCGAATGAACTTTCAAAACCTAACAAACAACACGAAAACACGAAGAATACGCAGAGAACAATAATACCAAAGCACAGAGTTTGCGCTCTACTGAACATGCAAAATATTGAGTACTTATGCATGAACTTTGTAAAACAAAAGTAGGAAGCTGCCTACCAACAGTTCAATACCAATCCTGTTCAGTTGGAAAATATGTCTTCTAATGCTTCACTCGCTCTTTCATTTCACGCACCCATAGTCTATTGTTTATTTTGGTAACTGAGGTTCATCATAAAAATTGATTTTAGTCCATACTATAAGTATACATGTATCAAACACTCATGCCATCATTTTTGGAACACAAATAGCAGAAAGGTCTCGTGTTTTGAAAAGTATAATTAATTAATATAAGTAGTATAACTAATAATTATAAATAGTATTATTAATCCACAGTATGATCCACAGATATTGATATCAAAATTTATTAATGAAACAGTGATATACATATTATATTACCGCAGGGATCCCATATTTATAATCATCACCACGCAAATGTTACCCAATGAAATTTTACAAAATTGATGATCAAGGTTAAGCGTGCTCTACTCCTTTCCAAAATATCAAAATTCTAAAGTCAAAATTGAATAAATACACTGAGAAAATACCTTTAGAAGTTTTCCGTACGGTCATTAAAAACTTTCCTAAAATACTTCGCAAAGTAGTGAGGAAAATAGGGAAGCATTTTAAATACTTTTTTATAGTCAATGATTACTAAATTACTTGCTATTTGTTGAAGTGAGACCTTGAAGTAAAGGTTTCTTTTCAAGAAAAAAATTGTCTTTGTTTTGTTACAGTATTTATATCCCACCCTGTACTCACCAAACATAATTTTTTCAGTTTACAGACTACGACAAAATTCAAGGCTGTGCAGTTCCTAAAATGTCTTAAATTGACTTGTGTTAAACGTGCTTTAAAATACATACATTCAATAACTGAATAACTGCAAGATAATGTGTACGCAAGATCTCCCGTGAAGAAGAACTATTGTGCAGTTTCCTGAGAGTGGCACCTCACTCGTATGCTAATGTACTCAGAAGCTGTCGACCAAAGTTACAAGTTTTTTGAAGTAGATCGTCGTGGGCGCCCCAAGCGAAGCTTGCATTACTCGCCAGGTGGCAGAACTTAGAACTGTGTGGCATTCGATAAATTTCAGCCTAAAATAAAAGACGCGTCTGTTACAGTGCTTTTCTGTAAGATGTTCTTCCTATTTCACGAGGCCTTGACTTTCAATGACAATATGTTATGATTCATTTTGAATTTTTTTACTGTTATGTAAAAATTAGGAATGTGGAGCATATGTTATAGGTTTTCTGAATCGCAGCGCAGGAAACGTAAAGTTTATTGGGGTTTTCAGATGTATGTAACGTTTTTCATTATATGTTCAGCCTGTTGATTATTACTTAGAAATAAGCAGTAAGCACAAGAATTACGTTCTTATATTTAAGAGTTGAAATTTCCCAAATAAAATGCTCATACATGGAACCACGAATATAAATGCAATGAATATTAGGTAGTTATAAACGAAGTTAAATAAGTCGAATTAAGGATTGCTTGAGGTTTGAAGTTAAATGCATTTATTCTTCATTCTAGCATATTTTTGTTCTTCTCAAAATCTTTTTACATGAAACTATACTAAAAAGAAGCCTTCGAGTTCAAGGCTACAATACTTCATATACGTTACTGAAGAGCCTCACTTCATCATAACATTGTTTAGTGTTTCATGTGAGTGTTTCATCAGCATTTTTCGTCTGCTTCTGGAGATTACTCACACTTTCCCTCATTGGATTCCTATTTTTTATATTGAATCAATCAATTCATACAAAAGAATTACAAACTGATTACTTTTCATCAATGCTGGTCAATCTGCTAAATAATTACTAAAAATATAGCACCTATAGAGTGCAAAAATTAGATCATTGCCTTTTCCGATACCTCAGTGAATAATAATTATTGTTACTGTTGTTTGCAAGCTTGGAGATGTGTTTACTCGAAACAGAATTCAGAAGTACAGAAGTTCTGTCGATGCCTAACTCATGACGTAGCAGTTCATCCAAAGTAATACACTCCTAAATTTCGGGCACTAAACTTCTGCAGGAACTTCGGTATCATTTGAATTCCGCTCGTCGTGCGTTTTTTTAACGAATTGTTCTTCATTCAATGCTCGTAATCTGCATTATGTATGTACAGCCGAAACAGATGGCGAAAATCGATTAGTCGCTAGCAAAATTTCATCTCATTTTATGATTGTACGCCTTCTACACCAAGATGGCAAAGACTATTTACTTAGAAACTCGCTTAAAAGGGTCTCTGATTTCAGTTTTCACATAAGACTTCGATGTTCAGTTTTATGTTGTACATCACGAGACCGCGTATTCTCACTTGTGGCTGTGCTGTGAACGTTCTTTTTTGAACTTTGAACGTAATCAGCTTAACCAAGTCCAGCTAGAGCCCTTCAGCTTGAAACTTAGCCTCTTAACTTCGTTAAAGTATAGTTTAAGAATGATTTTTTGTCGTTTAAGTAAGAAACTATCAACAAAATTTGATCAAACAGAAAACGCTGACAGTGCTAAAGTGCAGTGATAGTTTATAATATTCAACGTTTTCATGTTTTTTGAGCGCCAGAAAACTCATTCTTGAATGGAATGGAATATATTGATAAAATGAATATACATTCTTTTGACGGACACCATCTATGAAGGGAGATTTTATTTGAAATTTTTTCCTTTAACTGTGAATGCCCTTAAGACATTGTAGGTGAAGATTCAAATAACATTTCCAAACAGCGCTGCTGAAATTGAAATTTTTACTAGTTGCAGTTATCTGTAAAATGCATTGAAACACAATTTACTAATGCTTGGCTTCACGCAAGTCTATTAATACTTATGAAAGGCGCTTTGATAGCAAAACTCTTCACATGCATCGGATAAATATTTTCATGAGTTATTTTAGTGGATAGTGTGATTACAGTAGATGGTTCATGGTTATTTTTTTATTTATTGGGACTTCCAGTTCCAATAAAACCTGGAAAATTATTTAAGCATCATCAATGACAACCCTTACTTTAAATCGTTCGAATGAAATATCACTCGTAGACATGATCTAAATCATTACAGTATATGTTCTCTTGATTAAAACGATAAATCCCCCCCAGTTATCTCCATAATAATTTCAAATTAGTCAAATCTAAATCATGAAATTTCCGCGGAACTGTCTAGTTCAAGTATAATCAATGGTGTCCACTGTCCACAATCGTGATTTTTCATACCTTATCCACATTTTTTTTCTTGTACTCACTTATTATCATGTTTTAATTTCTCATTTCATGCCCTAATCGCTATGACTATAAAATATAGCTACGAATATAATGACTATCACTTTTACATTCATTTGTATATTCTTGAAAATAATTCAACTAATGTTTATTTAGCTACAACAGGCAGTATATCAATCAAGTATCGTGAGTGATGTAGTTGTAAAAAAATTAATAGGGAAAAGATTAATATTGGATGGGCCAGCACGGATGTGTCAAGGGGTTAGAGCCCTACCTAGAAAAACACTTATCAAAATGCTTTTTATTGCTTTCTTTATGGCTGCCCAAAATCTCAGGAAAAAGATATCACAAAGTATGTGACGCATAAACCAGCAGATGCACACGAGTGGGAACCGTTTATAGCAATCCAACTGATTACTAACGTTATTTGGCCGTGAATTCCAGGTTTTCATATATTTTTAGTTGGTTCTTAAAGTCACTTTTTCGTCAATTCCTTAAGTATGGGCTACACGAATTGCAGAAAAATCTCAACATCTTCCATGCTTCTATACTGCCGAATAAGTTATATATGGGATACAGGTTGCAAAAAAACGATGTAAAAGTAATAGATTTTCCACATGACTTCATAAGCGTTAATTACGGCCAGGAATACCATTGACGAATGCAAGAATATTTTTGAAAGATGTATTATCTGGTATTTACAGTGACTTTTCATGAGTATTTCTGTCCGTATTGTTAGTGTTTTCTGTGAAGAATATTTTGTAAGTTGCCAACCAATATCTTTAGTTGTCCAATACTTTGGTGAGTATTTTTGCTTTCAATTCGTTCGCTTGTCCTGGGTTTGTCCAAACTTTCATCAGTGCCATGGGAGGTGGGATTTCGTTATTTACTCGCTCTGATTGATCACTGAAAGGTGTTCTTCGTTCAGACATGGGTTCGCTATTGTTGCGTTCATGTCATTGATGCGATAGTTGTGTGGTAGAAAGTTTTTACAATGCTTTTTTAACGTAGCCTCCATGCTATCGAAAGTGTTTTGCTTTCGCAAGTGTTTCTTGTAGCGCTAGTGTTACGTGATACATGGATGAGTCTAAGTTAATTTCATTCATTTTCTCGACCTTAAATCAGGGTGGTCAAGTTATTTGGAGACAAGTAATAATTTCTAACTTCATTTGTAGTAATGTGATTTTAGAGTAGCGTTTCTTAAAAATCAGAGCTGATAAGCAAAATCTTTTCGTCATATATGTCTTTTTTGACTCAAAATTCGGGTAGTTTTATTATTTAGAGGAAAGAAATATTTCAAAGCACATGTATGCTGACCAGTGGTTTTGGCTCCGATGTTTTCAGTGCAGTTGACGAGGGTTTGAATCCCTTACATAAATCTATTTATTTCATAACGTAAATCAATACAAAGATAACAAAATGATGGTCTCACAATAATTCACCTTTTGATAGGAAAATCGCTTATATATTGTTTCGTCTGATTTGTACTATTCCATAGAAGATTGTGGGAACACTTAAAAAGTTAATGTTTTTTTTGGCCCTCCCCTGAAGGGTTTTCATTAATGTAACTGATGCATATTTCACGAACTCGAAAATTTAAGTAACAAATAAACTATCTGCAGATTTCCTGAGCTCGCTGAATGTCAGTAAAATTATTCTGTGTATTCCCAGGGGCCGATCAGAAAAAGAATTTATGATCAGCTATCAGAGCCTGGGAAAAAACCTTCACGATTCGAACGCCATACTAATCGCTCGTCTATCAGGAAGGTATTGGTCATACCAGCGAGTTACAGACCAAGAAAATACAGAAGTGATCACACTTTGCACCTGAGAATGCAGACTTCCTGTCCCTTTCGTGCGGCAGAACCGATTCCAGACGGCATCTCCTGGTGTTCTATGTTTCATAAACGGCCGTGATTCGGTGACACAAAAGCAGAAGTGGGTTTCTTATTCTCATGGCAGAGATTAGAGATCGCTACCTCATGTTGAATACGATATCCCACAGTAAGATGTAATCGCCTTTTTATTTTCCTTATGTACGGCGTGTGCTACTGTAACGTAGGTATTTTTCAATAAAAGCTGGGAGTACAATGAAGGATGTTATTTTACAAAAAACACTATCTTTAGAATAATATTCTCAAACTAATTCATCCAAATGGTTATTCATTAGCTCTATTGAGCCGTATGAATGGTTTATCTACATCCAATTTAGAGAATGGTCAAATAACATCATTTCATTATTTGTTATGGTGGAAGTAAAAAGTGAGTAATTCGTTAGATGGAAACGCGTCATGATGTGAGGGCATGTGTAACTACTTCCTCCATGAAATTAAATTATGAAAGGCTAGAAACACGAGAGCTTAATGGAGATATTGGTCTGATATCAGAGGAGAAAAGAAGAGAAAGTTTAATGTTGCATGACAAGATAAAACGTAACAGCTAATGTAAACAAAAAGAAAGCCAATGAAAGGCATTCGAAGAGTGTCAAAAAATATAAGAATCGTTCAAAAAGTTAGTGGTAGAGAGAAACAGGTATTTAAATGTTGCTTCTCTTAGAGGAGACTAGAGAAGGTGAGGAAGTAAATTGTGGACTAAGAATTAGGTAAGTATAATAGAATTGTATAAAAGGGATAGGGTTTGAGGAACAGCTCTAAACTAAAGACGTTGATAAAGAATAGCGACAAATATCGAAAAGATCACTAGCGAAGTAGTTTAATTAAAGGTAGAATAGGTAGCTAAAAAACAATTTTAAATACAACACAGCTCATAAATAAGACTGTTTCAAAACGAGAATAAGACGAGAGAAAATTTAAATGAAAACAGTATCTAGAACAGTTCAAACTGACATTGTTGGATGATAAGGCACTGTAAAGAAAGTTGTATTATTACTTCCATGCAAATGCTAAACGTTACGGATGATTAAGGGGGAAATCAATTCAAGTAAAATTGTACGAATTGATCAAATGTGGTTTTTAATTAATTTATTTGAGCATAACGAGACGTAATACGGTAAGAAATGCAGTGAAAGAGGCGGTTTATTGTGAGGGTCTCAAAAAGTGTTGTGTCTACATGAGTCGACCGCTTATGCTTTTATTGAGGTACTTGTTTAGCGCTGCAAGATTAGCGTAACGCGTTTTTGGTCGTCCTATTAGGAGAAAAAGAGGATAGGTATTAGTGAAAGGGTCTGATATAATTAATTATATATATAACACTGTAGTGTGTTTTTCAGGTCTAATTGGCTGAACGAGAACGACTAATAGTGAATGAGCAGTGTGACTTTGGAGTGGCTGGGACTGTTGATAATGTATCAGGCACTGTAGGATATTTACAACAGGATTTGAAAGCGGTTATACGTAGCTGAGTCGAATACCAAACTATGGTTCTTTTTGCAGACTTATTGCTTCAATTCGGATGCCTTCGTGTGCATCTCGTTTTGGCAAGGAAGACTGTAATTGCCCATATGAAGTGACAGAGATGCACCAGGAGCAGCTGATGGGCTTATGGTGTTTACTTTCATTAGGTGAGGCTGTGAACCAAGAAAACCGCTGCCCCGTTATCTCTGCCTGTGATCCCGTTATTTCTGTCTGTGTAGCCGTTATCTCTGCCTGTGATCCCGTTATTTCTGTGTGTGTAGCCGTTATCTCTCCCTGTGATCCCGTTATTTCTGTCTGTGTAGCCGTTATCTCTGCCTGTGATCCCGTTATTTCTGTCTGTGTCTCCGTTATCTCTGTCTGAAATTATTATTAGACATGCAAAAGTTCGCTTATAATCAATATGAGATTTATAACTTACTTAAGCTCAAATTCCCAGTGCAAGAGATCAATATGCAAGCAAGCATGATATTTCCCCTGGTTTTTATTCGGCTAACAGAATATTTCTCACCATCACAAGACATGCCCAATATATAATATTTTTTAATACATGTTTCTGTTGCGTCCTGAACTAACTCCCAAGCTGCGTAAAATACATTTTTCCAGTTAAAAAATATATCCAACGCTTGCACAATAAATTTCTAAAGATTCGACATAAAAATTGTGTGAAACTTGTGCACTGGTGGTGTTATGAAGAGATACGCTGAATGTAAGCAGCTTTTCAGAGTTTGTCCTTGAGTTTCCTTTCAGTGTGAAAGTAAAATTTGACGCAATATTTTGATAAAAATAGACGCGTACACGCGAATGTTTGTTGCTTTAAAAACTGATGCATGACTAAGCCACGTTACCATCTACTGTTTACTATGTAAACCCGCATGATTTAGATACAATGTTACCATTTTAGACTAGCTAATATGATTCTCTAGACTTTAAAATCTGAGATCTTTTTTTGTTTAATATTAAGTGTTTTTATTGGTCATAATGGTATTGTGAGATCGCTACGAAACAATTTTTTTCCATATTTAGTTGCCATTATTTTACCGAAGTGTTTTCCTACCTAAAACTATTACATTGCATTACACACTTATGTTCAGTCCCTACAGTGCTAATTAAGCATATGTCCCATGCTTCATTATTGTGTAAAAAAAGAGAGACTTTAAATACAGTAGAAACATTAAAGAAAGAATCAGAAGGTTTCCTTCACTGACAGTCTTGATTTTAAGATTACATTGCCTGCCCTCCCATACAAGTCGTTTTCTAAGACATTTTCAATCGACACTGACAATTTTTTTAATTGGAAAAAAATTCGTTGATGAGTGTCATATAGATTTAAAGTGAAATGAGAACACACTCATCAAATTGTTTAGTTGCATAAATTATGTGTACTCACTCACCTTCATGCATAAAGGAATTTGAATGAATGGTATTTGATACGGATGTTAAAAATTATAATTGTATCGTTGGCTCGTATTCATTCCCATTCCTCTCGCTCATTTCAACTGAATATCATAAATGTTTAGCATGTTGAAATGGACTAGTTAAAAATAACACATTCACTCGTACATAGACGGTCAAGGAAGGCCAAAGTTTGCGAACATAACTAAGCATTCACCACGTTTGTTAATCGTAACAAACATGTAAATAGTGTGAGATGCCAACCTTTATTAGAAGGTTGATATCTCAGCGTACATGGCCCACCCAAACATATTAGGCGAATGCTTTTTAGGCGTCTCCTTGCAATGTTCCATTGATGATATTCTTGCGTGATCTTCGGCACTGAATTTGCCAGAGATGCTTTCATTGTTTCTTTAGAGTGTAATCTCGTGTGCCGAACTGTACTACAGCAGCCAAAACAAGCATTTTTTACGTTTCTTCCGCGTTGAAGACTGAAGAAAGTCGAACAATAATTCACAACTCGACTGATTCTAACACGAGTTTTGTTCAAACAAAGTCGTGCACAACGATAAAACAAGAAATATTACTTCTGATGGCAGAAAAATGAATATAAAGATCAACATGTAGCCGTGAAAATGGCAAGCCATTATTCGACCCAGTACTACAACACTACACTCAATCCAGCATGAACACATGGCATAAAAAATCTGTTTAAAATAAGTGTCACATGCTTCTAATGACAAAGGCAATTAAGCAAGGTTACATTCCCTCGGAAAATTCTGTCAGAAATTCTATATCAGGGACTCTAAACGTGTTTCAAATGGTCGAAAGTTCAAAACTATCGGAGTAGTTTCATGACATTCAAGACCATCACTCAAGCATGAAACAAAGTTTTGCTCCATCAAAATGAACACTGACAATGATGACAAAATCACTTTTCTCACAACAAACTAAAACTTATTTATTTTTATTTAGCTCATTCAGTTTCTTGTTTTATAATGATAATACAATGAGGTGTCATTGTTAAGTATTGGCTTCAACTGAGTAATCTTTATTTTAAAGATAGGTATTACTGCAGTTGGACATGATAGTGCACATGCCTGTGCATGAATTTAGACTGTGTATGTTTGTCCATACATACATACATACACATACATGCTATATATGTATGTGTATATATATATATATATATATATATATATATATATATATATATATATATATATATATGTATGTATGTGTGGAAAACATACCTAATTTAAGTCTCGTGAACAAGGAAAAATTAACAATACAACGAGAAATTTCGAAGGAGTGAATTATTCATTGTGAATTGATCAATGGTTGTAACCCTTGTTAAATAAAGTTATACGCTAAGTTATTGTTAAATAATTATCGTGTTGTATGTCAATCAAATAACTTGGAGATATATTTGCTTAGTGACGATTAAAATCCTGATCAACAAGAATTACAATAACTAAGTAATTTAACAGGAAAGATTTACCAGTTTCTATTGAAATTCCTATTTCATGCGTCAAAGAAGAAGGGGTGGGAGACCAAGAATTAAACTTGTTTATCGGTGAGCAATGATTTCAGCGATGATGGTCAGAAAACTCCCTAATGGCCATCGTCGGCCATAACCCGATTTCAATTTTTGAATCTCACCAGTCGAGCCGCCGTTTCTGTTCGGCTGGAATAGATGACTATTTACGAACGCCAAAAAAATGTCTTTGTTGTCCTCTAGTCTTCAGCCAAACTTCCCAGGCTATGTTTGAGCCTTGAATAATATGAACTGTGAACAATACAATTGAATCTTAATTCTTTCATGCGCATTTATTGTGTTTTTACGAATTGTTTGATATAAGTAGATAGGTTTATAGTGTATTAGTATGAAGCCATGAAAAACATTTTCTATTTACAGGTGATCTACCTAAATATCTAAACGTTATATACGAAATATTCTAAATCCAAGATATTTGTAGAAGTAAGCCATACAGCTTACTCTACTAACTCTTAATTTAACATTTACTCTATTTTAGTTCGTTAGTTAAGTTTTATCAGCGCAAATGAACACAGACAAACTTGTGCCTTTGCCTATGAAATACTTTTACAATAACGCTGGTCTACAGTGAAAATATTTTCGACTTTAAAATAGGTCAGAGAATTTTAGGTCCCTTAGGTGTTTGAATTACTTCTCAGTTATAAATTTTTTCATGAGTGGAATTTTATAACTTCGCGTGACTTTCAGATTCAGCTGTCTATGCTATCGGAAAAACTTAGTTATGACAATACACTGAAACTTTTCAAAATATCTGTGTTTTTACAATTTTATTGAATACGCTCTACCAAATCATGCAATGCAAACCATGAGGATTTAGTAACAACTTAATTTACCAAATTGAAGAAAAATTTATCAAGATTTTTGAAATTTAAGAGTAGTATTGTCGGTGATACATACAAATCCATACTGAGTGAATGCAACCAGGACCAGACCATGCGTAACTTGTAGGTAAAGCAAAGCATCTGAAAGCTGACATCGTCCAGCGTATTCTCGGGCAGTGCCTCCACTGCAGGCGATGCATGTCAAGGAGCTCACACCGTAGCAGTTTGATCGTCAATGTTTTATTGACACAAGACTTGTTGCATTGACGGCCTCCTTTGCAAGCCCTCTTATGGAGCTACCAGAGCGCACCCTGTCGGAACGCCACAGTAATATTTCCAACTCACGAACAAAACTTTTCGCTCCGTTTGCTCCGAATTTATCGCCGGAATTGTGAACGAGCGAAACAGACTCTGGCATTATTGAGTGCCGTGTGGCTCTGCTAGCGGAAAAGAGGAAGCAGTAGAATACTGATCATGGAAAATATATTGAATTTAGATCCGTGGGTAACGACAGGAATCCTCCACAGCCTCCGAGAGGGAAAATAACAACGTAAAGCTTGGGTTCGTGAGCAAAAAATTGGGTGTAGGAAGGCGATTCAATTCCATGTTTTGTTCTGAATCGAAAATGCACTCTCTTTCTCCTCCATGATGAGCTGGTCTTTTGATATAATCAAATAACCTGCCTGTATGAGGTGTAACTTCTTCATTTTTTGTACCGACAAAAGACAATGATTGAAGCTATTCTCAGACAAAGTTAGACGCAAGAATGCTGAGTGGAGTTTGGCGCACGTGCATCGGTAAAAAGATTCATTGGAGACGTTTTATTTGAGTTCAAACTTGTTTCTTAATATCATACCGAATATTTTGGAGGTAGATTTGTCATGTCTATTTTCCCAAAGGAAGCATTGCTCATTGTATTTTAAAGTAATGATTTATGGCAAAACGAAATATACATATATTCACAGAACGAAAATATATATTGAAAGTTGTTTAATTTCTACCAGTACAATCGAACGGGTCAATAAGGAAGTGCATTTTTAAGATCATCTTTTTGGTTATAATCTCATTCTCTCCTATTTTTATAATACATGAGAAATAAAAATCAAATGGCCAAAAATAATTTGATGAGTGTCAATGTAATGAATACTCTCCATTGTTCTAAATATTTTGCTAAGGTACCATTCTAGTTCGCTTCATCATCTAAATGTCATTGTTACCAGCATTAGACAACTCGCAACTCTTACTCCACGTCGCTTATATTCCTGCGAGTCTTGTTTCAAAAATTACTCCATGCTATACTCTGAAATAGTGAATTCATTATCACAGAATCGTAGTTTAGAAACACGAACTAAAAGTTATACATTTCGAACAGACCAAACGCTGCCCACAGTTTAGATGTATACGTACCAAGAACGTGAGCTGTACGTTAAAACCTCATAATATCAGTGCAAGAACCCAACGATTATTTTGCAAGAGCTGTTGATTCATTCCCACCACTTAACGTAATTTGTTCATTAGAAGTTTGAGCTTCAGAACCACAACTTGTGTGTATGCCTCTCAAACAAAGCGTGGAGTTGCGGGCAGTGGAAACCAAACTTGCAGACAAAGTTTGGCTCATTGTGCTTGGCTGAACACGACACTAGCTGGCACGGTGTTGCGTCCGGCATGATTGCACGCTTGTGTATCATGACACGACCCAATTTATTATTATTTAGTGATACTACCCACAACTAACGTGACGGGATTTGAATATTTTACTGATAGGCAAGGACAGTGTGGAAAGAGTTATACCTCAAAACACGGGTTTCAGCTAAATAAAACAATTTTCTTGATTTCATAACAAACAGGTTCAGCCAAGCACATTTCTAGTGTACACTGAAGAGTGTTTCACATGCTTGTTTGTCTAATCTGCTGCCAAAAAATGGCATCTAATACGTCAAATACAGTCTCAAAGTCTTGACTGTATAAACAATAGCTATACTCGTACAATCACTGATAGTGTCATTAATTATACTTATAAAACCATTCCAAGAAGTGTAATTGAAACCTCAACGCAAAACAATTCAAAAAAAATCAGGAAGAAATCAACTGGCATATATGAGAAGAACATTGATAGAATACATTTACTAATAGTCTATTCTTCAAGTCACATAAAACATGACTTACTTCAATGGTAATGACCTTTGAGAAGGCAGGTAAAAATAGTAACACTACTAAAATATTAAAACAATAAGCCATCGATCTGAAGGAACCCTAACCAATTCTATTTCACAAATTTCAGTAAATTGAGGACAGCATCATACAATAGTCAATTAATCTTGCTCACTTCACAGTGCAAGCCACAAATATACTGCAGAGGACGCCAGCAGTCGAAGAGAATCGATCATGATGAGCCCATAGTTAAATTCCGAAAACTTGTTCCTTTTCTTCTGTGCGTCTTTTAATCTGTGAACGGACTTGAAAAGTTCCAAAGAGTTACCCCTATTTTGTTGGTGCGCTTCACTGCCGAATTCATTAATAAGTTTGCGCCATAAAGCTCACTAATCAACGCTGAGACTCTCAAGAGGCCGGAACTAAATTTTCGCTCAGCGTTACGCAGCGTAGAGAATCTCTGATGAGTAAATTTTGGTCACTCAGGGAATACTAAGTTAATTGGACTTGTGGAGAATGCACTGGTCTTGTTTTCAGTCTCTTTCTTTCATAGGCTAGTCGATAATGTAACTATGTTTGCTTAGAAACAAGATATATGTTAGTTATTTAATTATATGTATAGTACATATTATCTGATCTACTCTTGATAATCGAAATTTCTAACAAAATATTTCTCTGACTTTTTTAGTAGCAAAGTTGAGGAAAGTAGGAACTCTATTTTTGTCTTCTCTTAGCGACACAGTATACACTACAGATGAAATGTTGCGTATACCATTATTCAATTTTTTTAATGGGTAATAAGACATACAATATGAAAAACAGAAAATATAAGTTATCTCTACAACATATACATTAGAATAATTTTTCTTAACAATTCCCCCGTACAACAGTACAAACGTACAGCTGTGCATTCGCGTTTCAGTGTTCCCACACGATCACAAAATTATTGACTATAGCAAAACAATTCAGCTATACATACCTGTGGGTAAAATATGAGTTAGTCAGCTGAGAAATAATAATAATCATGGGCTTTTAGTAAACTAATTTATGTATGCCAGTTAACACTCTCCTATTTCCATTTTTGTACTTTATTATTTCCACATGCGTTAAATGCAGGACTACCATTCATTTCTAAAGCGTGACACAGTTTTAAAGTGTAGATAAAAAAGAGTGTACTCATTTTCATATTATATACACAATGATGTTTTGTTTTTTCTTTCATAAACTTTTTCCACACATCATTTTTCACTCAATTTCAGCTTGATTGTGTTTACAAATGAGTCCTGTCATTTTGCAGTGTCATTTTAGGTGCAAATTTGTAGATATCAGGTCTAGGAATGTCTAAACGCAGCCCCTCAATCACAAACAAAATCCAAAACTTGTTTTTTTCAAACTCTACTGCTTTTACAGCTATATTATAAGTATGTGACCCGTACCATTTATTCTCAGAGCCATGATAAGAAGAACATACTCGTATGAATGTCCGTTTTGGAAGCAGCTTCAAACACACCAACGACATTTTTGGATAATGTTGGCTGATGCAAACGCTTTCTTAACGTCATTGTATCAGCAATCCTTGAGTTTGACAAATGTTGTCTCATTCTCTATTCTCATGAACATAACGAATATATTACCATACCCTGGTCTTACTCGACAAGAAACTGAAAAAATATCACAAGTCAGTCAAACTTTATCGGTCAGATTTAAGGTAATCGCGATTTTATCGTCTATCAAGTATAGTCACGTTCTGTTTGTTATCCGACGAGCCTCTTGACAGGAATACTAACACGAATTTTTCGGTGCGAAGTGTATGCTCAGCGTGGCAGAGTGTGTCATGTTGCACAGAAGCAGAACACTTGAGTTCTGGTGAATTTCACTCCGGCTAGAATTTGGCACATGAACTTTGGTGCTTTAACTGTGTTATCAAGAGCTGTAAGCGTTTCTCAGTAAAGATTTCGATCACGTGTAAGCAAGTGAAATTTTACCACAAGTAACACCGCCCCTAAGTCAATTTTATATCCGATCAATTTCAGAAACTTTGGATTTATGTTGTGATAATGGTCCTGTAGAAGTGAGTGTTAACCACGTTGTGAGTGGATGAGATCCTGCTATTATAGTGGACCACATTAAGGATCTTGTAGGACAATATGTCAGCCATTAATATAAGTGTTTAATATATCATACATGCTGAACTAGGGCTGAAATGTGTGAAATTAACATACGCTTGAAATCCTTTTTCACTTGATGAGACTTACATGTTTTCTTTGGTAGTAAGTTTCTTTTGTCAGTAAGCAAGAGTCATTATGCAAATAGATGTATGATAACACTTTTGTCTCAATAATCCTTCCTATCATGTTAGTCTCGTAATAGGGTTTGTGGCTAGAAGAAGCGTCATTCTCTAAAATGTTTATGAATCCTATGAATTGAGCTACACGTTTTCTTGCGTAGGATATTAGTCAAAATAAATAAGCAATTTCACTAGGACTCACTCTGAAATTTTCGCTTTGCAACGCTTCTAAGCAGCAAGATCCATCACGATGACTTGGAGGTGCTCACTCAATATTGACCGGCCAGTTGTACGTAAAGGTATGGAATACACCTAGTGTAATTTGTTTCTAAATTCACGTTAGATGTTAAGCTTCAATATTCAAAACATTTAAAAAGCACATGTCTTTGACGTACATATGTTTGTTTCAAAATTTAATAATATAAAGAAGTGTTGAAATGCACAACAAAAGAAATTACATCATAACAATATACGAGCATATTTAAACAGATTTTATTTAATATCTACAACATATATGCGTGAAGCCTTTTGAATAAAATAATAGATCAAAAATGATTAACAAAATTTGAGTGAAGAAATTCCTACTGAAATTCAATATTCCGTAGTTTTAATATTTTTCAAAGTCTACTTCCATTTTCAGTTTAATGAAATATCTGAGTCTCCACTAAAAATAAAACGAATGAGAACAGACTAAGGATGCACACCTGCATCCCGCAAGGAGTTCAGTCAGCCGTACTATTTAGAGTGGATCTGCCATCAACGAGTAAAACAGACACGTTCGGTGCAGGATCTGAAATGAATAAATTGCTATTAGAGAACAACTTTAAGAAATCGTCGTTAGAGAATGACAGCTGTAAGGAATCCTTAGTCCAAACTGCACAGTCGTTACACCGAAACATGGTCGGTCGGGGGCGATTTGCAGAGCGCGATTGTGGAGTTCTCAAGACTCGATTGACCCTCTGTACCATAGAATTAACTGTAAATATATATTTATATTCTAGAAAATAAATTTCAACTTATGATTTGTGGGAGGACCAATGTCCATTCTAGCATGTCCGAGCACGAACTACAGAGATCATACGCTGCAAAATTGTTATGAGTGGAAGCACCAATGAAGCAGAACACGACGGTGTGCTTCAACAGTCGCAAGACAACAGCGAACCTGTGGTGTGAATACACATTTGAAATCGATACCTCCCGCTGCCGTCTCAAAAAGAACTGAAAACACCATTCTACCTGAAAAGACACTGAAGATTCTTTTGCATTATGTCTAAAAGATTTTTGAGTCTATTCCAAACGTACCAAAGAAGTTTGAAACTCGGCAACAAAATCCACTGCTAATAAAATTTCTATGTGGGTCACTGAGCAGGCGTTCTGATTAGAATGTAATGTGATAGAAAAGAAGATAACAACAGGAACGAGCAGAGGGGAAAATTCATGGATTGCAACCCAAGTCCCAGACGGTCAAACACCAACGATGTTCAGGTGCCAAAATAGGATAGATGTGAAGGGGAAGGAAGACGAGTAACAGCCACTCTAATGGTCGCCAATAATCACATAGAAGCCGTCATTTCTCACTCGTCCGTTATTGTAGTTCGAGGACAGTCCTTCTGGGCTAACATTGTTGAAGTCATTGAAATATTTGAGAGGCTCAATCAATTGTCTTGAGAATCTTCATTGTTCAAAAGAGATGAGTTCCAGCTGTTGATGACAGCATTCACAGCTGAGGGTATGGTGTTTTGGCGGCATTTTCGTTGCTTTATCCTGAATTCTCTTAATTTTTTGAATGAGTCACAAAACCAGAGATAAGACAGACATTATTTACATTCCATATTGAAGATAACGTTCGAATGTGTGAGAATGTAATTAATTCTTTATAGAGGGATAATATTAAGTTCTTTGAATGATAGTCGAAGTTTTCCCCATCAAGCAGATAAATTTACCCATATTCTGATAATTTCATCTACTTTATTTGGATGTAATGCTTGAGGTCTTCATTTACGATAATATCAAGGTCTTTTTGTTGTTCTACCGCTTCTATAGATGAGTTGTTCAGTGCATGTTGGAATTGCCGGTGGTCTACTGAACATTTCCGAACATGACTGCATTATTGAATAATTCATTAGTTAACAAATTTTTGCTGACTTATATTTGGGGCTTGTTTTTATTTATTTGTTAAGTGTTGATTTAAAATACAGTACTCATTTTCTTCCAATACGCAGCATTCAAGAGTATAACCTTATTTTTTGATACCCTGTGAATATCTTACTTTACCACATCACCAGCTTGGTCGACTGGTGAGCGAATCTGCTTGCGAGCAGAAGGACCCGGGTTCGAATCCCGCTGCCGACATGGTTGACGCGGCTAGAAATACGGCATGGGACTTGGGTAAACAACCGAATAATTATCGAAGTAATTATCCGACCCAAGAATGGGCCAGAAGGTTCGTTCCTATAGCCTCATTCTATTCTATTCTATTCTATAGTTTATGAAGTCTTATAGCTTAAAATCATAAATTATAATGTTAAGAGAATCGGAAGTGATAACTGAAATACAAGATTGCAATACGTTTAATCAAATACTTCAGGGTAATGACACATCTTACTAGAACGTGTGCAGTGTTTCATGCATGCACAATTTTTTCGAATACCATGTCCAACCGACCGTAGTCTAGCATTATGTGTGTGTTGGCTTTGATATCTCCCCTCCATGACCTTAGTATAGTGATGAGAGCTTTCACAATGTCCATCCCTTAGTCTTCAAGATTGAGATAGAGGAAATTCATTGAGATGCCTCTTGAGGAAATTAATTGTTATGCTCATGTTACATCATATAAAAGATGAAAGCTATCAAGTGATGTCCACATTTGTAGCTTGCAGTCTTATCATTCATCCCAAATCTTTTCACAACAGTCAGAAATGCATCCCATGTATTTTTTTACTCTAGTCTTCGAGCTGGAAAAGTTTTGGCATTTCATTAACTTTCCGATTCCAGAGCCATCAAAAAGACAAGTTTTTGCTTGGTCAATCCTTAGCCCAGGAAATGTTGATAAGAATTTGAAACAGTCGCTGTCCACACTGAAAGCTTTGGAAAGTTGCTTCATGCGTCCTTCTTAGTATGAATGGGTAAAGAAATGGTTTTCCCTAGCTCACCAAATTGTATTTTTCTCCTCAACAGTCAAACTTTTTCCAGCTGGCCTTAGTTCCCTTTCCCGATGATTGTCTTTAATTGGGCTATTTCATATACGCATGAAACACTGATGTTTTGTAATATTTTATAAAACAACTAAATAGGTAACCATTTTCAGATCCACCCACACATATGAGCCATTTATGTGGGTCACAAATACTCATAATTGAGTACATCTAATGGAGAGTCTGTGTGTCCATGCTTCTTAGTTAACTGCACGAAGAGACTTTTAGGAATCGCAGCTTGCAAGTTTCCATTATGCAGTAATACAATTGTTTGACTCATTTTTTATTGTCTACACGGTTTTGCAAAAATGAATTTCTTCCTGAGATTAACCTCATTAGCCAACAAAATAAAACGTGGCATGGTAGTTCTAACTTAAATACAATATTTTTAATAAATTATACAGAGAAAGTTTGTTGTTGCTCTGTCAATCCAACTTATCTAGGCATTGATAAGAAAGACTGTTTTTTCGAGCCTGGAATGTTATACAGGACTCTTATTTTCGAAGGGACAAAAGAAAGAAAAGAATTCGCATTTGCAGTCGCCAAGAAACTCGGCCTACAAACTCTGCAGGACTGAACGTAGGAGGCCGGCCTGGAAACACAAGCTGGCTGCCAGGATAAAATGTAGCGCTATCGGAGGGACTTGCTAGGCTGGTTGACTGAAATATGTTGGGCGTGCATGGGGGCGGTGGCATGTCAATATTTCTGTTTAGCGAAGAATGGTTCTTTTAATAACAATGACAAACAATTGATTATAATTCCACAGAACTATGCAACAAAAAATTAATATCAGAGGAGATAGATGGCAAGAATGAACATTGTGATGCGTTGCTGTTGGAAAAAGCCTAACTTACACGTTTCATTGAGTGGCATGTTGTTGCCACTGAATGATAAGGCACACGAGGGACATTTCTCCCAGAATTCTCAGAATGCAAACGAATAGGGGAAAAATAGGAACTCTACTAGTTTGCTAATCGATATTATTCCAATTTATGCACCGTTTGCAAGACAAAAAGGTTTCCCAATGTGTATTTATGTAATTATTTTTTCATCTTATGAATGGTCGGATTGGACGCTCCAATGATCGTAGCACCAGTCACAACACAGTTGACTCACTGAGCCCGCATTTACCGCTTCCTAAAAACTCTCCCATTCGAGGGTAAACAAAAGAAAATTTTCCCGGGAATATCAGTTAAACCATATGCTTCTATTTTCGGAGATCATAAGCCAAAAGGAGTATTGGGGAAGGGAATCTGCCAGGTCTGTGTTTGGCAGCCAGTTCTTGAGGGGAATTGATTTCGAAGAATTCTCATGCAAGCGGAATCTAAAATTTAGAATTTGTTGGGAGGAATCATTTCCCTCATGACTTTCCTGGAACACAAATCCACATGTAAAACTTAGATTATGCAGTTACATACATTGCATAAATAGTCCCTTGAGGGTAAAAGTGAGAACTGGAAGTCTTAAAAGAATCTATATGACAAGAACGCTCTCATGTGCGCAGGTATGGCTGTGGGTTAGTGCAGTGATGAATGACGTAATCATTTTAAAATTCACGTATGGGGGATCATTCTCGAACACTGAGACACAAAAGTATAATCTCTATTCTTATGTTTTGTTTCAAAGACCTTCTAATTAGTTCCAGGATGTTTTCGGGAGTAAACAACTTTCTGAAGAAAATATACGTGCCTCTATAATTTATTTATGAATATTAGAATATAAAGCACGTCCCAAAAGTTGACGATATGTCATCCCAAACAAATTTTAATAGATTTATCAGATGAAGATGAATGAAATTTTTCATGCCGGTAAAGGATTGTGTTATATATTTTACCCAACGATTAAATTTATGATATCCTGAGTGTAAAAAAACAGTAAAGAAGTACAGTACACAAGCTCAATTTACAAACTCAGAATTTTGTACCATGAACTTTTCTCATTTCTTACATATTTCCTTCATTTTTCTTAAATTAGTGTAGTTTAATTAATTCAATAAATTTGAGACATGATTCATGTCTGAAAACTGACTTCGTAAATCCAAAACCTAAATTTTCTTTTCAAAAAAACTTATTCCTGGTTAATTTCACGGTATATTTTGAATCATTGTCTTACTGGAAAATCAAGCCTGATTTTTAATTCAGTTCTCTAGAGCCTGAAAGTTAATTATTCAGCAACATTTCTCTGTTCTTCACAGCGTTCATTTTGGTTTCAATTAATTTCTTTCTTCGAACACTTGATGAAGAAAAACAACCCCACACCATTATAGATCCCTTTCTAAATTTGACTGTGCTGGGGGCACTCTTCAGCTTATTCTCTAAACTTTCGTGCTTAAATTTTCAACAAAAAACTTAACTTTTGTTTCGTTTGACCAAAGCATTTGTTGCTAAAAAACACTTCCGCTTAAATGTGGGTCTTTTTGCGGGCTTTGAACGAGCTCTAACGTGGGCTGCTTTAAAAGTGGAATTTTCCTAGGGCAGAAAGAAAAAATCTAGGAGTACTATTTACGAAACGGTCCACTAATCATATCTTTACTAACTGAAATCCCTCTTGTATTTAGCTCGCTCTGCAATTCTCAGAGGACGCTCTACGGCCTTTGATATGTGTACATACTATTCTAGAATTGTTTCATGATGTTTTTTTAATTTACGGCCACAACTGTACCACTTCGTGGATTGTAAGGACATACGACAATCCTATCTGAGCACAAGTCATGAACTGATTATGCACAGAGAGTCGTGTATTAGCCGTGTATAGTGAGGCATGTCAAACTTGTGTATAGTAAGCTGTATAATCAATGCACATCAAGTGTCACATGCATGTACATGTACTGTGAGTCATATGTGTGAGTCATGAAATATATGTCTTTTGCAAGTCTTATAATTATTGCGTACCACAACCCATATATATATGTGGACTAGAAGTCATATAACCAATGTGTAATGTGAGTCACATAATTATTATGTAAACACTTATGACTACGAGTATCACTATTATCCCTCATCTTCTTATTCTTCTTTACTCCTGAGGCCTGTGTATGATTGAAGTGCTTGTACGTGGCAGAAATGCCTGTGAGTGATTAAGGTGCCTGTACGTAATTGATGTCTTGACTCTAGACAACATGGAAAATGTGAAGTAACCCAAGAATGGACCAAACATTTCGTTCCTGGTGCCATATTCTATTTATTCGCAAGTTGTATAGCACTAATTTAAAAGAATGTAGATATGAATAAATAATTAAGCTAATGGAAACTATCTAAGAATGCTGAATATTGAAAAGGTGGAATACTATCAGACACATTCAAGATGACATCAACTTAGACTCTTACATGCGTTGATGTATATAGAATTACGTACGTAATGGAAAGACTTAGGATAATTAAAATTTTATCGAAAATATATCAATTACCGTGAACATATCAGGCAATTAATCAATTATCGTCGTCAGGTGAATTTAATAACATGCCTCTGACATCTGTATGGCTTGGAGCACGCAGTTAAGATGTGCCTTGCCTGTCATAAATCAAGTTTCATCTGCTGTGATTTAGAGAAGTCTTCGAATTCCACAACGATTATCAAGCGAAAGCAAAGACGTCCTGGCATGAATCTTTGGCGCCTGAGGCAGTCATTTTATATCAAAAACATCAATGATCGATCGTTGGGACCTAAATCTCCGGCTTTTGTTTTTATTATCTAAGAACAATCTTGAGGGTTCTAAATCTTCTTTGCTAATTATTTAAAGGCGTCGCCGAGTCAAGTCCTGCAAGTCTTGCTCTCCATAACAAAAGTCAAGAAATTTGTCACTTGCAGTCACTGGAAACGAAGTCTTATCAGTCACAGCAAAAAAGTGATAACGCTTCATTTTCCTCGACTAAATCGATTACGGAAAAAAGTTGAGAGCCTTAATATCTTGAATTGTGTTATATATATGCATATATATATATATATATATATATATATATATATATATATATATATATATATATATATATATATATATATATATATATATATATATATATAAAAGACAATATTGTATCATCACAGAAAAGGTGGTACATTACAAGAAGACAATATTTATGTCCTTGACAATAATAGTTGCTTTATTTAGGACCATTTCAGTATATACGTCTTACATTGCTGAGAATAACTAATTTTATGATGAACGCATCTAAAAACGGGGAATTATGCATATACATAATATATGACAAAATTTGAGTTTTCTCTGTCTATTTTGAATATTAAGTATTCGCTATCCTGTTTTCAACTTACGATATTTCTTTGCATAGCCTTCATGTTCTTAAGTGTTGCTGCCGGGCTATCACACTCGTCCGTTGATTTACCACTTTCTTGGCAGACGACAATCCGTCCTTGTGGCGCAACGTCTTTCGCTTGCGTCTGCATTCTTTCAGCTTGCATAAATATCACTTACCAACAATTTTTCTTGAATTATCTGCGTCTGATATCAAATTAACAGTTAAATACGTATTTTATTTCATTCCTCTGCACCGTCTCTGAACGTGTTTTTGAATGAAGAGTAATATTAATTAATGATACGATAAAATTGATTTAATTAGGTTCCGTATAAAATGAATAAAAATTCCGAAATCATGAGAGCGTCTAACTTAGTACCAGGAAGTAACTAGTTTGGATCAAAGGAGTCTTACAAGGTTACCCTCTTTTTAAAACCAAGTTTCCCTAAATCCTTCGAACAAAATTTCGAGCCTCCTTGAGAGCGACCCAATCATGTTCTAGTGAGTTGGTCAAGAGGAATGTTTGGCAGCGTTGCTACAAGCTCTTCGTTTCAATCAATCGATCCTGTAACACTTCTAGGGGAAAATTTTAAGAAGCGTTTGAATACTAATTGGTGCCGCTGAGGAACAGATCGCAGAACTGCGATTCAGTGATTGTTGCTAATAGATTTTGCACGACTGGATCTGACGAACGAACTAACCAGCGAGCTGCGTAGTGTTAGGTCCAGTAATATTATTTAACAAGACTGTAAAAAAGTGGGACAAGTTAGTGGTAGTTGGTTTAATTCTATAATTGAGGGAAAAATGATACGAGCTACTGATGCATCAATGTGCTCCGTGTCGCATTCAGATGGATTTGAATATGATCAGTATAAATTCACCATCTGAAATTATTTATTTCATACAAAGTATAAAAATCATCTACACATTGGATATCTACGAAAGTCATTTTCACTTTTTTATAAATTTTTCCCGCAGAAATTCGAGCTCTAGAGTAAGTAAACGAAGTTCTAGAAACTTGTTAAGCGTTAACGTCAATAAACTTCGATACAGTCCTAAGCTCAAGATTTCGGTTCCAATTTCACTCAATCGTTGTTGAAAAACTTCGGAGAGGAGCATTAGTTTGCCCAGTGAAGTTTTATCCATCGCCAAACACACTTTATGCTGAAGACGATCGACGAATGTTGGATACCTGCGTTTTTTCAACGAAGTAAACTAACTTTCTAGAGCAGTTGTTTTTTCATCAGGCCAGAAGGGGCAAAAACAAACGAAACTTGATAACTAGTTATTTTAAGCGCTTAGAGTTCATTGCACAGCTCCAAAGAATAATAACTTTCAACATGGAACTAAACCCTGAGTGCAGAAGTGTTTGGAAATGTCTGCATCACTGCTCTCAGAATTTTATTCTCAGACCCTGTGAGACTCTAAGCTATGTCTCGGTATCTAAAAGTGGGTATTGATAGTGTCTTTTACTACCTTCACATTCGCTGATCCCCTTTTTGGAAACTTACGAAAAAGAAACGACATGGTTGAAGGCATGATTTTTTGAAGTATTGTAGTAAAATTGATAGTGCACATAATGATATTTTAGTGTTGAATTCTCGCACTGAATAACTTCTGTGTGTAATAAAATCATGAATCGCTTCATCAATCGATGCGATCTACGCACCGCGGAATAATTTCAACAATAACTCGTACCTAAGTGTTTGGTACCCAGACCTCTGAGTTATTCTATGGAATGAAAAAATGTCATTTTCAAAGTCAAGTTTTGGTCTTCAGATTCGGTGCACCATTTATTCATAACCATTCAATATGCTACGCATTAAAAACGAAAATTAAAGAATTTTCAGAGGACGAGTTACTCCATCCTTCAGAGGCAAATGCACTCCAACATAATCTGCTGTAATCTGCGAGAACTAGCTGTGAGTACGAGCACGAAGACGTCCCGTGATGATATCTCAATTCTAGGCAATCCTACGCAATCTACCTTTACGTATAATTATAACTTCTACTCAGAAAGAAGAACAAATAACTCCTTTATTAATAGGAATCTCTGTACAGGAGTAACCTGAAGAACCGTTAAAACTAAGTGTCCTGTAGTGGATAGTCTAGCCGAGAACGCAGAAACAAAGACTTATTTGATCCTGGCTAAGTTGTTCTAAGCATATTCAAATGACGGACAAAGCTAAATCACCATACCTTTACTACAGCTTCACAAAAAGCCAGAGCGTGTCTGTATTTTCAGTGCTATATTTGATTTATACCTGAACTGGTAACTGGAATGCTATGGTTTAACCCTAGTCGAGTGGTGGTGAATTAAAATTGGGTTTATCGTAACATTTTGAAGAATCATTAATAATAATTTAGCCATTTGATTAATGGGTACATAAATAATTTAAGAAAAAGCGAATGATGTATTAAAATATTAGTCCATATCGAAAAAACATGCTACTAGAAATTAGCAAATACAAAAGCATAACAATACGAATTGTGCAACGACAGGTTGCCAAGTCTTCGATTTGAACGAGTAAGCTGCTTTTTGTCTGTGTTTATAAACGATCAAAATTAATATTGTTTCGAATTTTCTTTGAATAGTCATAATTCTTCAAAATATTTTTGTCAACGATATGCACATACATTTATACAGGGTACTGCTTCGGTAAATATAATGTACATACCGTTATACCGCACCGTTATACGTATACGTTATACATACGTACATACTTGCCCTTACATGTCTGTATTTAGAAACATACATATCTGTATTTAAAACTGAAGTGATGTAACGAAATTATAGTGTTAATTACATACTTTCCAACTAATTTGGTTCTGAACAGTCGAGAAATAAGTGTTGACATTGCGGCAAGTCCAGCGTAGACTTCCTAATCTGATTGCAGAAAAGACTGAAAGTAGTGTTCTGACAGCATAAAAGATTTTTAAATGCCTAATGCCCTTGAAACACTCGCATTCATGAATCATATGCCTAACATCATCTATTCTATACGTATACGATGAGAACTCTGAAGAGGAATGTTCATAATACACGTTCTCGTTTACAGAATTGTCAGCCTACTAAACTTTACATTCTTCGCATGTAGTTTTAGTCAAACCCTACTGTATATAGCTAGATTCTTTGTGTCTGTAACGGAGCTGTGACAACACGTACATTATGAATGAAACATTACATTAACAAGGGCAGCTGCGAGAAGAATCTCATGGCTCTATAACTACGCATAGAACAAAGAACAAATATGACGCCAAGAAAGTGTCGTCGTGCCAAAGGCTACAGAGAGATACTTGCACTTGTAAAAAATGAAGTTTTCCGAGTAAGAATACTTCAAGGAACCCCGGATGCGAGCCAGCAGTTATGAAGCAGGGAGGGCAATGGACCTTCTGTCGTAAATGTCACATGAGAAACTCCTGCTGTAAAGCGTGTACTTAATGATTCCCGCTTTCTTTCGAGATCGTACCGTTTCCAAATGTGTTTTCAAGAAATAAAACACAGAATTCAACAGAAACCAGAGAGTTCTTGATTTTATACTACTTGTGTACTCCGCTCTCGATTTCAATTTTTTGCTGTAAATGTTTTTCTTGTTCTCGCTGAAGCATTTGCTTGAAATACACATAACGGGTTGCGTAAAAGTCACTTTACTGACAAAAAAATCAATTAAACAGAAGCCCAATACAGCCGAAAGCGTGTGCTACAAATCAAAAGAAAGAGGAAACCTTAAACTTGCAACGAATATCAAGTATATTATAATAAGGATAGTTTACTTTCAAAATTCGTACTATTAACAAGTAACCAAAAATGACGAAATAAGAGTATTGTTGTGGTATACAGTTAAGACTTACTTGTATATTGCTTATATGAAACAAAAATTTAATTCTTACGGGACTGTAATTTCCTTTGCAGTTTTCTATTTTCCTTGAATTAAATGACAACCCGTTCAGAATTAGGTTGAGCAGACGCTAAAAAACATTTTTCTCCCTAAATTAGCGCATCTTATCCCGTTTCTACAAAGTGAAATTTACTTTAAAGATTAAAGGCTAGGAGCTCTGTAAACATTTCTGAGTCATATTGTACAGTGAGAATTTTTCCTCCAAGTTCTACTTTATCCCAGCAGAGCATTAATCTTAGAAATGTTGCGCAAGATTTTTACAGGAGGAAGCGCCCAGGGAGCTCCTGAGAGCCGAATGTAGCCCAGGCATCGCCTAGCGACCTCACTCAGGAAATTGAATGACATAAAATGCACGCAAAGCATTTTTAGACCCTCAGAAATATATTCCTCAGCGTACAGTTCGCAATATTACTTCTGGCAATAATTTCACATGTCATTTCTTTGACAGCAAGTTCGATGATTGAACGTCAAATTTTTCTCTAAACTCAAAAAAGCGAAGGTGACGATACTTCAATATTTAGGCGTGAGGAAAACAACAATAGCTACTCAAAAAGCAATGGCATTTAATGAAATATTTGGTCATGTGAAAAGAAGAGTAGGCCTTCTTTTACGATTTAGGGATGCCACAATGAGTAATTTATACCGTTTTTTCAGATTATAAAAATATTTTTCATAATCTATCGGAACAATTGCACCTATATTCGTCTCATCTAGCGCCACATTAGACATATTATACTCTACAAGGTTTATAAAGGTGTCCCTGACATGTAATAATTCTGTTTTGTGAGTCAAATAATTATTTTCGATTTAGTGACTCAATAAACAACATTCAACAAAAATCACGGATTAATAAAAATGTTGGATTTTGGTTGGTAAATTATCACGGATGATAAAAATGTTGGGCTCTGGTTGGTAAATTGTAACTGTCACTATACTCACAGACCTTGCATTTATTGATTTATTAACCTAGTCACTATACTCACAGACCTTACATTTATTGATTTTTTCATTTTTTATTGACCTCATGTTCTGAACAGTCACATAATTACTAAAGAAGACCAGGTAGAAATTTTATTGGACAACTTCTTGAGCTCAAAACCGATTGAATTCATCCAAGTGAATAAATATGTAGTTTACCTGTCGTACAACAGGAGCTTACAACAGGAGCTGATTAATAAAAGTGATGAATGCATATAATATCAATTGAAATAGATGTACGAAAAGAGCAGTCGCTGGTATAACTGAATTCTCAACGTTTCTAGATGTATCGTGTGCTTGATACTTAAACCTGATTACCATAGAGCACAAGCTCACTAGTAATTCACGCTATCACACACAAAGAACTTTTTGTCTCTGCTGCTTCTGGGACAAGACCTACTGAACAATTCGAAAGCAAGTCTAAATAATTCAAGAGTTTCGCTCTAGGCTGTTAGGAAAAAACTAATGCTTCCCTTGCCCTGTTAATGCTATACGTTGCTAGGGTCCCTGCATGATATGGCATTCTGAACCCCTTGTTGATATTTGTTGTTCGTAGCTGCAGCTGTCTGCGTTTCTTCAATTTGTATTTCCCCAAATGTGAACGAACTTCACTGGCTACAGGAAACTGATTTATGATTAGCGTAAATCAGTCACCTCACGTGGGCTTCTGATCAATTTATAGGGATCAAAGCAAAGTATTGATACCATCATGTGATGTTCTTTTTGAGCGTCTGAGGGGCGAGAAAAAGTGTTCCATTATACAACATCTATGTAAGTTTTTTGCTGAATTTTTCAAGAAGGTAATTTTAGAAAACTTATCCTGAAAACTGGTATAGAGTACTTATCAGATCTAAAAAAAGAACTGTATATGTACATTCTTTTATCGAAATCGAAAGAAAAAAAAGAACACGGGTGACATTTCGAAAGATATTTCTGCATGAATAATGTGTTTTCCATGTTTAAGATATAAAGAAAATGAACAAAATGCTTCTAATATTTGCTTTAGCCCAGTTAATTTTACAAAAAAAAAGTTTTAAAATATTCTTTTAAATTATCCAGTTTTCTTAGTTTATCCTTACTTAATACATTTCAACTGAAAATAACAAGTGCAGAGAATTTTTAATTCAGTTTTATTAGTCTGGATCATAATCAAAAATAATTAGACAGGGTCATTACTTCAAATTTCTGTTCCAACGTCATTATAATCGATTTTTATCCCTGAATTGCTCTGTCATTTTAAATATTGACTAATATTTTGTGCATGCACAGTCCCTAGTTTACAATCTCATTGGAATCAAAGAGCTCGTTCAGACACCTGTAGGTTTCACTTATCCATCGATCTTGGCTAAGATAACAAAGTAACATGAGAAAAGATGTCATACCGTGCATCTTGAAAGAAATACTCATTTTTCAACATTTTTCATTTATCATAACGTTTGATGCAAATGCCACTTCATAGTTCCATATAAACAAAAAGCTAGGAGTTGATTCTACTAGTACAATCATAGTTCCAATGTGTTTTAAACATTTTTTGTCGTGAAATGAGTGAAGTCCTTTCTATCCAACCGAACGCTCCAAATGTAACCAAACATCAGAATTCCTCCCACGAAACTCTTAAAGTGAGATTTGCATTTCTAAGACTTGGAAATAGAACTCGTATCTCAGCTATGATCACACATTCTGTTGAAATCTATATGAAAGTTAAATTGAGCTTTCTCCTGGGAAGCTAAAGAAAGGGTGGATTGAGGTCTAATGTAAGACAAAATGTAAAATTAGAATGAGTGAAAAATTGATGAAACTTTAAAAGGAATGCCAAGAGTTTTACACTTTAGTTTATGACTTAAGATGTTTGCAGACATCAAAGAATTTTGCAAAAGCTGTATTAACGGATGGGGAAAAGTTACTTTGAATTTTAAAAATCATTAAAACAAAGTATAGCAAAGCCAAAGAAGTACGTTCGATATTAAATGCAAAAGGATGTCTTAGAGTTTTATCAAGTGTTTAGTATTTCGATGCGAAATGTATATTGTACTTAGAGACAAGTAATTATAATATATATCAAGTATTAAATTATTATCAAGTTATATAATATAACAAGTAGTAACTTTCATTGTGTTTTCCTTCAGCCACACAATCGGTGAGTTGCTTGGGAGTGTTGCATACTAGTATACTTCGTGAATGTTTTTGAAACTTGATTTTAAATTACTTTTTTTCGAACAAAGCTAGTGTATTGCTTTATCTCTTCAACTGCGCCTTATGCCCAGTTGTTATAAAAAAATTACAACAACTGTTTCTGTTTGTTGGTTCTTTAGCAACGCATTGGAAGTCTGTGCAAGACGCTGTGTTGTGTCTCAATTCAGTCATCAATTCACCATAACCTGCATTACAGCGCGTGTGTTATGTCATCAGTGTTCCTAACTTCATCTGACCGAGATTTTTTTGAAAGGATATAAGTGGAACATAAAGCTTATGCCTCAATAATTAGATATTCTGCGAGTAGAAAAGAAAGCGTTCATGGCTATTTTATCAGCAATTGAAACAGTGCAAGTTATCTGTTTTGAGGGATATTTTTGCATTTCAACCTCTCATAATTCAGTTGGTAATAAAATAAATTTAATTCTTCAATTCTCTCTAATGATGAAGACTGCGTTTGGACTCCCATTTTTCATGTTCAGTTTGAACTGTCATTGTTTAATATTATACTGTCGAGTTGGAAAGAAACAACAGCCATGAGCTTTACATTTTTTGACGAAGAAAGTTCCCTCAAATAATTTTCTTCAAGAACTACCAAGAAATGACTGAGGAAAGGCAACGATACTTCGAAATCAGCGGCAGAATATTTAAAATCAAGCCCAGGGAAATCTGTTAACCGAAGTGCGTTTCAGACTGACGTGTTATTGATTACTTCATCAAGTGCGACACTCCTGCTGTCTCTTCAGACGATGCCGTCAAAAAAATCTTCTCGACAGCAGCGGATTTCTTAGAACTTAAAAGCGAGAGGCGTAATGATCAGTCAATTGTACATTTTTTTGACAGAAAAACTACGGTTCGCAAATTCTGAAACATGTTCAATCATTTATATTTATTAAAGGAAGCTCGCATTTCTCCTATAATTTCTAGGTATTTCTTTGTAATTTGTGTTAATTGATTAAGGATTGCACACACAATGTTTGTTTAGATTGCTAATTAGCACAATAAATTTAACACTTTAACCGCATCGTGCGCCATATATGGTACACGATGTATGGTTATACATGCAAACTAATTTAGGAGTTGCGGTCAATGTGTTAATTAATTGCTGATCACGTCTGCATTTTGCAAAGCATGACCTAAACACAAGTATCTAATTAAAGAAATAGCGGTAGCTGTAGCGTACTATTTTATGTTTTTCAGAGCGGTAGCGGTAGCGATCATTATTGTTACACACGTACGGTAGCGTTAGCATAGCGGTGCTTTAGGAATAGCGGCATCCATCACTCAAAACTCAAACCACATTTGAAGACCAATACTCAGAAAAACGACTAAAAACTGAGTGTAATTCGACTGAAATATCAACGGAGATGTCTGCCAGCATTTATCTCCATAAGTTATCAGATAAGTTATTTTGTATTTTTCGTATTTTTATGCTTTCGTATTATGGTAAGAATGTCACAAGATTAACTACTACTTTTACCGATGGTACTATGGTATAAAGGTAGCTTCCTTTGATTTCTTGAAAGAAATTCACTCCTGACCAGTTTTGTGGACGATCAGCTTTAAGCACAAGTTTTCCTCTTACTTTGTTTTCTGACTGTTCAATACTGTGATTATAGAGCCCCTTACAGGCATACCAGTCTGAACTAATGCAATAAATCACGCTAGAATATGGTAACAATTCGGCAATGGTATGGATTGGAAAAGAGTAGACGAAGTCCTCCTAAATTAATTTTATGTCACTTGTGTATTTACAGTACGTTAAAATTTATGAAACCACTAAAATTTCCACATGATACGTAAGTAAGCCATAAGAAACTTGTAATTTAATAATTATTTCCATGCATTGGTTAATCGGCTTAAAGATGCTACTTTAACCCAATAAGCAGCAAAGGTTACATAAAAAGACTAATCATATCCGTTGTTTTAAATGGAATTCCTATAATATGTTTCTGTACATGATAAACTGCAGTCGTCCATTTAGACATAACTTCGTGGTTACATGAGACGCGTGTTTTGACCATTAATTTATGTTTGAGCACTCAATGTCTAATAGTTAACAAATTTCCGTTGCTGAAGATAAGCCGTGCAGCGCTTGAAGGAGTTTGTTTATATACATTTACTGAAAACTTGCATCTCTCGAACAAACTAAATCAAAATTTATGTGTACAATTAACCTTCGCAAAACACTGATAAAAAATGATGGCTCGAATATCAAGCTGTTATTTTTAAATATGTATGTTTTAAAAACAGTATAACGAGGATAAAGCAGACTTTCAGTGCGTTACATTAACTTCCAATACAGAAGCTGAATACTTAATTCCTCATTTTGCTACCCAATGCAACTCATTAGACTCACGTTGCTGAGTTTTGCTCCCACGAACTGCGTGGCTTCTTTGTTTGTTGCTGCATTTCGAGAAAAAGATAACAATATTGTTCAATCGGGCGGCATTATCTGCATCGCACGTTGAACCTCGAAGAAAAAGTTGCAAATTACGGGCTGTTAATGCGTTGGAATTGCCACGATACAAGCCAGATTTCTCAAGCAAAGCTAATGAGAATGGAAGTAGGAATAATTTCAGAACCAGAAACGTGGTTACAAGCTCTACAAGCACATGCAGTACTGGTTTAAAGTATTACATACAGTACTGGTCTAAATTACTACATACAATACAGGTCTAAAGTATTACATACAGTACAGGTCTAAAGTATTACATACAGTATTGGTCTAAAGTATTACATACAGTACTGGTCTAAAGTATTACATATAGTACTGGTCTAAATCATTACATATAGTACTAGTCTAAAGAATTAGGACAAGACCTTTCTTATCTTTACCGCACGTAAATTGTTCATCAGTAAAAAAGTAAGTAATATCGATTATGAAAGCAATGACTTATATTCAATACATGTTGGTACATAGATTTCTAACTCCAAATCAATCAATTACCAATAATATTCAAACTGGTCGCAGAAGAATCCCACGTTAAATATTAAATATTAGTGTTATTTACTGGTTTTGTATTAGAAATCTTTGTACTAAGATTTTTTGAAAAGAGTTTATAGGTTTCATAACTGATATTACTTATTTCTTACTTATGTACAATATACATGCGATAGAAGTAAAAAAGGTTTTGTCCCAATACTTTTTACTAGTACTGTAGTAAAAACAATAAGCCGTGACTCAATTTACTGTTAAGAAAATCTTTGAACGGAAAGAATTGTTATTTTTTAGTTCAAATTAGTGATGAATTTATAAACAGGCATCACCTCCAAAAGGTAGCCTAGAAAAAGGACATACGAGTATATCAGTCGTACAGAAATCAAAATCAGTGTGTGAACTGTTTTTTTAAGTTATTTTCTAATTTTACGTGATCATATGAAAAAGAGTTTTATATATAACATTTTTTCTTCTGTCACTATTTCACATGATTTTTTCGGTATTGACTATAGGCTGAAGAACAATTCACTCTTTGCTAATCCAACGCGAATTTCTGTCAAAAAGAATAAGCAGCACACGTTGGAACTGCATTGTGACGTGGCAAGGGTAAACCAACTAGCAGTAAGCGGGGCTAGAACAGTGACAGACTAGGAGTAGTTACATAACTGATCCCACTGGAAGCAAGGTAATTGACAGGAGGTCCATACTTTAGCTATTCTATGAAAACTCAGACTGAATAGAAGTTTAAAATAAATATTAGGTAGAAAGTTATAATGCTTTTATATCAAGTTTTCTCACAAGAAAAACTTCAAGAAATTAGTTTGGGTTGCTTGTGTGATTGAACTTTTTCTCTCTCCCTGGAAAAGAGCAAATCCGTGATTATGATAGCATATCAGAACTATTTTATGGATATATTTCCCTCGAACGAAAAACATTCTTTCTTCCAAATAGGATTTTGCAGATAAACTTGCTAACAATGCTGACCAGTTTTTGGCCCAAATATGTTGGCTCCTGTAAAATATTTGTGGCAGTCCTGGAATTGCAATGTTTTGGAGAGCAAAGTTCCAGAAAATGAATTCAAACTTCACTGTTTTATTCAAAATATTTTGGAATTTGCTGATACTATTTTTTCAAATACTTTTTGTTGCAGAAAAACAAACAAAATTTTAAGTTGTAATCAAACCAATACTCTACCATAAAAAAGGGGATAAGTAATAAGTGGTAACCGCATCGGTATTCGACAATCATTGGTTAAGTTTGTAGTATATTAGGTATGTGTTTTGTAAATCTCTACGTCATTACGCATTAATTATGAAAGAACTACAAATTGGAATCCCAGATGATAAAACTAGTATAATTTAGCTTCAATTGCATTACCTATTTCTATTAAATATGAACAAGATTCAATAAGAATAAGTTGGTTGAAAATATGGTTTGATTTTTCAATACGTATTCACACTCCTTCTAATGGCTTGAACAAACCCATTCACTCTGACATGAAACCAAAAAAATTTTTTTGGTCGCGCCAAATTCAGCTGAATTGGATTATTAAAGACCTTTTTCTTTTTTACACATGATTTCTACCTGACATACGAGTCCAACAAACATGCTTTTGACCCAAATCTGAGAATTTTCTCGTTCATTTGAAGGATTTTATTTAACAAGTGAAAGTTGTTGTCATATTTTCTAAATTGAGATGCTACTCTAAACAACTAATTAAGCATTTTATCAAATAGAAAACAATTGTGAACAGTTTCAAAGATTGGGTACTGAAGTAAATTTTTGGGATGCACTTCACCGAGATTTAAGTTATTTCTAAAAACTTCAGGTTTAAGTTCAGTTGGAACTACAGTTTACGAGTTATTATTCGTATTTCGCTAACAAGATTTTACTAACTAAATGAATTACTGAGAAATTTATTCATTATGTATATAGGTACTAACTTTCCGAGCTATACTGTAAATGTATTATTGAATTACAAATTGAAGCTATAGCAGGAATTTTTTCGAAAGAGGCAGGCTAGTGTCATCTTTAGCTTGCCACGACAACACTTGGACTAAGAGTAAATTTTCTAACAATGACTTACAAAAGTAAATTATTATGTATAGGCCGCGAACTTTCATGTTCTCTTTAACACGTTTGTTGCGATGTGACCCACCGGTGGGTCACTTAGGTTAGGTTCTGTAATTTTTTCAGATCTTTCTAGTGACTATGCGTACAAAGCGAAGTTTTACACCAATCAGGCAATCGCAACAAACATGTTAATACACCTTCTCGAACCTGCCTAAAATACTAAATATTTATGATGAATGTACAGAAATTTCACTAAGTCCAAGACGTTTTTGAAATTCATGCTTACTGACAACTCGTTTCTTATAAAAAACGTAATTTTAATGAGCCTAATAACTTTGAAGAAGTTTCTACTACTTATAAAAACAACAACAGTTTTTGTAGCTCATGGGGAGTGTACAAGCGCCTCTCATGCTCATGTGCAATCCTGTGCTTCAAATGTAAACACTGATCATGATCTATGTATATTCATGAGAGATAAAGTAATACATCTGAAAATTTTTGTAGTACATTTCTTATATTTTCGTTCGATAATGATTCTTAGCTGTTTTGAAAACCACGTGTACAGACAACTTCATTGTTATGATAATATCCAACTAGAAAGACTCCTGGCTTCAAGGTATGCTCTCCTTCATTTTTACCTACTGCTCACCATTCTAGATATATGGTAAAATGTGGCTAAAGCCAGAATCACGGTCCATTGTGTTCGTACGTCGTGCAACAAATGAATACAACAGAGGCTGCTCGACGGATACTAATGGATGAACGACGGTCGGCCTTCAGGCCTTCAACGCTCATGTCATTTGCTGGACACGCACCGCCATCTGGCCGCAGTTGTGGGGCTCGCAGCGGACGGTGCAACCGTCATATGCATTTGGCTTCGATGCTCCAGCGACGACACATGGCAAGGGAATGAAATGGAAATTGTCTTGTAGAATATTATCTTTAACATCTGATTCATAGTCGTTTGTTTAGAAAATTTTAGGGAATTTACATCGCATGCTCATCGTTGTATAGAGTACATTGCAGGCCTTGTAAACACCTACTCTGCCTTCTAATAAGATACAAATTTAAGATTTCAAACGATTTTTTCAGCTGACGATGTGAGTTGCGATCAAGAGCAAGAGACAGATGAAGATAATCAAGAAATGTTTACAGGAACCGGCAAACTTTTTATAACGCCTCAAAGTCATCAATTCCTTCGTAATGTAGTAAGCTTACAAGGAACAACGTAGTGCGTGATTAAAGTCCCTTTAAAATGCAACTGATGTGTTTGGTTCCAGGGGACTTGACGTTGGGCGCAGTCATCTTGTTAATATATATGAGAACCGTGCAGCAGTATGTGACATGCAAGGTAAGCGGTCTAAGCATCACCTCAAAACCACGGAATGTCTGCAAGGGATGCCAGACAGACACATAATAAAAGACAACTGCTGCAGCATAACGTAAATTGTTGTTCTGAGACAGACCACGAACGCTAGAGCTTCGTAAGCAAAACTCTTGCATGAACGGACTGCAGTTGAGCTTCCTTTGCTTCCAGTGATTAATACCATATCTACTAATCAGTTTGCACAAACTTATATTTGTTCAGAGAAAATGTTTCAAACTTTTTTTTCGGTTTTAATAGCAATTATCTTGTATTTTCTTGTTTATTACTCGGTTAATTGAAAGAGAATTCAATCTTATATATGTCCTCGTGAATTATGAAATCAATGTGAAAAAGACAAATTTTTATGTTAAAAAAACATTCATTGGAGAGAAACATTTGAAAAAATTCGATCTAAAGTCGACACATTGAAATGAATGAAGACCATGATTTAATACCAATTCAACAAAATATTATTGGCCAGTGGTGCATAGATTGCATGATCGAGCGTCATTTTCTTTCATTAATAGATGTTCATTGGATGTTCATCATTATCTAGAGTGTCTAGAATGTCTGTTTATGCACAGAAGAAGATGAAGGATTGTGAAAAAAGTTCTGCTCTGTAACCAAAATTGTGACGTAAAATAAATTCAAAACAATGACAACGTTTCATTCAGTCCCTTCTCACTCATTCCTGGCTTTCAAATGCAAACTTTAGGCATGAAGTTTCCTGTACCTTTGTCTTAAGTTTTCTTTGTCAGCTCCTTGAGAGACAACAAGTCATACACAAACTTCAGGATAAAATCCTTCTAGACAAAGGTAAACACAGAAAAGGAAATTCCCACGGTCAAGGAAGCTGAAGACTAATGACGTGACAATGTATTTTTAATCACCAAATTATGAAACTCTGTTATCACTGAGAAAAAATGACACACGAGTAAATGAATCTGATGTTTGTTGTTCAACAGTTGTTTACAGTCTTAAAACTGTTTTGAATTCATGTGCAATAGTCTCAAACTAATTAGCTGTATGATTTTTGTTTGTGAATACAAAACTAATGAGGTACTTTTTCATCCAGGTGGTTTGTATATGAAAGTATGACATTCAGCTGATAAATCGAAAAATCTAGGGTAAGGCAAACATCAATATCACCAACTTATTTATTATCAACATAGATTGCATTTTACTACAATATGTCATCGTATTAACTTCGATCTATTTCAGTTTAAGGTTTCTATATGAACGTATGATTTTGATTCAGAAATAAAAACTGGAGCTACATACGACAAACAAATTCCGCATTAATTCCCCCCGATTTCTGAGTGAATTGATACGGATATTAATTTTTTTCTATTTACTCAGCGAAACACGTTAATTTTGCAAAAAAAAAGTCAATCGGTGGCTGAAAAATCTCAGTATATAATACACATGAGTTCTAGTCAGTGCGTCATTTTATAGCGATTTCAAACTTATTGTTCTAAGATTCACCATAAAGACTCGATGAAATTAAAACTTACGGATTGTGGGATCAAATTCATGTTTTCTAGCTCACTACTTTGCTTTGGTAGTAATTCTGAAACAAATGAGCCACATGAACCACATGCATAGAGATATTGTCAACTTGGAAATGAATTGAACTTATAATCAGGGAAAAATGTCTTGACCATTGGGTGGACTTAATTTATCTGAACATTTAGATAATCTTCGCTGATAATATTACCATGCAGGGTAATAATTGAACCTAAAGAATAACATTACGTGGCTACCCTCATCTCTCACTTTCTTCCGGTTTTCACACCGCAGGAAAAAGGCAGTCAGGACTAATCATTTCTCTGCTCTCCCTTCACACACAAACTCGACTTACAGGGTGACAAAAATGGAAAACCTGAATCCAATAAAGATTATTACTGGCGTGCATTGGTTTGTTTACCAATCTTTGTGATCTCTTTACCAGTTCATCCTGTTCTCAATGTTTTGTTGTGAAAGCAGAGATTTCCTGATGGCAGCTCTTTCATGATATCCGGCTTTATTGTGCTCACGGCCATCAGTTTCGGTCGAAATTAAACTTGTCGGATGTCGATTGAACTTTGAAGTTACTTCCGTGACATTTGTTCGTTTTTCCAACAATTTGTTTCATCACTCGTTGGTCTCTTTGGAACAGATATTCTTTCATGTAGCTTGATTTTGTAGCTTTCACAAAGCCAAGGAGTTTTGTTCTGTTCTGGTGACCGAAACTCCTACAATCCGAGCTCCAATCATTTGTCATTTTTCACACCTAGGGAGGTCACTCATTTTAGCTAATTTTATCCAGCAGTTGGATCTTACTAATCATAAAACTAGATAAATAAACCTATCTATAGTAAAAATAAATATTCAGCATAAAATTAGGGTGGGTATTTGGAATATGACAGCTCATTCAATTTTCGAGTGAAAATCTTTAATGTTCCAATTGTTTTGTCCTACCCTTGTATCAAGTTCTTGAAAACGTTGGCTTGTTTTTGATATTTAGATTCTTGACAAATTATCGGCAATAAATATAGTTCACGGACAGTAATCAAACAGTGTGCCGAGCAACATCTATATGTAGGGAGAAGAGAATACTGGACTGTGATGATTATGGTTTGAATGAGTTCAAGAATACCATCTTAGAAAATGAGAGAATATTGGAAAAGGACAAGAGAGGGTAGGGTACAATGGCAATTGAAGTTACTGAATGGCACAGTTTTGACAAAAATTCGTGCCTGAATCAGAGAATTGTTTAATGAAAAGTTTGAATATGAAGTTTATATCTGTTTTACATCATAGGCAGTGAGTGAACGTTGGGTGCCAATACAAGTATAGCATATATGTATGTACTAGAACGAGTTGTTTCCCGTAGGCATATTTTTTGTCAGCCGCTTTAAGCTATTGGCTCTAGTTCAGCAAATGTGAACTTAATGTATTTACTTGCTTAGGCATTTAATGAACCCTACATTAAGATGAAAACCAATGAATCAGAACATGTGTGTATGTCAGCACAAGTTCCAACTGTAAAAGAGGAAATTAAGTTGTCAACAAATGAAGAACAATAACGACTTAGATACTCTAACACATATTACGCTTAAGTACGAGTACAGTAGCACCACTTCAATGAAATGATGTTGATCTTGAAATTTGTATAATTTTTTCGGATGAATAGTAGTTACTATAATTGATATAACAATGGTCTAAAGAAATTTATTGATGGCACCAATATAAATCTTTTCTTTTCTACAATGATCGTTTGTTTCTGAATAATTTCCCATTTACATATGCAATTTGAAATTTTAAGCTCTGATAACTTCAGCAAACATTTTTAGGGACTAATATCAGCCGTATTTTGACTTAGGCTCCGACTCCTTTGGGCACGAAGAAAAACACGTTTATAGCCTCAAGGGGGCGTATCGAGCAGAACTCGATTAAAGTAACATCGTGTAGAGCACACTTTTTGCTCTTCAACAAAGACTCACTGCGCAAAGCGGAGTTTTTTCTCTTCAACATTAATACCGTTACGTTCAGCGCACTAGCAAATACGCGAGAGTTTCCTCCATCAATGTCCTATGCGGGACCCAGCGTAAATGCATTCCCTTAAAGGATCGTTATACACTTTTAAACATAGATGGCGAACAAAGTTTTTGAAGAAACATCGCCTCTATTTTTAGGACGATATGATGTATGAAACAACGTCATGACCGATTTTTTTTTATTTGCATCGATCTTACATTACATCCACCTTTGCTGAACCAATTCCAGTTCATGCTGACACGCTGAGAAAACTGTACAATTCAGAAATATGGCATTAAAGCAACAAACAACTTTGATCTCCTTGCACTTAGAAAAAGAAAGCAGCTTTGAACTGTAATTTCCAAAAAGAGGGAGAATCAAAAAAATCTGTTGTTGTTCAAAGAAATCTTTAATGACTCATTTCAGAATGACAAGCTAACATAAAGCTGATTTTTGTGACACCAGCCGAAATTTACATTGAAAAGCTTTTGCTCTGAAAATGAATGAAAAATACAGATTAAATGGTGGCTTATGATTAACGAAAATTTATTTCACCTAAACTCAAATTCAAATTTTAAATTTCATTGTTTTTTGCATTACTTCTTATATCTAGCATCCTACCAAATATTTTCAATATGTTAGCATTCGACTCAATACTTTTATCGTATTTCATTAGTTTTACTGGCCACACAGGAACACTGGAGTGCACTTTACTATTTTCCAGCATTCATGTTCAAGTGAAAGTTTATATTCTCTATAGTTAGATCTTCATTTAAACCAGTTTGCATTGCATTAAAATGATCGTATGATGTCAGAATAAAAAAGTTATCATTGTCATGTTCAATAGTGTATTATTTATTGTCATTTCTTCGATTAACTCTTGTTTAAGAAAACATAAGCCATCCAAGACGTCGTCAATGTTGAAACAGTTTGTCACGGCAGGTGGCCTTACAACGCTGCTGGGTGATGATTGATGTCGTGTGATGTATTGTTCATTCAATGATCGCTCAGACTGAGTTCAGTGTTGGCAAATGGTGAACCAAATACCTGCAAGAAAGGATTTATTTTCTGGTAAGGTTTCAGGTGATGACATTTTTTCTGTCATTTCTAAGGAACAATGGTTTGTTTCCAGGAAGTACTAAAAAAAGGGACAGGCACATGTGATTGTTGCCTGTGAATCCCTTTCTGGATAAAAATGTTCGTCATCCCATTTTGGTATGTAAGACTAGTTTTTTAATCTTGATGATCAAAATTTATGTGACGTCGCACAGATACGATCAAATTTCGTATACTGCATGCGTAATGAATTAAAAAATTTAGCCATTATATCTTAAAACATTTTTTTACGCGTCATTTCAGTCGTGATTTGCAAAATAAATATTGAAGTTGAACACATTGTATTCATGCAGAGTCGATGAGAGAAAAGGAGTTTAAATCTCCAGGTCAGAGCAATAATTCAGAAGAGACATGCGAGTAGACATCCGGGAGCGGGTGGCAGGAAGCTTCTGAAAATGAATGGCGTATGAACTATTTCATTCTGCATGACGTCTAGGGAAAATAATGGTTCAGTGCAGGAAGTGATTCGTGTCTATGCCCGAAGTGTTCATCGTTATTCTTTTCGAATATACAAGACCAGCATAAAATAATATTGATGATTTTTTGTGCAACTTTTCTACGGATGGAAAGATTTCTTAGCTTGGACTCTCATATCAGACGGATTTATTGTTCATTAGAATGGTGTAAAGCGTAAATGTATAAACAACTGAAACGATATCAAGTGCTGTACTTGTATGGACTAGCAAATGATCAAAAGATGACTGCATATACTGGTTCAAGAAAAGAATACTAACAATGGTGAAAGAAAGAATATGATTTTGCAGTCGGTGAAAAAAAGGAATTGTTTCTTTGAAGTAGTTTAATTTAGGTACGTAGAACTATGACATTATACGCTAGCAAACATTGTTGCTTAACAACAGTCAAGCCTTTATTCTTAATCATTAGATTCTGACGTCGCTAAGATTATAAAGATGAGTAATGAATTATTTCTATGCTTCCAATATATTTTACCTTACAATCTAGTCACAATACGATTACCATGATAAAATTTTATATAACAGTGACGATGGCTGCTTGTTGAATATTTTTATTAATTTTGCAACCTGTTTTTGTACCACTTCGATTGTAAATCGACTGCAAGAGGAGTGTAAATCAATGATAATGTAATAGTTCACTGTGAAGTAAATGCAATATGTGATAGTAATGGGACATGTTAGTGATACACGAGTACAATTTTACTATAATTGCATAATGTAATATTAACTCAAGTGTGGATTACAAAAGTAGTGCCATTCCGTTATAAAACGGAGGATCGGCCTGCTTAACATACAAAAGTTCCTTTTAAATAGAGCTGGGTTACCGATGAAGAGACAGTTGTGAGTTGACTTACCTGGACTTATATCAACGGAACATTGTTGATGGATTATTGGATTATCTTCGGACGACAAATTACAAGATTGACTCGCTTGTTGCCAAAACTGTGACGCAGCCGATGACCCTCATGTCAAATGATAATCGAGTGACAGCAGTGGGCTTAGCGCGCCAGCATGATAATCGAGTGACAGCAGTGGGCTTAGCGCGCCAGCATGATAATCGAGTGACAGCAGTGGGCTTAGCGCGCCAGCATGATAATCGAGTGACAGCAGTGGGCTTAGCGCGCCAGCATGATAATCGAGTGACAGCAGTGGGCTTAGTGCGCCAGCATGTTCGCAGAAACTAAAAATTTTGTTAGGTTTTAGGTAACTTATCCATGAGATGCATGTCTTACTCAGAATCATTAAACGCTTAGTTTTTTGCAACTATAAGTGAAGTGCGTTGCTGTGTTCATAGGTTGTGATGGAGATTACGATGACCGTCCAATGAACGTCATTAATTCAACCACAGTACATTGGAAAAATATACTACATGTGTGAAGTCTGTGTATGAGATAAACAATAAACAGCTGATTCACTCTGAGAAATAACAAGCCTGTAAATACTGATAATTAAAATTTTTATCATTCGTTGTCTGAGCGATGTCATGTAATAACGGTTTTAGAGAGGTTTTTCTAGAGCTGATTTTAAAGCTGCTCAATTTTTTTTCATAAGTGCTGCAGTTATGAAAAATGCTTTAAAATGGTCAAAACAAACGAATTGAATTGACCATTCATTGAACATTCACAGTTTTTGAACTACATTTATGAATTTCAATACTTTATTGAAACGAGAACAGTACTGGCTTGCATTTCAAGAATTATATTCAAAAACGCTGATTCCTTAAGTCACTAGGAATTTTGTTTCAATCTGTATGCAAACAATATCATTCATTTCCTTTCGTCAAGTCTGATTTCAACGACACACTCGATTTTTATAGCAACAGATTTTTTTAAGGTAACTCTATTACCTTCAGCTTTATTGCTTTTTGATTTTGTCACAACCTGTCATAAACAGCTCTGAATAAGATTATTTTTATTCTTGTTGTTTAACATATGCATTATAATGAATATTTAGTGTAAGACACCAGCTGGTACCTTGCAAGTTATGTGGTGTCTGCTCGATAATACCAGAAGTCCCTGAAGAAATACTCATCAAAGAGTAACTTTTAGTGCTGTTCTCTCCTTGTTATCTATTCAAGCATTATTTAAATTCTTCTTATGAGTCCACTAGCCTGAAATTTGGCTGTATGTTTTCCAATTCACTACGAGGAGAGTGGAAAAAATCCCGAATTGATAAAAAAACTCAGTAAACAGACATGAAATATTATTTAAGGTATAGTAACAAGTTTGAAAAATGATGCCGTAGAAAAGCATTTCAAAAAATTCTCTCCCAACCGAGGGAAATATTACTAAACAGTTTTAAATTTCCTTGCAAAGTTATTTGTAACATAAATATTTAATTACACTTTTCAACGCAATATAGGGAACTTTATTTCTGAAGTAACCATGAGCGAAAGCACAGTAGCTGCAGCAGCACAAAAGCAAAAAACTGTTTTGTCCACTCACTAATCGATCAAAATATCAACAAGTAATTAGCTTTGGAATTTTGAATTTTCATCATTCCTTTGAGAGTATACTAAACATTGTGAGTGAGCAAAGTTCAACGTTCAAAGCATGTGCAGCGTTGGACTGCAGAGAGAATTTTGGAAGAACAATTTGGTCATTTAAAAGTTGAGCGAGAGAAGTGTTAGTTTGTAGGGAAGCTGCCCCAACAGCAGCCTCTCAGTTTGATTGCACAGGTCGAGTGGAGTTCACCAGAGCCCCCGAGGCACCTGTGAGCCAGAGAGAGGGAGCGAGAGAGTGAGGCACAGGAATGCAATTTAGTCACACGAAGGGCTGACTCAAAGTGGCCAGCGGTCTCGATGTGAACACGAAAACCAATATGAATTTAGTTGACAGCATGTACGGTTGAGTTATTCCTAGAGGCAGATACTCGTAGAGTGGTGTACGGACGAGAATGGCATGTAGACGGGAAATTCTGGCGTCATGTACTTCCATACAATTTAACACGGGATATAAACATATATAATGATTTGGAATAATAACTGATCTTATAGTTAGCTCAGCAGATTTGACTTTTTCTGTGGTGCTATTTTGCCGGTTTATTTTTTGCCACTTGAGAAAACATAGTTTTTCATTTGTGCGCAATCGTTTTGTTCTAACCGGTAAGAAACACCTTTAACCAGGGAATACGTTTTCTTACCTCCCGTTTTCTTTCTTTCAGTTGGTGATACACAATTTATCGGTATTAGTTCAATTATTTATGAAAAGCATCCGTACTTGTATGGATCCGTTGTTCAACAGGTCATTTTTATGAACTCCAAGCACATGTTTTCATTATATCGTTGAAATTTCACTAAAACACGTGTCCTGAACAAACAATTTTTGGCCCACAGAACAACAGTATTCCAGCCGACAGGAACTTTTGCTCAAAAACTAATCGTCTTTGCTCTGTAATACTCCTGTAACGTAAGAAACATCCACCGTATTTCAATTGTACTTATATTTCCCTCTCTTGAGCAGCTGAAGGGTCATTTTTAATGCTTGTGAAACAAAAAAGACATGTGAGTATGACGTTCTCTCCAAGAGACGGAACAATCCTTTTACGAACTTAGGAATAAAACCTGTGCTCGTAAACAATGCAGAACAGTTCAAAAGTTCTGACATCTCTCGAAGACGTAGAACGGAGGAAGGAGACGCTCAGGAAACTTTCTATTTTTGCTAGCTGAGGTACCAGTAGACTTGTGTGCGACAAGAGTGTTTCGGCGCTGCACCTGACGCACGGCGACCATGTTTCTCTTCCGAAAAAGGGTTTTTCGCATCAAAATAGGGTAGGCTCTCAGAGGACCCATTAAAAAATAAACATTGGAAGTAAAATGAAAACTTAAACATTCCTCAATCAGCTAACGTATGTTTACAATTTTTTTATTGTGTTGTAGCTGTATTCCATTATAATAGTTGACGCCCAAAGCAAGGCTTCAAAAATACATCATAATATACTGCTACATCTTCAAGTCCATCCTGTTGTTAAGTTATTTGCGTAATTTGTACTCTGACAATACGTTATGTAGGGAAGAGCTACAACTCGAGATTTTTCCACTTTTTATCATTAAAATTTCGAGTGATAAATGCACAGAAGATGAAGACATACCATAGTCGTAAAACACAGAAATAATTTCATTTACCGTTGTCTTCTGAATATTCCATGCAATTTCTTTGGTGTCAGTGAAGTCAACAAGTAATAAAAATATATATCGTGTTTTGAGATGGAGTGCGTATTCTATAACTGTTTCTTTAACAAGTTTAATAACGCTAGGTTTTAATTCCATAATACTAAGACTAACGTACATCTAGCGTTGAGATACACGGATCAGAATTGTCAGAATTCTGCAATTCGAGCAAAAAAAGTGCTTTATAAGTAAATGGGCTTCAACAATTGTCCTAATTTCTTTTTGGTGAAAATTACTTTTGAATTTCTCCTTCTGCATAAAGCAATAAACGTTACGTTAGTATGTATTAATTTTGCACATTTTACTGTTTGATGATTCAATACCCAAAGAGAACTCATTTTGTATGGGATACAAGTCGTATTCATATTTTTTCTCATAACTGAGAATGAATAAAAACATATACCGAACCATATTTTAAATTTTATGCACCACTACAATGCAACATTTGTCTTCCATTGCCTACTTTTTGGATATTCGTTCTAAATTTCTTCCCTTTTTAATATCATTTCGAGAGCGACTCAACTGACACCGCTCTCAGCAATGTTCTTCCATTATATCAGGCCACCAATGGAACACAATCCGAGCTCAAAATGTGAGAAAGCTCTCGTTTCACTTGCTGACATAGACACAACTCGCACTTGAGAAATGTAAATTTTCTAGGCAAAAACTCCTCCTCCTCCTCCCCTACCCACCCTAGCAAGAACTCAAATACTGAAGCTTTTACAACAAAATTATTTTCCAATCAGGCTCCAAGCTGGTTGCGCATGTGCCGTGGTAGGCTTCCCTTTGTTGGTACAGTCCTGTGTTGAAGGCATTGTCCATTGAAATGAATTTCATCAGTCTCTCATCGATCAACCAAGTTAACATAACCTACCCTAACCCAACCTAAGCCGGTCTACATATGCTAACCTAAGCCGGTCTATGCTAACTTAAACCGAGCTATGCTAAGTTGATGAGAGCCGAGCTATGAGAAGTCGATGAGAGACTTTCAAATTCATGTGAATGATGAAAGACATGCGACTCTGAACAAATCTATGGTGACAGCATTGGAAGAACTAACCCGTTTTCATATACATTTTTAATAATTTTTTAGTATTACTTATTACTTTGTAAACTGCCATGTGGTAGTTTTATTTCATGTAAAACATGACAGAAATCAATAGCATTGGATGTCTTTCGTGACGTTAGAAATAAGGTTGCAAGGCCTACCAGCCAAAGGCTTATTCATTATTCAGGAATTTTGAACGATCGTGTCGTAATTGAAGTGCCTGATTCTATTTGTATCGATTTGAGCCAGACGGTCGCCTGAAAGAACTGCGGTGTACTGATGTCGTCGGATGTCGAGACAAAATGTTTGGAGGTGAGAACATTCAACATGTGGCACAAAATCTGAAAAGTTAGATTGAAAAATAATTTGATAGAAAATTGTTTTCATACATCAAGCGATGCATGGTGTTTGTTGACTTGGAAGGGTTTTTAAGAGATGTAGGTTGCTAGTGATCTCATGTATGAATGCAATTTAAAAAATGCTGTTAATTTGTGCTTGCATACGAAGGAAAACTTTCCAGATTTACGATGAGGTTTCTTGACACAGAGGGATTTTCAATTGTACCAAAATCTCTTTTCCCTGCTACTAGCTTGACTACTTTATTTTAGGCCAGATGTTATGCAAACAATGGTTAACTCATTACACCGTTGTGTGGCTTCTGAGTTCCACTTAATTAAAATGCTTATAACCTATTCGCCTCTCAACATTAAGATGACGAACATGACTTGTAAGGGCCTCTCAAGGGCTGCCATCAAGCAAGTTTTTCTTGCATTACTCTTTACTCTCTGCGTGCTTCCCTTACAAGACAGACAGCGAAGAGGCATCTCACATAAAAAATTACATCATGGCATAAAGTGTCAACATGAAAAACTCGCAGTTTTTAGACCTAGTTTAAGCGTGTAATTTTGAAGAAGTTTAACGACTGACGGCAAAAAACTACAAGCGGTGGCCCTAACAAGTTTTCTATACCGAAAAATGTCTGCAAGTAACAGCGACCTTTTTGATTTAGGCGGAAAAACAACAGTAGTCAGTCTACACAATGCAACAAAAAAATTACTATTTATCGTCAGTACTACATTCATTCAAAGATGTATGGTTTTGAATGAACCATCTCCAGAAAAAATTGCATGCTAAATTTGCATACAAGTACAAACATTTGTTAGTTAAGTCAATGTGCATCAACAAACATGAAGCTGTGTGGTTATGCTGCTTTGGATGCTGAGCAGGAGATGAATGTAGAAACCGAATGAGATTTATCAGCTGGAAGTTTCAAGTCTTGAAGTAAATATTAATAATAGGTCTTGATTATAGCGAATGGAAACTCCAATGGGTAACAGGACGAATAAAAAAATTATTTATTCCTTTATTACAAGTACATTTTTAACTACTGGAAGATAATCTTTAACGGCAATAATTACACTCTCATCAGGATCTAAGATGACCATCATCACGAGACTGTGGTGGCCTCTTAGAATAAATGTGGCCGTTTGCTAAAACATATTTGTTCCTCATTCTCGATGTTAGTGACTAATAAAACTATTGATTTTTATATAAATCTCAAATGATTTTCCCTGATAGTGAACCTTCGAAAGAACGATAAATGTTCAGGAAGATATAACGGAAGAAAATTACAGCTGAACATTATATAGAGAAGAATAATTGAGCTAATTTTTGCATGCATGTTGGAAAATTGATTCAATACTCGCAAATTTTCTCTATTGCTGTTTTAGCTTATGTGGATGCAATGAACAAAACTACTGTGGCCGAAAAATAATACAAAGCACAATTTTATATTTTACTTCATTTTGTGACCTGATTTTCTTCACAGGCATCAGACTTGATCCTCAGCGAGTTATTGGTCTGCAGCACATGAAGTGCAAAGAGCCTTGAAAATGCAAAAACTTTCTCCGTAAGAGACTCATTTCGCTCATGACTTTTTACAATTTGGAAACCTACTGTGTGAGTTGAATGCATTGATACTAAACCAAAACTTTTGCTTTCAAATACATACATTCAACATTTGAAGAAATACATATAAGGACGATTATGTAAGGAACACCTTACGTATAAAAGTTTACGTACTAACTTTCGCCTTTTATGTTTGCTCACCTACTACAAATGAATATTATTACGAGTTTTAAAAGGAATACATTAGCAAAGAAAGAAACGAAACAATTTATTAACCGTTAGATAAATAATTCATTCATAGTATGGACAACACAGAAAACTCGGAACACATCGTCAAATTGAGAATCAAGAGAGTGAAAGTATCTCAAAGTTGTCTTCGAATTTTTCCGAAGAACTGATTCGATCATTTATTTTCAATGCTGACAACTTTCTTACAATCGAAATGAAACTTTATGATTGAAATACGAAAATCACAGAAAACTTCATTCTACTGACAAGCGTGAAGCTAAATCTCAACCATTTGCTATTGCAAATACCGCGACTGTTGGGCACGTGCAGTGCTATGGGTGTTATTTCTAGTTTATACAATTTTAAATTCCCTTTTTTATGACATTATTTGCTTAAATGAGTGTAACAAAATTCTAATTTATGAGCTATCACGATTCCGTACTGTTCATTATTCAGTATCATTCAATTCAAAAAACATAAAATGTTTCAAAATGTGAGGAAATATCTCAATATAGATAAAAGGAAGAGAATTGCAGAATATGTGTCAATAGTATTCTGAAGCCGCTTGGTATAAAACTGAGTTACTTTTCGTGTCGTCCCTAGCAGCGGTTGCTGGAGTCCAGGAAGCTCGGTCCTTGAGCTGTGTCCTAATTTATCCCAGCTCGTAAAGAACGTTTCCTGAATCCAGTGTTGCTAGAAACATTTTTCTTCACTGAAGGGAGTTCCTGGCTGATGCTTAAAGTTCCATCTATGCCTTTGTTAAGAATTAGTTTGTTTCAACAAAAAACTGCCCAGATGTTTTTTCCATGTACTGTTATTTTATGCTTTTGAATGTCGATGCACTAAATATTTGAAATCTTTTCGTCGAGAGGAGCTTTTAAATCTTGCGTATGGTACTAGCCTGAATTTTCAACAGCTATTTCTTATACCTCTAGTAGCTCATTAAATTCGGATGCCTTTAGCAATCAATATGAACGAAGAAAATGAGCAGTAAAAATATACAGTTCTTCCATACCCTCATTTTACAATTTAACAAATTTATTACTGAACAGATGAAAAGATACATATGTGGAAACTCTTGTAAAATGAATATTAAAAGTTGAAATTATTTTACTTTACTTAATACACCTCTACATGGGCACCATTAGTTCTACGCAGCACATCAAGGCGGTACTCGATTTCTTACCTTATTTCTTACCTTATCAATGGTTGTAATAGCATCAACAATCTTCTGATTTGGATCAGTAATGTTTCGTATCTATGTTCGATACACAATATCTTTAACATAATCCCATCAAAAGAAGTCCATGGGAGTGATATTTGGTGAACGAAGTGGAGAAAGAAATAGCCTATCCTTTCCAATCCACCAGTCTGGAAATATTCGATTGTGGAACTCACGAAGATGCAGTCCCCAAAGTAGTGGTTTACCATCTGGCTGAAAACACAGTAGATTGATGGGCACATTGTTGTGTTACATGCTCGGTCAAAAGGGCAAAGTTATACTATTTTGTTTCAATAAACAATGTTATACATTTTGCCTTTTCTTGAAGAATACCTGTACCTTTTGCATTCACAGGATGACTAAAACATAGCAATGGAATGTGATAAAAACCATTGATAATCAATGTGAGAAATGGTCTGTGACTGCAAGTTGTGACTGAGGTGATCAAGTGTTTTGAAAGCGCTGACGTGGAAGGCGCTATCGATATTATTGGAAAATTTTGCATGAAGGGACTTCTGGTACTATGAAAAGAGTTTTAAAAAAGGTTCATCTAATTATGCTTTGTCTTGTGAAGAAAATAACAGCTCTCTCGGGATAAACAACACAAGACAGTAATGCTTTTTTCACAAGGTTGATTGTGGAAATGTAAATAAATATGGTATTTTGTTATCCAAATGATAAATTGCTCGTAATGAACATTGCTTAATTATTGACCATGAATGCAAAAGAGAGGTTGCTTCTGAATAATTAATATTATAACTAAGAAAATATATTAATAATAACGTCGTAACAATGACCAGTTTTTTGGCTGCTGCAGAGATTTCAAAGAGCTTAGTATTTTGAGTGAAAAAAGATGAAAATTAATACAATGCTTTGTAGGTGCACGTTGGTGCGTTAATGAGAGACAACAAAGGACAACATGAAAGCAGTTCGTAAAATATACTTAGTTAAGTTTATGCAATCCCGTTTTTGTAAATTTTGCTCTGTGACTTACAATTCTATATGTCATTATATTAATCATTATAATGTGTTGAGGGGAATTTATCATATTTATTCGTAACAAATTGTTTTGTTTCGTATATATAACTCTTTTCGTAACATAAGAGCTTTTTTGCTGCAATGAATACTTATTTCAAATGCACTTTTTTCCATTCCGTTTAAAAGAAATTCATTGAACAAATGTATTATCTTGAAAAAATTAAAGTAGAAATCATAATATTAAATTTCTCAAAAGGAGATTCATAAAAAACTGTAGCATTGAATGTCTTTGAAGACGCATGCAGTCGTGCGTGGCTGCAACTTCCTCTAGTTATGCATCCCTGTACGCAGGTCATTAGTGTGTTCCTAATGGTTCCTGGTCTTCAGCTTCTTCTAATATAATAATTACGTGTCAATACAGTATATTCTAGCTGTTTATTTACCTAAGGAGCTAATCATTTGGTTTAAATATATTCATTTATCACACATAAAAGATATTTGCAGACACGCAACACTGGCACTGATGCTATGCAAAAATTCTAGAGCAAAAAATTGTGTCTAGAGTCAATTATAACATGACACTTGTTGAAATAAGAAGGCATTGCCACAACTAAAGCTACAAGGCTTTTTACTTCCAATGCCAACATGGTTAGAAACTAAACAAAAAATGAAGTTCGAACGTAAAACATACAATTTTCAACGAGTAAAACAAAAAAGTGCAGTGATTTCGACAGACGAGCAGCATGCATCACCACCAAGTACCCTTACACTCTTATTGAATGTATTCACCTCAAAAGAAAAACGTAATAATTTTTCATCACCTGTCAGAAAACGGTGTCTTACTGTGCCGAGCCATGTCGAACGTTGGTCGATTTTTTGAAGTCCCTCAAAAAAGAGATTATTTGCAACTCTTCAAAGCTGCCGGGAAAGTAAGCGGCGCGCGCTAAAAATTATGCACTTCAGCTCGTTACAGGCGGAATGAAAAGAATATTTTCTTTGAACTCAAAGAGCATCCGTAATTTTCATGTTCGCTTCAAAGCCAGAGCATGGAAGCATCTGGGTCTCCGTAATTATAAAAGGGTAAAAGTGTGCAAAAGTGTACATCTAAATCAAATTTAAAACTTCAGTAATATTATTTCACTAAAATAATTACTATCGTAATGTGTCAAAATAAAATTGAACGTACTAAGTAACATTTTCATGTTTGCAAAAATAAATGCCGTGTCACTCTGGTATTGCGAGTCGTCGAGGCTTTTATTATGTTAGCATAGTTTCGAGCTTTCGGTTTAAAATTAGCCCCTGCACTCAGATTGAATTTTAGACAGGTCATGAACTTATCTAAAGGTTTTCATTCAGAGTAATCTCTAGTAGGACTACTCTCATATAATACTGAAGTAATGGTAAACTATATTTATTGAGGAATCCTGAATTTTGCTTCAAATGAACGAGTTCAGTAAATTACCTCGTGAATTATCGCATTTGTTTGAGCTGAGGAGCTCATTACACTCACATACTACGGGATGTGAATCACTGTCATGTGAATAGCGATTTTAGTTACTTGCTGGTAAATGAAGTTCACAGTCCGCTTATGTGTATAACAATTGAAGTAATTGAAATATGGGCCGGATCAAAATATATGTGAACTTTAAAAACTCTTGAATTCAGCGATTACTAAAATATATTTCATTTGCTCAATTGAATCGAATATACAGATATTAAATCATTGTTTTGTCGATACCTGTCACAATCGCAATCGAGTGCAAGAAGGCTGATAGAGAAAATGTTATGTCGTGGGTGGGGATAGTGAATGGAAGGATCCTCCTTACGGTTTAATTTGAAGGATCCATCAATTCTGATGTCGACCTGGAGAAAGTCCTGAAGAGTATAGTCTGGCATGCAGTTAGGGCTGCCACCACGAGACTTCAGTGCTGGTTTGAGCAGGACGATGACTGCGGTCATGTTTCCGTTCCACTTGTTTTCAGTTCTTGGAATCCAAGTTTTATGGCAGATTTCATGTCAGACAAATCACCATTGGCCCTCATACTCTCCAGAATTGTCCCCCTTGAGTTTTCTTTCTGAGTCCAGGCCATGGCACACATCAGCCGGTGACAACCAATCACTCTGGCAGAGTTGCAACGTTTTGTGAGTGACTTTGTAGTCAACATGAGTGAGAATAACTTCACAACCAGCAGGCCAACATAAGTGAGGAGGAAGTCAGAAGGATGTCAGGCTATGCCAAGAAAAGAGCAAAGCTGTGCAAGGGTCAGCTTGGAGGGTATTTTGAACACTTGAATTAATAAGCACAAATCCCCAACTTATGGTGCATCATTGTTCTTCTTGTCTCGTTTAAATATATAATATTAATTGATATATATTTTATGAGTCATTGTTTTACTTTCACTATCTGTAGACCCTACTGTAGAATATATGATAATTCTATTCATCCCGTGAACAAATTTTTTCTTGCATTATTTCTTGCATACGCATGATATGTGATGATCAGTTTTTTTTAAATTGTTAAGTGCCCTAGAAATGTGCCTGAGAAATCCCGGGTGTTTTTATAGGTATATTTGCAAGACGAATTGTTGATAAGCTTGGGAAAGAAAAAAATAAGTTCGTTTCATCAGAAGTTAATTTTTGTTCGTAATCCTAGGTATCCCTCCAAGATCATTTAGCTCAATTGGTTCAATGTCCATCAATTACTGTTTAGGTGAAACTCCAAGCTCGAAAATCCGGGAAGAATTCTTTTGGAAATTTTTGTAATCAGTAAGATCATTCGAAGCCCCCAAACGAGCTACTCTATACGTGGCCAATGACTGGTGAAGATCCATGAAAGAAATGAGCTTGCAACAATTAAACGAAATAGGTTACCTTAGTTGACACTTGTACTAGAGAAAAACACTGTATTCAAATTGACAAATTTTGTATTAGTCAAAATGTATACGTGTATTTTACCACTTTTTAGAATATATAAGTAAATTTCTATTGCTTTTCACATTCAACTATACAGGTTCACTTATTTGTGATCTGTTCAAGGTACGTTTTGTATTAAGAATACAGTTTATTCAGCATTCTTATATCTGAATGGGGAAATAAAGAACAATTTGTATCATAACCCCGAGTATATATTTGTATCACTTCATACTGAGGAACATATCCAATATAGCATGAAATTCTTTGCTTGAACTCACTTATAACCAAAAAGATATGCATGCATTAGTCAGAGGGAGAAAATTACCAACTCCCAAACTTTCAATAACCATTCCTTTTTCTGTTCTTGTTTCGCTGAACCACCACCCGAGCACCGGAGGCCACTTGTCAACGTAATGTAAATCAGGCAGTAAATAGCATGATGAATGCGCACATATATTCTCATGATAAATCCTGGCAGGACATCGACATTAGCCACCACCATCCTACCATTCTAGATGAATACAAACATCCTGATCTTTACGGCATTCAAATTCATTTAGCAGGAATAAAGTAAATATGTGACTTATTTAGAATAATTGGACGACGATACAAAGATTATATGGGTTTATATATTTCTAATTGATCCTTCCTGAAGGAGATTATTGTATGTACCCCAATAAATTTTAACATTGTTCAGATCCATTTTTGTCGTTTTTCTCAAGTTGTATTCTATTACATTTGCTTTGACATCCTACTCAAAAACTCGCAGCATGTTTGCATCGTGCAACTTCTTACTTCTTAGCTAAAATACTTCTAAAGAAGATTAATACATCGTAAATACATTGCCTGGCTATGAAGATGCTTACGCTCTTTTATGCACGAATATCATACAATAAATACATGTTCAATATCAAACTTGCCAATGCATAAATTATCCACAGTAATAAAATTGATGAATGAACCAGCAAGTTCCTTCAAAACACCATGTATAATATTCGTCAAAAATTCATGCCTTTATATTTTCATAAAATTTTCATTCAAAGACAACGGCGATCTCAAGATCCATTCTGATTTTTCCCAAAATTAAGTCGTGCCTTTACAATTAAACCTTGTTATTTACAGTCACGCTTGTTTGAAGTCTAGTCATACATTGAAATAAATTAGTGCTATTTGATACAATCCGACCCTGGAAAACCGTCAGCGAGTGTTTCTTATTTAAGGAGCTTCTTTCTGGGGATACAGTCTTTCCAACATGAAACAGACAGAGAAGATTAATTTTTATTTACACCTCCCCACACAGCCTGTGTATGCAGGTTTTATTCTAAAGATCCAACAGTAAGATATATTTTCTCACCCTTTTTATATCCTTTTAACCTATATGATGACATTCAAGAACGACAATACCTAATAAAAATCCCTTCGTTGGTGGCCATGTAGTAAATGGAGATGCCGGTTCATCTCTTTCATTACATGTGCGTACCGGCGATCACTGGCACTAACACGCCGTATTTTCCACGTGAGAACAAACAAATAAACAAAACAGTATATTTCCCACAAAGTTAGTACATTAAAAATGAAGGCCGTGGCTTTGCCAATTATCAGAAATGTCCCCGAGCATTTGCCTATTGTTACACGTCTCGAAATCATATGTGCCTGTGTTGCCATTTTCCAGAACACTCGTGTGTACGCGAACTCATGAGAGTAATTTCATCAAAATTCGTCAACACAAAATGCAGTTTTGATCTTTTGATGCTTTTGTGCGTTTCTTAATAGCTGTTGTTCTAAGCAGCAATTATTAATCCCTATATTCCACGCTCGTTTACATAATGTGAATTATATGATAGTTAGAATACTTTTCTGGGGATTTCCCATTATTCCCAATTTTTTCAATTGAAATTACATGGAAACTAGAGATTTATTCGTAAACGGTACGTTGATAAATCTTATACTATTCTTTTATAGGTATTGCGTTGCATACTTTTTATCTCTAAGACAATGATATAACCTGTAGTCAAATCATGGGATATAGAAGAAAACACGTGGATAAATTGTTAACTCTGACAAAATTCCTATATTATAGAGAGCAGAATATTGTCCCGTATGCTTAAAAAAGTATGGTTCATTCGTGTGGACGTTGATCTGTGGCTCTGTGCTACGTCGTAAGTCAAGCTATGCTTTTAAGTATCTCACAGAATTGATGCTCTCTGACTTAGTACAGTATGCAGTCAGCATCCAGGTCAGATTTGAACGTTATGACCTCTTTACTTGGCCTAATTTTTGAAGTATGCTCAACGGCAAGCCCTATGAGTTTGAAAGAGAGCAATTAAAACTAAGAACTCGGTGAAGCTCGACAAAATAATAAATAAATGAAAGAGTCAAATCAAAAACAACGCAGTGAAAGAAACTTTAGAATTGAAGAATTGAACAACATGACGAGATAAACAAACAAATAGACGATGCACAATCAACAGAACGAAACTCAATGTAGTGGAACCAAAGCAACGTGGACTGGAATGTGCCAATAGAGGAAGACACATTCCAGGCTAAGCCATGCGCTGGAGAGCATGGAGAATAAGACTGGTCCAATTACTCTTTAAAATAGCAGTTCTGTAGCATCTACGTCCTTTGCGTGGCACAGAGAAAGTGGGAGATATTACCTGTACATATTCTGATAATGGAAGGATAAAACATTAAAAGTAATTGAGTCTCACTGCAGAAGCTATCAGGCAGGGCTTTGACGTAGGCCACATGTGCATGTTAAGAAACCACTCTCTTGTTATCAGGTGAATGATCAAAGTCTTTTTATGCAATTAAAGTCTTACACCTGCACGGGAGAAAGAAAGAATGCTATTTTATATTCATATTTATCAAAATTAGCAACCTTGTTGAAGAGGATTCGCTTCTTCAGTATAATAATTGTTATGGCCACACCTGCATAATTGTGTTATAGTGACAGAAGTGTTTGTCTTGGGAAGCTTCTAACAAACAAAGCGAGATCTAATTTCAAATAAGCACATTCACTTTTACCTCCTATTATGCTATGGATGAAATTCAACTTTTTATTACAATGGTCGTATTCAACATAGTCCAATTATCATCAAACATGTTCAATATAGCAGGAACGCTCAATGCTGCAGAGAACAATAGCTCTGCAAAATTGTTCATTTCTCTTTGTTTCTACCCTAGTCTCAGTTGATTCGATATTTCAGCCTCCAGTACAGCTCGAAGTCTCGTAATTTCATTTCTGTTGCACATGACTACAAACAGAGACCTGTTATGTAAGATTGCACGATACTCCATTCGAGTTTGTTCTGAACGTCAATCGTTAAGGAATTTTCCTTTTCTTCCTCGATGGCTAGTATGAGTGTAGCCATTTTTTGAACAGAGTCGATCTCGTCATTTAAAGAACCACATTTTTCATCAACACTGTTAATTACGCATGTTTATTCTGTGTAGAACTACTAATTAAATCCGTTCATCTTTTACGTACCGGCTCTCATTCAAATAAACATTTGCCTCTCGATCTAACGTTCATATCTATATACAAACACACACGTGTTAACGTTAACTCATTCAATATCCCAGAAACTTTCGATGGACGGATTGAACAACAACACAGATATTTTCCTGGTTGCAATGATAGTGAGAGCTCATTTTGTTGGCCGTGGTCCTCACGCATAGTTTAGTCGTTCAATGAAGCAATAGCCTAAGTAAAATAGCCATGGATCATTGCGTTGCTTTCAAATGCCTGCGCACAGGATACGATGTATGATGAATCTATGCTTCTCGAGGTTCTTACCAAACTCTTACGTGCATCATCCTGAAAGGGGTTTAACCTCGATTCATCGAACCGTACGACTTGTTTCCAATTCTCAACAGTCCAGTTTCGATTTCGCTTAGCAAACCAATGCCGTTTTGCCGATTAGTTGAAGACATGAGTGGCTTCTTGATTGAAGTGCAATTGCACTGGTGCAATTTTTTCAACTCACGAGAACAGTTCTATGAGCAATCGTTTTAGTTCACATAACTTGCTAGTTAACTGCTGCGTCGACCAAAGCTCATTTTTCTTGATCAAAGGCTTCAAAAAATTTTATTTCTCTCCTCAATGAATTAAGAGATGAACTGGCTTCGTCATTTTGTTTATGACATGTATTTTCATCTGCATGGTTCTCGTCTCTATACACGAAGCTGTAGAGATATCACTCGTTGATCTATTACTGAAATGCAACAATTTCTATTACGACTCAAGGTAACCTGATTGATAATTTTCAGTTTTCTGGAGCAGATTGTGATAAACCATCTCCGTGAAGTGAGGCTAAATTAGGCATCCTGTCCGTGATTTGTAATTGCCAATCATGTCTGCCGCATTAGTGGCTTCTATGTAGGTTTAAAGAAGAAAAAAAGACTACTGGAACCTGACAATAATATTTCCTTGTATATTAGGAGAAAAGCATAGCTGCGGGAGCACTTTATTTATGACTCTCAATTCTGTATTATTGTAATGTTGAAGGCCTTTTACATGTCATGAGATTACTTGTGTATGATTTAAGTGAGCAAAAAATTCGTGTTGAACTCGCAAAGAATTTTAAAACATGCTTTGATTCCCATTGTAAAAACTTGGATCAACTGCAGGAAAGCACTGTTTTATGGAACAATTTGCAAAAATCCTAGATCGCAACGAAAACTGCTTCCACCATATACGTATGTTCAACCATTCTAAGCCTGAAGAGCAACAAGAAAGAGGCAAGAGTATTTGATGGACCTCGAATACGAATCCTCCTCAGAGACATTGTACTGCATCACAAGCTTGCAATACATCGAGCAATCATCTCTAAACCGTAGTATTGAGATAAACTGAGGCTCCAACAACCGCCAGCTAATGAACGACCGGCAGTTTCCTACGGTGTAGCGTGAGAAAGGCTTTCCAAGGAAACAAGGCAGCACAGCCATCTCAGTTACCAAGCAAACAGAACTGAAGCTTTGACAACACTCAGCTCTACGTACCGACCTATATAAGCAAACACACCACCTCATCGTAACCCAAAACAAAGCTTGTGGTTGATACCTGTGTTCCAGCTATCGGTCTCGCCGTATAGGCCCCTCTCTAACTTTCCAGACGGCTCCAATAAGAAGCAAGATTGTCAAAGACTTTAAAATAAACACTATATATTGAACACAAATAAATGCCGTACCTCTTTTCCCAGTGCTGCTATAATTTCGTAAGGTTGAAATTCTTCAGAAAACTTATTTATAATTTTTCTTTGGGTTTTTAATCTAGCCTTCTCAGTTGTTCGTTACTTTTAATCCAGCCCTCTCAGTTGCTCATTGCTTTTCACTTTGTTCTTCAGCTTTATCAAATTTCATATCAACTTCCATGCAGCCAAAAAGTCCTTTCTTTCCCAAGAGTAAAAGAAACTGCTTGTCTTCTTCAATGGAATTTTTAAGTGCATCTTGATGAGCAACGTCAAAAGATCGTCGAAGGTTGACTTAGAAGCTTCTGTGTATTTTTTTATTTTGAGCTTTGAATTTGGATCTGCTAGCGATTTTCATATTTTTCTAGACTCTCCATACATTTTTTCTAGTTTTGTAATATAATCTTTCAAGTGTCTGGTTGGATCTTGGTTTTCTCCGAAAAAAGTAGAACTTCTTATCCTGTAAATCCTGCGGCTTTTCTGGTGTTCAATTTCCCTCGGAGCATATAAAAATAAACTGCGTAAAACTGAAGGATTCCTTGTAATATACTGCAAGTGAATTGATGAGACATGCCGTCAATTGAAAAACAGTGTCTTTCTGCCTTGAACTCTCATTGGTTTTTAATAGTTGTTGCTTAATAATACGTTAGCTCGTTGATACTCGTTAAAATCCACTCGCAGGTTGCAAGGACTGTAATCAAGATTTAACTTGAAAAATATGGAATGTCATTAAATGTATGAGTTAAAATAAAAATTCAATAGGATTGAAAATTCAGGGTAACAATATTTTCCATTGAATGAAACAAGAATCAGGTTTATAGTAAAATGCTCGTTATTTTTTAAAAAAACTATTTTTCTTCATGAATCGCGTATGTACAAACCTTGACTATCACTGAGATGCAGATTAACGTTTTCTATTTGAGCTGAAACTTTGCCACTTTCATTTTTTAGCTTACCAACAACTTTTTAAGGGGTCCCTGGATGGACAACGTGTATGAATAAATCTTCCCTGAGTTTGTGACCACCGAACTTCGTACGATTTAACCCACGTGCACAGCGATTGTTCTCACATGCTTTCAATTTGTGTATAGAAATACACGATAGTACATGCTTCGTCAAAGCAAATTGTACGGTAGAGACAAAATCTTGGAATGTTTTCTATACAATATGAGAAATTTTTATTTTAAGTAAGATAATAGACGGGAGTGAACAGATGTCGGAAGAACTAGTATTGAGTTTTCAATCACTTGGAGGTACAATAAGTATCAAGTTACTCTGCTAAAACGAAAACCCAGTTTAGCGGTTTTTCACTGAAAGAGGCAACATTATCCCACTAAACTTCTACAGAAATCCTGTACTTGCTTTAAAGCATAGCACAATCAAAAAAACCTATCACTATCGATAAATTACGTAAGGACCATCCTATCGGTGAATATTATCATACAAGGAACTGTGTTTGCAATCCGTCTACCGATAGCTTAGGTATTGAAAGCAGAGATTTTTTGTCAATATTTTTAATTTTAATTCATCGATATATATTTCAATAAATTCTAAGCTTTGTTTGCGAAAGTATAGAGTACATGTTTTTACTTGTTTGTCGTGGGTACTCCATTTTTCTGTGGAGTATATCGCTTATGCATTTAATATTATTATTGACAGACTCTAAGAATACCGCTTAAGCAAATTGTTATAGTGATTTTTCTTGCATCCCTGGCAGTAATATGTTTCATTCGTAGATTATGAGAAGAACAGACCACACTGAGCCACTGAGTGCTTTGTTCCTCATCAAATTGAATGAATTCTTAAACAATAAAAAAGAAGTAAACAGTGAAAAACACTAATTTTAGATATCCACACGGTTTCAAAAATTACACGTTTCTAATCCACCAAAAATGCCTTTAAGGATCTTATTTTCCTACCACTCCAGCATTCTAAATCGGCTACAATATATTTTTAATGGTTTTTAGTTATGAATTTTAATATGTAGTTTGCGTTCTATTTTCTTTGTCAATAAACCTGTAAGAGTTGTGACGACTACTGCTTTGATTACAGTGGCTGAACTTCGTACAGTTTTGAGAGCAATCAAGGACTCGGAAAATTAACACCATTAGCTTGTCTGTCAGTTTCTGTCACATTCAACTGTTCGTAACATCACTAATAGAGTATTGAGAACTATAACAGAAAATAGCAGGTGGTTAGAACTACAACTAGTATTTGCAAGCAAGGCTCCGTTGCTGCCAGTATATGCATGACTGGCATGTAAGGCAGGCAAATAAAGTTCTTACAGTTTCAGCGACTTGAATTTTTCTTTGTAAAATACATGATGATGTATGCTAAGATATTATATGCTCAAACTATTTTAGGATATTTTTGTGTAGTTGCATCGTTCCATATGAATAATATGTTCTCTGTCATTGCTATTATCACGTACTTCAGAAATAACGTTACACTAATCATTCAGCAAAACTCACAGTTGGAGCAAATTAGTCAAAGATTTACTATTTCTTGCAGTTTGCTCTACAATCTTATCTATGTCATTTTAGTAAAATTTTTGGTTTCCTGCTGCTGGTACCTCGGTGAAAAAGAAGATATTTCAAGAGAAGTCCTGGCTTGCCTGCTTAGTTTGAGAAGTTTGCGGCTGTGCCACCTCGACCCTGTGAGGTGGATGGCCTCGTGGGTTCAATAAACCCTGCACTCCGGACGAGCTCTTAAACTAAAAACCTTACTTGCAAAGTCGAAGATTGCACGCTGGGGCCTAACTTGTGATATGGGATTTATGGAAACTGCTCTGCAGAAACTTAAAAACTAGTGAACATACTACTGCCATGAATTCCAGAAGAGGAGCTTAATTTATCGTTGATCATTCATGCAAAAAGAAGTTGAATAATGCAAAATAAAAGTTTTCTAAGACTCCTGCAGCAAAAAACAATGATTTCGAACCTATTTATGAGATTAATACTAAAGCTCATAGGAACTCATCCAAAATCGCTAACAATTTAACATTTCTCTGCCTTCAGATTCATTCGCATCTATCCTTTCGAAAACGACAGCCCTTGTCGATGAGACGAGAAAGCACGTCAGTTTCTCACGCATGGCTGTGCACGAAACGTTCCAGCTCCTATATATTTATAGCTCGACAAAGCCTCCCTTCGACGGATGCCTATCGTGAGCTCGTCACGTGTTGATATCCGAAACAGAATTCAGTAACGAGGTGACAACTCGCTTACAATTTTTTGGTAAAGGAAACTGCATCGGCCTTTTTAGCGCAACTTCTGGGACTCATGAGAGCGGCTGAGTTTGGTTCTATTTGAGTCAATGTTTCGAAACTAATGTGTGTTCTAAAGCGATTGTAGCAGAAATAAATGGCAAAAGGTTAAAAATAGTCTTCTTATGAATGGAATCGGTGTAATGATGGACAGTTTATATCATAACATGTATATTATGTTAATTATTCCAACATCAGATGTAATCCGATTACATCGTAGTGGTATTTTTTATCTTGAAATTGGTTTCTGATTCCAACAACTTATTCACCTTTTTTCACGAGCGCAAGCATAAGAAAAGACTGTTTTTGGAGTTTTACAAGCTACTTCTATTAAGTTAGACTGTTTAGGTCTTGAAAACTAAACGTATAGTCTGAAATAGAGTAATAGTCATCGCAGCAAAAAATATACAACTGAAGCTAGTTAAACGCTTCCACAATCTGCCAGTACCGCACATTCTAATCTGGTTTTTCATTTAGAAAAGGTACATATAAAATAAAAATAGAGGCCATGAGCACTCTTTGTAAGCTAAAAAATTTCGGAAATTCAATTCAGTTCCATAGAGCTAACAGATACGTGTATGTGAACTGGAGTATAAAGAGGGTAATGAAACAGTGTATTTATGAAATTTGCTAAGTATAAAACTTAACAAATATATGACTAATATCTTTCAACATTGGTTTTAGAAATGTTTGCTCTTAAAGGAAACCTTTAAGAGCAAACATTTCTAAAACCAATGTTGAAAGATATTAGTCATATATTTGTTTATGTCATATCTCTCCTCGGAAAATAATAAAAAAAATCGTGTTTTCTTTGGTGCACAGATTTATTCATTCTACGTATGCATATATTAAAACGAGAAAAACACGTGAACTCATTATGTTGTGGAGGTCCTTAATTTGCTGTAGGTGAGCTGCGTGTGGCTTACACTACTGAATTTAGTGCTACTCAATTGCTCTTCAACTTTTCTTCTAGTGAAAGTTTCCGAGGTCTTTGAAAGACGCTGAGGCTCGCAAAGCGCTGCCAGTTGTCAAACACAATATCGAGAATCGATTCAAGTTCTGTAGGCTCTGAGTCAGGAAGCTTTACACAGTGTATCTCCCAGCCATGATTAAGCGGTAACAAGAAAAATTGTTATTGCAGTTACAAGAATTCAGAAAGAAAAAGCTTCAGGTTTGAGTACACGCATGGAAAATGTAATGTGTCGCAATTATGTATGCTTAAATAAAATTCTGATGCTCGTACTGAGGTTAGCCTAATTTTGCTTCTAAATACCAAAACTACCTTTTATGTCTGATACATAACCTAATTCAATAGCAAATGATGATGTACACTCATTTGATAGCTTCAGCATTCCAATATTTCTTCATGAAGAGTATTTATTTCTTTTATAATCGGTTTTAAGTCGATTTGCCCATGGCAAACCGACAGTTTCATAGCTGTCAACGCAGGAGATGCATATTCATTTTATGAACCGCCAGTGTTAATTATGTTTTTAATGAGAAACAAAATTGTGTAGTGCATATGCGAAAAAATAACTCGAGTAATTTTCTTGCAGTAATCAATCTCAACAAAGCCCTAAATGTCCCAATAGTTGTGGCTATTTGCCTTAGTTTGTGACGATAAGAATTTCGGAGCCATGGAAAGACTGACGCATGTGCTGGATTGCTCTCATCTGATACTCCCCCAGAACTTGAGTAGGGTACAAATAATTACCGAACACAATACCAAGGCCAAAACAAGAGAGATATTGAACTTCTATGCTAAAAACTACGACTGTTGTAGCATGGACAAATGCAAAGCCCCTTCGTCTCAAAATCTTGTTGTCCCATTTGTTCTCATATTCAGATTTTGCAGTGTAATTTTTTGGTCCAATTCAGACGTTGTGAGCAAGTGTAAATACTTCCATAAATGAATAGGAGGCACATGAATTAGTGCATGCATAAAAATAATGTTCTTTTACGCTGTAGATTCATTTTAGAACACAAAGAAAGTTATTTTCACCATAAGGTGCGATGTCGGATTCACAATGTCGACAAAAGACAAGAAAATTGTTTTAAAGTGAATAATAAACTAACTTTAAAGAGTGTTATTTTGGCACAAGCCAGACTTATGTTTTTTATCAAATGGTAAACGAGTTTACACTCAGAAATCTGCAGACTAGAATTCTTAGCAGGCGTCTTGAAAGGATAACCTGAACGAACTCTCAACTTGATTCTTAACTCATCGGTGAGTCAGAACGTTTATTAAAAAAATCAGAACTTTACCCTTCAACTGGACTAAAAAATACTGACTAAAGTAGCCACTTTAGAAGCACTTATGATTCGTCATTTGGCGTTTTAAAAATCATTTCCTCTAATTTTGATTTCAGTCCCGCTGACTTCAGCGAGTTTGTAATGCCGACGATGCCGGAACTCATATCGCCTGGTCGAACTAAACATGCTGATGGCCAATGAACAGTTCAGTTTTCTCTTGTTTTTCAGTATCTGTGCTGATATTGAGCGAAATTTTGGTACGAAACGTTTGCTAAAATTTTGAATAAAAATTTTTGAAAACAGTTTTCAATCGATAAATGCTTATATGACTATTAATATATAACTAGTGATAATTTATTTTTTCCTATGTTGAATAATATGTTTCATGTGTTGCCAAACTAACAGTTATTATCCATTTTATCGAATGTAGAATATTTAAATGAAATGAACTAAAAAAAGATGAGTTCGGTTGTACAAGTGATGTGGTCGAATGATCTTTGTATATAATGTTAAAATTGAGTGAAATAATTTCTACGTATGTAATCGTTGAAACCATCTTTTTAATTATCTATAAATTAATTATTTCTAGACATTTTATAGCAATCCCAATTAGAATTGAAATGCATTCATAGATGTAGATATCATGCTGAGACTCTTCCAATATTCTTCTGACAAAATCTACTCCAACTTTTTCAATTACTACAAAAGATGTGGACTTTGAATTCTTCATATCAACACGCACACTGCACTGGTTAACTTACAATTATTGGATCTTGTGCAAGCTTTGACCAGTGTAAATCTTCTGTATATTCGTGAGTTTTCAAAAAACATTGTACTTTATGAGCTTCGTTAATTTACACATCGTCATTATAGAAAATGTAATCACACCGAGAGCCACTGACGGGATTGCAAGATGAACTCAACCTCTCAAAAATTTAGATAATCGTTCCTCTTGATTTTATTTATCATTTACTACAGCTATTGATTCCACATAACTTCACTTGTTTATCCTTTCTACACTGAACTTCCTCCATCATTTAATATACAGAAAACATTACATGTCAGTGTCGTAGGCTCATTTTAACTGCTTCCACACACAGAAAGTGACATAGATGAGACAAAAGTGAAGGCCCCATAAATTACTTGGGAACAGCTAATGTTTTCCACGTCGTAAAATATTGCTGCTCCATTCATCCATTGACTGATTTCGACGGGCGCTTCCTAACCTCCTTAAAAGATTTGCATGAGAATGAAGATGTTTCCTGATGGCAGACTCTTGCATGGTAATGAGCGTTGTAAAGCTCACGGTAGACATGAAGTTTTTTATAGAGACCTTATTTCGAAGGGCCGGCGTTTTATAGCTCTGTAGTCACTTTAAGAGTACACGTCTTGGGTTTATAGTCCCTGTACGTTTTGATACTGGTAGGTTTACATCCCCTTGTTTTAATTTTTTTCTGCGAACCTGCTCATAGTGGAAATTTGATTGCCCTTTGAAGAGTGTCATTGTAGACTAAAAAAGAGCGTTACAGAATGGCCTCCGACTTCTGGACTCAAGCCTGCTCTTTCCCTTTCGCATCGAACACGACCACGTTGGACCATGTTGACATCCATGTTTATCTTGATCAGTGTGGAAGAGTGAAGTGTTTTTCATGTCCCCGAATCGTGCAACGTATCTATCAGTTTTGCAATTTTTACGGCACACGATGTATCTTGATTTTTATCAGCGTAATATGTTATGTGGCAACTGTGTTACTTATGGTCTCTCCATTTCCCTCTAACGACGCTGAGCTTCTAGAAACAACATAAGAATACTCATGGCTCTGTCATTTGGGGCAAACAAATAAGCGAAAACACACCGAAACAATATCACATGGTTTACAGTCATCTCTCCTTTATTTCTAACATTTTTCTCATTTTATCTTATAGTTAGTGCGTAATAGGTTCATTTGTAAAACTGAACCGTTATTTTTATTTTAAATACAATTGTGGGACTGGATTTGATGCTCCTTGTTATTTCATTTTGTCAGTAGTTTGCCTTGTTGACATTAGAGAATGTTTATTTTAGCGACGCCGGGCAGCAGTTTACACTCCTTCAAGCGTCCCCTTGTAAGGTCGGTGGGCATTGGTGAACAGCCCGTTTTTCATTGATGCATTTCGGACTTACACACACGTACCACATTTATTTTCCTGGCGGTGAACTGCAGGAGCGTGACTATGAAGCCCGTTTGTAGTTCTCATTTACGCGCGCTTGGTGAAGGTTGCTTTCCTTTCTTGTAGAGGTCTATACATAATATGAATTGCCTTTAGCACGAGGGTGGAATATTTAACTTTACTTCTTTTTTCCTAATTCATATTCACATTCTGTGATTTAACATGGCATAAAATTGAACAAACGTGTGAGATTTGGATCAGTCCTCGATATTTCATAGTTATCTGCATGGTTTACGCAATAATTCTAGTACACGGCTCGTAAATTAGCTTTCGTACTGCTCCCTAATCCCATATTCCACGTGGGCTTTGAAAACTTTAAACTCCATAAATTGAACTAAGCATGCGTGTTCTTACTGTTGTCTCTTCATCCTGATTCTTGATTTTTCCCATTCATGTTGAATATAAATATGGATCAGTAAGCATCATTTTACTATAGAGGAACATTCCTTTTTTATTCATGAGAGCTATATTATGTTGATATTGGTCTCGTCTGAAGGGAATCAGCATTTAAGTGAGCGTCGTCGATTCAAATAGTGGAAAATTTTTAGCTAGGCTCCAAACTCCTCTCAGCGATGTGTTACACTGGCAGTGATTGACCCACATGCTGCCATTTTCTTCATGATTTCCAGTAACGTTTTTTTTCTGTAGCGCATTGAATTTTTGTCTCTTTGCTCTGTTTAAGTAGAAGCTAAGATGTTAAACGACAGGATGCAGGAGCTCCTAGATCCTCGATCAGCGGATGCTAAATTGCGCGAATAAGCTTACCTCGAAGGTGTTGGTCGCTTACAATCTTTTTTGTACAGATGTTTTGACATTAATACTGGAAATTGGAAAACCAAGTATCCACCAGTTTGCTATCCCTTTAGTTATGGCTTGACATAAGCAGCGCTGGATGAAGTCCAGAGATCAAACTTATCAACAAACCATAGTCTATTTCGTGGCAACCGCTTGGTTGATGCGTGGCATAGCTTTACTTACAGCGCAAGGAAAATTATACCTCGGTGCTGGAACACAGTTCCTGCTCCCTGACTTGATGTTCATCAAGACTGAGAACCCTTGCACGCACTCCCACGTAGACGGGAAAATCAGTAGCTCGTTAACAACGCTGTGAGCTGCTGCCAGGTATGAAGAGGATGAGCTCACCCACAAATTTATGGGATGGCATTCCTTGTCCTTCGATTTTGCTGTCTCATCAGACTGGTTATCTATGAGCGCCTCTTATTATCCGATCCTGACAGGCAACTCGGCTTGATTATGGTGATGTAAACTAGACATGCCACGTCAGAGAAGTAATGCTTCAATTCAGTCCTGGGCAATGAGAGGTGATGAATGATTTTTTGGGAAAATTCATCATTGGACTCAATCTCAAGGGAAGTCAGGTGTTCGAATATCCCAAAGTCTTGTTTGCTGTCCACATTTTTCCATGCACGGGTCCGACTTCCTGACAAACGCTCCCAGCTTTAATATCAATTCAATGACAGTGCAGTTAGACCCTTGAAATGACGGGTTTTTTGTTGAGAACCCAAAAAGTGTCAAAGAGGTAAGCCAGCTTTAAAATAAACTTCTTTTCCTTCAGATCATTTTGGAAATGATGTTATTATCCTCTGAAATAACTGAGGAATTCATCCTTTAGTTCATAGAGACCCTTCGTTGTATTTCTCATGAGATCCAGCAAACGCCTACGAGGTGGAAGAGACAAAACGTAGTCTGATCCAAAATCTTCACAGAGCAGTTAGGACAAAACAGCCGTGCATTTAGGGCTGATGTTTAGACATTAGTCACAATTTTTATAACTTTGTTTAAAAACAACCTCAACTTCTGAAAATCCTTCAGCGCAAACATTAAAAAAGTGTACGAAACGATAAACAGAGGTGGTATTTGGTAAACTAGCTTTCATATGAGCCTGAAATCCTCATTTTTGACCTAGCATTGGTGCCATTACTGGTCGTGTCATCAGTGGCCAAGAGCTACATAGCCGCTCTTTATTTCATTGAACAGTATATTGCATAATTTTCAGGTGTATTTACTAGTCTCGTGAAATTTCTCCCAACTTTTTGACTAACCATTTAAAATGGCAGACCAAAGTAAATAATTTCCACTGTACATCAGGATCAATGATGATCCAAGTAGAGTTGAGTGATAAACTTTTGATATTCGTTACCATTGTATGCTGCCTTTTATAAGAAATACGTTTACTATGTTTCCAAATGCTTCATAAAATACAAAATAGAATCTAACTCAAATACTTTTGCATACCATACGCGCAATACAATTGTTTAAGCCGTTCGGTTAGCAGTTCTCTGTATCTGCGGTAACGATATATTATGCAAAAGTTTGGTCCCAAATTCGAGCTGACAGTTGAGCTCAAACTTATGAAGAAGTTAAGCTTGTGTGCGTCAGGAAAATGAGCCTCTAATTTTCTAATAGAAAGCTCTGAAGGTTTGCGGACTTCGGGATGATTAACTTTTGTAATCGGAGAATAACACCAACAAAATTTTGCTGATGAGAATAATTTGGCAGTGTGTTTAAGTATATATTTTTTTAATTAGAAAATATTCATTATGATATGTGTATACTGCACGCCAAATAAAGTTGACGAAAACAATTTATTATTTTCAGTGGTTGTTTGCTGTGGTCACACGCGTAGAAAATATAAGCACTGAAATATCTCAAGAATTAAAATTAGTTAAGAAGGTAATGCAAATTACCATACTACCAATGCAGCAACTAGAAAAATGTATTAGATTATGCTGTACATTTTTATTATGATTATGCTATATTAGATTAAGTTACGTGACGATGACCAGCTTTTCTTGTTAAACTAAAACTTTAACTTTACTTTGAAGATATTTCTGGAAAATGAAGGATTTTGTCGCTCGACCTACTTATTCTTTTTGTTCTTCAATTGAACGAGTACTTACGTTAATAATATACATGTCTAAATCTTTGGCGTGGCTTTTTATCACAAGTTTTGGGTGTACGAATAATTTTGTGGGTAACGTTTTTTAACAGTTTCGTTTGTCTGACGTGGTGACTTTACTGATGATTCCAGTGTTATGTTTGACTGAGCATAAAATATTTGTTGTGTGAATCCATTTGTTGACTGAACCAGGTGAGCATAAAATTGATTGATGCAAGCGATTATTAGCATTTCGTTAAGTGAGCTTGAAAATGTCATTTTCGTGATAAGTCTACTGCAAATTTTCAATGATTCTTTTCGAGTTTTGTGGTGGCTTTTTATAAACAACTTTTTTAGAGAAAAATTGGTTTCGCGAAATCGATTACATTGAAAAAATATACCTTGCAAATAAATTTCCTACGTGAATTTCAATGTAATAGTTTCGTGATACGCTACATTTAGTTTTGAAACGCTAAAATATTTCCTGGGAATTTTGAAGATCTATGAAAGCTATACAAAAGACTAGTTGATAAAAGTGTCTTTCTTTTGATATGAATTACTTCTCCTTTCGAGAGTCTGAGAAAAGGCTTTCATAAAGATTAATGTTCCGATAAGTATCCGCGTTCTACAAACTCTACCTGAGACAATTACGGCGACCAAACTTATTTATGAAGCCCATAAATCGAGGAAGTTTCGAGTGCGGTTTTGAGTCGACTGTGCACGCTAATGTTTGGCTGCACAGAATCTGTGGTAGACGAATGGCTTGGTGGGGGACTTGTTTTCTTCTCAACGCTGAAAAGAAGAAAGGCATTGGGTGATGTACTGGCGCGCCTCGCCAAATCTTGTTATTGTTCGTTTGGCCCAACAAATTTTCCTGGAATCGGAAGTTCGGTTTGAGTTTTTCGGGGTATTATACGCTAAAATAAAACGAATTTACGTCCAGAAAACAAGTCCCTGAAGAATCGTTGGTTTATACACTGCATTGGTGAATTTTACAATCAAAATGACTTGCAGTAAGCTGTACATTAAGCTGAAATTAAATGAGGAAGTTGTTAAAGCATATGTTTGTGACAAAACATCGTAATTCACAGAATCATAATCATGGGCAATAGCTAAAGATCTTGCAAAAATAATTCACACACATTACACAGGTACGTTTGTACGAGGCCTTTCTAATTATGTTACAAGATTGCCTTGGTAAATTTAATAGATTAAGACTAATACGCGAAGAGAAAGAATCATTGTCAGACTGCATATAACCCTTAATCATTTATCTGTGCCTTTGAAACATCGACATACGACATAGAACTCGAGTAGCAGCCCCAGAATGGAACGAACAGCTCGTTTCTTTAGCTTTATTCTATTCTATATTTCCAAATAAGAGACATCATATCGAAGAATGCATCAGAAACGCAGATTCACCTGTTGGATGTATGTACTGTTCTCACTACCCAACCGTCTATTGTTATATACGCGTGTTATTTTTGAAAGCGCAGGCAAACTTTAAATTTACCATAAATTTTAAATTATGATAAAAAATCTGTGAAGTGAATACTCAAGAAAAGCCACAAGCTTGTTTGCTATATAGGAACAGAATTACTGTTCTTCACGGGAGATATAATAATGAACTGCAGTTTGATAACCAGTTCTCTTACCTTCTCATCAGGTCTTGCAAGCCGTTCAATGTAAGCAAGTTTTTTTTTCGGTGCTTCGTCGCCGGCAGGATGTTGAAGGCTCATAAAGCAGGCCTCTTCTCCCAACCGCTTTTTACTCCATTATGGACTTCATCATCTTAGAACATCAGCAAACTTCCTTCCACAACTGATGAAAAAAGTTACGAGCTCTGAGACTGATGAGAAAGTCTGTCCAGTAGACGCTAATCTGAATCAATCAATCCTGAAAATTTTCAAACGCCTCGACTTGAAAGTTCATTAAGATAGGAAAAACTTAGGGTGCTGATAAAAAGGCAGTGTCAGCTTGCTTTGGTTGTTTATTTTTGCAAAGTGTGATATCTCAATCGCCTGGAAGAAGTCCCAATCAGGCATCGTTAATGACTACATAACGAGAAGAAAACTGATCGTGTAATTATACTTCGTAAGCCGTTCTGAAGTAAAATGTTTTTTGAATCAATGAAAGAGCTCGCTAATACTAAACCAAATGATTAAAGTACTAGCTGGCTAAAACTTAGAACACTCTAGCACAGAAATGTAATTCACTCGTGTAGAATTTAGCAAAGAAATTTTCGTGGAATGGTTATCATGCAGATATCGTTAACAGTTTTGGTGAAAATAAGCTTAACATAAATTCAAGTTTCAATGCAAATTAGAGCACGTCTGTGTTCGGCCTCACGATTTTCCTGCAATGTATTCGCTGATGATATTTGTTCTATGAAGGCAGATACAGTCTGTGAGCGAGATTCGTTTTACAAACAACAAATTTAGTATTTGTAGGACGTCCATATAACGCTAACAAAAAATACGTTATTAAAGTTAAGTTCTCTAATACAAAAATTAAAATAAATACTGATCTTGATAATAATAAGAAACTGTTTCCAACATCGTGAAACGAGAACAAGTCACTGATTCTTGTTATAAGGAGGTATAGTTGCTGGTGACTCAGTCAAATGCTACAATAATCCCTACTGTACTACAATAATCCCTACTGTACTACAATATTCCCTACTGTGCTACAATAATCCCTACTGTGCTACAATAATCCCTACTGTGCTACAATAATCCCTACTATACTACAATAATCCCTACTGTACTACAATAATCCCTACTGTACTACAATAATCCCTACTGTACTACAATAATCCCTACTGTCCTACAATAATCCCTAATGTACTACAATAATCCCTACTGTACTATGATACCCTATAAGAAGATATATTTTCGTTCAACCTTCCACCCACAAATATTTTCGGTCTACAGAGTAACATTAGGAAAAGTACACTTGCCACATTCGACGTGTTATCTCATTGACTACGACAAATGTCAATTAGGTCACAGGTTTTGCCTGTGCTTGAATACCTGGCGTAAACAGCCTGTAGTTTGTGGCTATGAATTGAAGGGAAGCCCAGGCCAAAATATCATCAATCTCAACTGAGTTAAACTTTCCTCGTTATCGTAGATTAACCGCCTACTTTTCTCGGTGCATCATCATGCATGCACTTTTATAACTAGTTTCATCATATTCTACAAGCATATTGAAAAGCAATAACAAATCACACCCCAAATTTCCCCCACTATCTCTCGCATACCACAGCACTGTGTTGCCCACCACGCTTCTCTCTAACTGCTATTTCTGCAATAACGTACCATGCCACAAAGAATTCAGAGAGTGTAATACAATTCTTCATCACTGCTTTCTAAAAATTATAATATTTGCCGAAATAGTGTCCTCGAACTGTTTATTATCTTATTAACAATACGTTGATTGACTGCATTGAAAAATTATTCGTGTCAACGCATCAAAAAATAACATAAAATGATGTATAATAATTGATCAAATAATTACCTTGGTATTCATTATTTCTACGTCATTTGAATCACGAATACTCTCCGGCATTATTATAGTAGTAATTAATACGGTTTCTCATCATGTCCCACAAACAATCAAATTTGAATGCATGTCATCATATCACAATTTTTTATAGAAACCACTTCCTCGTTCATTGATGAAACCTCTCTTTGGGTGTATATGAATCGAATCAATAGTTTTTCTTGAACTGGTTTCGAGGGCGTCTGCTAGATAAAAACCAATGACAAAAGCGGCGGTAGAATAAGACCAGATAAAAACCAATGACAAAAGCGGCGGTAGAATAAGATGGCCTGAATGTGGCTGTGGTGGCCGTAAGGAAGATAATAATGAGGGTATGCGGTGCTGAGCACCATTCTAATACCTCGGCCCCAGGCCAGCCCCATTACTGGGGGACATTAAGAGCGTCTCTGGCAGGTGACAGCCCCACCACTGCACCAATCCCCTTGATTAAATGCGTTCACGGGAAAATGCTAAGTGGAGTGACCAGTGCTGCTGCATCTAGATGACAATCCTGGAGGAAAAATTCATGAGAAAACGTATCTTAGAGTTGGAGGGTTTATGAAATGAAACAGTGGGGACAAAAACACAAAACATAGGAAACAAAGTTCAGGTTACAGATAGACTTTTACTTTTTTACACTAATAATTAACTACGAGTATATTTACTCAGTAGGTAATATGAACAATCAAGTTTTACTGAAGCGCATCAGATCACAACAAAACTACTTTTTTTGGCCATAGATGATGTCCTTGCTTGCTTGTTTGATAATAGGACAGAAACTGATAATTTAAGGTTGGAATTAGCAACATTACTTTGTACTCTTTAACCCCATAGAAAATAAAGAACGAATGAGGAAATGAAAACTAGAACTGTACACTTAATTAGTTCCTAAACGAATCAAATAGTGAAATAGTAAAACATTTTGGTAATTTTGGAAGTTACTTCTCATCATTTGCTTTCAGGGAAAATGGTTCACGTGTGATATCATACTCATTTACTTTTGATTGAAGACAAATTTCTACTGCTCCCTCATGCAGAGTTGTATTGAAAGTGAATTCGTTGTGCATGCGAAAATATTTTACGTGCAAGTTTCATTACCTGCACACACCTTTCTGCAATGCATAAATGTAAAAAATCAGCACAATAGAAAGCTCTTCAATGTTTCACGCTACACAATTGCACCAGTTAGCTCACACTAATAACAGCTCCACACGAAACAAGAATAGGACGCGTATTAGCAGCAAAAAAATTATTAGTGCAAGACCCTACCAACAGAACGTAGTGCAAAAATATATGACCAAACGTTGTATGCAAACTTGCAAATAATTTTTAGATTCCGAATTTAGGGCTAACTCTTCCATTTCATTCTATAAATTCGCCTGTGAACTGGGAACACTGAAAGGAGCATGCCAATAATCAATATGTACCCAAATATTGCAACTTCCTTTACAAGCATATGATATGCAATGAGTATGAAAACATAATTTACAAAAGGGCACGATATCTGTACAGCAATCTCTTAATAAATGGTTCTTCAAGTAAATCATTTTGCCATTCATTGAAGTTAAGCCCTTTTGTTAGTGTTTTGAGCCCCACGCTAAGCTTTCATGAATGATTTCCATGTCATGTTTTCTATTCATTCACCAAACAAAAACTTGGGCGAGAAAAATGGTTTTGAATGTTTTTTTCTGTGTTGCAAGGAGACATAAAAGCAGTGAAATGCCACCGTGATGTAAACAGTCATAGCTTGAACTCGATGAAAGATTCATTTAGTTGTGTAGTCTTTCATAAATAAAGAACTTCATGTAGCTAAGATGAACTTGATATTTTCCGAATACACCAAATTCAATCGCGTGTTGTGAATAGAATTTAATAGGACAATTCAATTATTGTTATTGTCCTGTCCTGAGGCTTGACAATTTTTTTGAATGGCGATATTCACCTTGTCTGACTTTGCAGTTTCAACTTCGATCACAAATAACATGCGTCCAACAGCCAGCCAAGTTCGCACAATTTTTTGCTTATTTTATGACGGAAAATACATTTTCACTCACATACATAGAACTAAACATCTGTATAGCCTTTCTAGCCGTAGAAAGCTCACTTAAATTTTTAAATTTTTCAGGAAGGTACGAAAAGAAACCAGGCATTCACACGTCAAAATACTTGGTACCAGGTACCTCCCTGTCACGTTACTCTGCTCTGAGTGTAGAATTTGACTGCATTTCTAATAGTTTCATCTGCGAAATTTTTACCCTTGGCAACAACAGAGGTGAATGGTACTGAAAATATTGCAAAGTGGCGTACAAAAGACTGAAATAACGAAATATTTAATGCAATTTTTTTTAAACAATTCCAGGTGACTGTTATACATAACAAAGCTAAATACAGACTCATTTTCGGTAGTTTTTTACAGTTTCTTGGTTTTAAGAAGACAAACTAAATTTATATTTTATGATTGTGACTTTCATTCAGTTTTTCAATGTAGTGCTTGATGACATCGTACAACTGAGTGATACGTTTGTTTTCACCTTAAAACTTAAAATAAGATTAATGAATCAAGCAGTGGACCACAGCTAAATCCAGATACCGATGCAAATTTCTGAAATTTTATTCAATCTATGCTTCGCCCTATGATCTCTTAAAACATAACAGTTTCTTATGTCAACTAATAAAAAATATTTGGATCACTTTCTAGCATGACAAATAACGTCTGTGAAACACCTGCATCTAAGCTTATCGAACTGATAGATAGAAATTAGCAGTATGTCAACGAAAAACTAGACAACGGCATATCCTTGACCTCATCGTGAACACTTGAAGAAGATTTTTGGGTATTTTGAGGTCCCTGACCACAAAATAATTAGATTAGAAGTTACGGACAAATCGATGATCACCGTTTGATAGACTTCGCGTTCCAAGTCAGAGGCCCTAATGATAGAACTCAACTGAAAAGTCCCCTAAACCATGAACAGCCAACTTTGAACGAATGAATGAGAAGCTCAGTTATTTTGACTCCGAAGTACTCATGAACAAAAGTGCCTAGAAATGCTGCAAGATACGAAAAGAAAAATTGCAACCACCTCAGAGCACCTCATCCCTACAAAACGAATGAATTCAATCAATAACCTTTCTTAGTTTCAAAAGAAATCAAGCTACTTTTAAAAGGCAAGCAACTGTGTACAGAAAGCTAAAAAGGTACCAAACAGAACCTTACAATCAACAACACATTTGCAAAACTCACACAAACCTCGTAGACTTTTACGGAAAAGTCAGCAGCATATGTGACTGTACAAATGCCGTAGATCTTGTACTCGTATACCCCGACTTTTAAGCAGCCTTTGACAAAGTCCCCCACGAAAGGCTGATGAGTAAGGTAAAAGTGCATATGTATTTGACGGAACCTCAAGAAATATTTGAGACGGAACCTCCAATTTTATGAAGTACTTATTCCATATCCTTTTGTAGTTCTGGGATCTGTGTATGCATGATTGCGATGCGTGTGAGTGACTGATATGCTTGTGCATGATTAAGGTGCATGTCCGTATCTAATATGTCTCTGTGTAATTGAGTAGCTCGTTCTCGTCCTCATATTCTATTCTATTTTATGTTTATGTTGTGGAAGAGATAGTGAGAGAGCAAAAAGTGAAAGATACGCAAAAAAATAAATTGGAAAGCATTCACGCATAAATTTTATTGAAGGCAGAACCAAAAAAGGAGAATGGGAAAGGGAAATCCGAAGAAAACCGAATATTTAACTATGGCTCCAGATGACCATTTTCCGAGTCGAAATTAGTAAATATGCTTAGAAAGACAATCTACTACATAATAATAATACAAATAACATAGAGATAAAATAGAAAATACTGAGCAACATTTTTCCTAGCTAGTGCTCAATTTGAAACTGAGAACAAGATTGAAGACAACTTCAAACAGAGCACTGATGTAAAATCTGACGTAAAAAGCTTGACGCATGAGCCTCAACTCATGAGTTAACCATAAAGAGCAGCGCTTAAAATACTAAAGTAGATGACACAGAGACAAAAGAGTCCGTTAGTAATCTGCTCATGGGCACTTATGACATTAAAATCAATCTAAATGTTATAATAAACTCTCTAAACGAGGTGACTATGTACTGTTATCAGGTAGAGAAACTTCATAATTTCCAGTGAAACTTTACCATTCCGAAGAAAAAAAATAAGCAGTGTTCCTTCATACCTGGCTGTAGAATCCTATTGCACCAAAAAAAAAATACTTGGGAGCACATTAGCATCCAAGATTATGCTACTCGCAGGCTACTGAATTTTATGAAATTATTATCGTTGCGTCGTCTCAATCTCAGTGCTGGACAGTACATCAAATTCCCACTTTCAGAGAGTCTCATAAATGCCTGAGAACTTCTTTTAAGTTTGATTTTTAACAAATTCGATAGATATATCAGTTTCCAAACCAGATAGAGGAAAGATCGATTTGTCTTTGAACCATGTTTTCCAGGAGCTTATGGTCGTTTTGGTACTAGTAGAGGAATAATTCCGCCAATGTCCGAAGTTCAATCGTAATGCATAATCACCATAATCTTCCGCTTGAATCGTGCGAGCAGCGTGAAGTCGATAGACTTCACCAACAAGCAATCAACTCTCTCAGCCATCCATCAACTCTCTCGGTCATCGATCAACTCTCTGTCATTGCAAGCGCTTATAATGTCCTCACTCATGATAAAAATATATATGATACACATAAGAACTGCGGTGAAGATTTAATGACCCATATGATAGAACTAAACAGAGACTCAAAACAGTAACGTTCACCCCACCAGGATGGATGTAGACGTTCAACTTCATTTCAAAAGAGACTGGCCCGATGTACGCAGAATTCTGACAAAAGGAAAGCTGGTAGAGTTGTACGATGCCAGGCAGATTTTTAAGCTTATTGCCTCTTTTTGGGTAAGGATAAACTTGCTATGAGGAATTAGGTTGCACGGCATTTATTCTCTTGTGAGATATAAGGAACACTCTTGAATTTTATAATTAATAGTATGGTAAACGCTCCTATACACGAAATACATATAACACTTGGGAACAAATTTTTGATCTTTTTTGTCTTTGGTCAGTAAATATTATTTTCTAATTGTGTCTGTCTTGATATATGAATCTTGATGTTGCGCTTCGATCGCCACTTCTAAGAGTCATACAACAAAAACATGAGGAAAACTAAATTTGTGTCTAATTCGTAAAAGAATTTAACAGCATCAACACAAATCGCAAATAATTACTGATTTACTCTATTTTGTTGTCTCCTATGTTCAGTCCTAGAACTTGTAGTAGCTGTTTTTCATTCATATATCGTTTTGTTTGTACTTTGTGAGCGAGGGAATAAACTTAAACTAGCAGCTCCTCCCAATGTGTATAAGTAAATTTCAAGTCCTTCATTATTCAATCGTAGGTGTAAAGCTAGAAATTATTTGCTGTAGAAATACAAATAAATATTTTTTCCTGCTTTCTAGGCATAAACAAACAGGAAATAAAGTTTGCTAGCGAAGGATAAAATTCGTGTTACGACGCGTAATTTTAGTGATGAAATATTGCTCGTTTTTGAGAAAGCATTTGAAATGTTTGTGTTTGTCTATAATCACATTTGAGTAATCGTGTTTAAAAATGCCGTCACATTGCATGCCGTCTGCATCACATTGCATGCGATGCAGAATGCTTGGGATGAATTCTACATTTTTTTTCATGTATTACACAATGTTTTGAAACTATTGGCATCCAGTGAAGTTCGTTGCAAAAACTTTTAAATCCACCTGAAAAAGTGAGACCGTAATTTTACGTGGAGAAGTACGAGCAGCGAGAATATAGGGAAATTGTTACATTCATCATGTTGATCCTGTCTGGCTTCTGCCTATCAGTCTCTAAAAATGACCTCACAATACTCAGTACTCTTGCTGAAAGTTTTTAAGCAGGAATTGGAAAACTAAAGTAAAAACTTTGATTCTGTTGCTGGCAGGAAGCAGCACAACAAGGTTTCTGGCTGGATTTGCACAGTAGAATTCATGATGTAATTTCATGAGAAATCTTTGAAGCCACTAGCAATCGTTTCCAGCTCAACTTTGATGGAAAAGTTGAACGAATGACAACAGTGGTGAAAACACGGATAAAGACGATGATCTGAGCAATGCATACATGTTCCAGCATGAGTTTGCTCCGTGCCACACGTCAGGGAAGAGCTAAAACTAGCTGTAGGAGAACATGTACATGGGGCACCATATTTAACCTTACAAGTTCCTAGATTGCATTCGTTCATTATTTGAAGTGAAGCTTGTTAGAGAAAGACAATATTCACGCAACTTGTGACCGAAGAACTTGCAGTAAATTATATCAAGGTTGTTTTTTCAAAGGAACATGAATTTATTCAGAAAGCGTCTGAAAGACGGGGGAGGATAGTAACTTCGAAGAAAATTCATCACACAGATGCTGAGTTGATGAGTGCATTCTGAAGTTATGGATCGTATTCACTTCTATCGGTAATATTTTAGTTTTAAATGGAACGTCAAAACTTTCAAATCCATTCGGTGATATGAACAGATGAACGGTCGTTCTGACTAATATTGTTAAGCAGTTATAAAGCTGCCGTTTCTTTTTATATTAGGGTACTTTAGAAATGTTGCTGTAACAGATGTGGATTCAAACAAAAATAAAATTTTAAGAAGTTTGAACAATATATTGCTCAAAATTTAAAAGATCTGTTGCTATTAAACAGCTGCATGAAATTATTCCCTCTTAGTCTCCGTAAATTCCAACGAGAATAATTCTCGTGTCTACACTGAGCATAAACAGTTATTGCGTTTAATAAGAAAAACTAGCTTGACATTTGGTCGAGCCCCATTTGAATGACAACGACGCTACTGCCAATGGTTCTATTGATAAGCAGAAAGTTTTTCATTCACATGTTTTTCGTATTCTGTTTTCCACGCTCTCGCCAAATATGCTCTAGAATATTGTGTTGCTCAGTGAAGGCAGGAAAACATTTCTGAGAAATTTGAGGAGCAAATTTCTCAAGTACATGTATAATAAATATTTTTGCTATAAATGAGCGATAAAAAGTTCGACAACTCAGCCATGACTCTTATTTCGTATTTCAACGAAGCAAATTGAGGGTAAGCATTTGAATCTCTTGCGCGCTTCATACGAACGTTTCATCACTGCAATTAGAGCCAAGACACTAACCAGTAGTAGCTCATTTTCATCGATTTCTTGACCGATTGCTTCTAATAATTAGTAAAAGTTCACAAAGAAATCTTCGTGGCTGAATCTAATTACATGATACACATAATCCCTGCCATTATTTACTTCGCTCTAATGGTAGAGATCAAACTTCAACTACTACAATATGATGTTCTTCTTAAAGTTGTTCTACTTTTAGAACTGAGCTCGGTATAAAGCAATAAAGAGAACATGTCTTCCATATCATTTCATTGATGTTTTGTTACTTTTGAGTGCACCTAATAGAAGTGTCTGTCCTATAATGTATGATGAACAGTCAGAAAACAGCGACGGCTTGGTGCAAAGGGCTTTTGAAGTATAGCTTTCAATGCCATAGCAGGTGTAGTTTTTAGTTTCATTCCTTGTACATGTATATCTTTTTCATTAGCAAAGTGAACGTATTTCCCACATTCTTTCTTTTTCTCCTTACTTCACTTTTTAATTTTTCGTGCAGATTGTTGCTAGCACCGTACAGTACTGCAAAAATGATACACCATCAAAATCGAGAGCAAATTGTTTTCTCAAACGCTATATGTGAAACATTTGTCATTTAATTGTTCCTCTCTTCAGAAATCGAAACAGCTGTATATCACATTGTCCTAATGAAGTAAAGCAAATGTTATTGTTTCTTTGCATCCAGCAGAGCATTAAATAAACAATACAATGCTGTATTGGCTCGATTTCGTTTACTAAAGTAATTGTGCGCTATTTTGAAGGTAACTTATGAAAGCAGGCTTGCAGTTATCGCCCTGGAAGAATTTATGAAGACCAGTGATTTACGATGGAAGAGCAAGAGGGCGGTAAAGTTCTATCACTCGTGAACTTGGGTGTGTGATGGAGGCTCTAGTACGTGAGAGCGAGGTCGCTGGTCGTGCGTGCAAGACATGACTCGACAAAACAGGGCGTGGTGACTCTTCCCTTTTGTGTGCGTTACGTGGGCTTAACAGGGCGCCTTGCCGTGTTCTCAGTCCATCTTCCCTGCCCAAACCCGTCACTGCACGCAACTCCTGTTGCCTTACAATACAATTGACGTAGCAAGTGAGTTACAAGCTATCACTGAATAAACCTTGAAATGAATCCTTTATTCCCGAAGGCATACCGTGTCTAACAAACCTGCAATAATAAATGTCGGTGATTAGGCCTAATGTCGCAGAAAAATGTAGGCTACATTTCGAGGAGAAAAATAACGGATCTTTTCCTCTTTCTTGCTTATGCAATCGTAAACTTTCATGATCTATATCATGCACAGCATTTTCAACACATAAAAAACGTTTATTTATTACATGCATCATTACTTTTTCAGGTATCATTGAATAAGTGCGTGGCTCAGTTGAATCATCGGAGATCAATTTTTGTGGCGTCGATGCAGATGTGCCTATTCATTTAAACAGGGGCTCATAGGAAGCCATATCTTCTTCATAACTGAACCTTATTTATATTTAATTCAATTCTTGTCACATTTAGAAGCAGAAAAACGTTATGGAAACTTTTACGACTGAAACCAAGTTGAACTTTGTCTGATTCAGTAAAGAATGTTCAAAAGTCTGTGATGATTTACGAGCTCCATGCATCAGCATCAGTTGATATTTTTAACTGTGGATTGAATAAATATGTTGAAATAGAGAAGACGTTTGTGATTCTAATGTATTAAATGTTAAAACCTAATTTCAACTTGTAAATGCGATGCTTTCTTATGAGGGCATATCAAGCTTTCAGCTGAAGCTAGCAGTGGCCTGTCTAACTTTTCCTCAGCTCATTTCTCTTGCAATTTTGTTCCCAACTTCCTTCAAATCTTCAATTTTCGATGGCTTGCGTTGATGGGAAATGGATTCCACTTCTTCTCAAAACCAGTAGTTGAGGCTGTTGAGGTCAGAGCTATGAGTGTGCTACGGCTTGTTCGAACGGCCACCGATCACTGTGTCGGTGAATTTGTCCGATAAAAATGCGAAATATCCTGTACAGGCGTCAGTAACAACCCCATCCTCTTGATAAGATTGCTCTTGCTTATTAGTATCTGATCTGGAAGCTGGCTACAATTTCTTCTCCAAGAAGTTAAGGAGCTTTCTAACGCTGATCAACACACTGTTTGCTGACTTATGTTTTGTGGTTGTTTTTAACTAGTTTTGATATGATGATTCCATACATGGCATACATTTTTTTTATAACACATCAGGTTTTCATTCTACAGCACATTTTACTCGAAAAGGATACTTTTATGTGTTATATCTTCAAACAATGACTTAAAATGTCAGCACAATTTGAATGGATAAATGCATTATATGTAAGATAACATCACCCATTAATAAGCCCATACAATCTATTTCTCTAATATAATGGAGAAAACACGAGCAATCATACACATACCTACACGTTCATGTAATTTCTTTTCGTTTGCGAGGGTGTCTGGAGTGTTTGATGTCTATACAGTCTGCCGGCATGCCTGTGTTCCAAAAGTAGTCTGCCAGCATGTGTGTGTCCAATAGACCTTGATATTTCTCCTCCATAATCTTGATATCGTGATGAACACGCTCTCTGTGTTCATAACTCACTCCTGTTGCCGAGATTAGCAGGGAATTTATCAAAGTAGCTCTGGAGGAAATGAGCCTTCATGCTACCGTTGCAACATAAGCGATGAAAGCTATCAAGAAATGTCTCTGCCAAACCCTCGTAGTTAGCAGCCTTTTTGTTTCCAAGAAATACTTTCACAACATCCACAAATGAATCCCATGCTCCTTTTTTGACGTCAGTCATCGAACTCGAAAAGTTTTGATTTTTCAGTAACTTTCTGATTTGTGGCCCGTAAAAAGCTCCAGCCTGCACTAACAAAAGTATCAAACATCTGCTTGAGCTCGGTACAGATGAGCTGAGCTGCAGCTTCGTAAAACAGGGTATGGGAAAATGATCTGACACACATTTAAGCTCAATAAAGCGAAATACATTGTTAAGACGAAAATATGTGAGGAAACAGTTGTGAACAAAAAACTACAATGACATTATCATTATTTTGTACATTTTCAAAAGATCATATTTTTTCGTCCTTTGTTCTACATATTTCGCTTCTATCAAAGCTACAAATACTTCAGATAATTCAAATAATTCAGTTCGATTATTAAAATACTTTCATGCATCGTAACCATGCATAAAATCACGATCCCACGAAAACGTCCATCGATCATTTCAAAAATCTTTCGTCGTGAGGGGAAGCGAAGCAAATGTGACAAATTTGATAACGTTTTTTAGTTACTATTCAACAGTTAAATAGAATAAGCCTAATAGCATTAATGCGTTAACAGAAGTGTAAATTGCAGCAGGGCTGACTTACTCAAGCAAGGCACAAGACACAAAAGGGATTGCGTGATGAAGTGTATCTCGACATAATGAATCTCGTGTGAATGATCGCTCGAAGCACCAGCGCCCTGTCGAGGTATGTGTTCGTACATTGCAGCACGCAATAACATTATTGCCAACACGCAACCAGTGCAAACGTTTACGGTGGCGGGGAATTGTTTCCATCTCTGTTCGATGAACTTCGGTTATTTGTGTATGAAATGTGGGTGTGTGTTTCTCTAATATACCCAATTTTGAACGAAATTTATGTAAATAATAACAGTGCTATAAAAACATAAATAAATCTGCCTTTACCAAAGAAACTAACAGAAATTAACACTTCCGTACTATACTCACAGTTTGTTGACTGTAGTATTTATATCCCAAGTGAATATTTAACTACAATACATCGCGCTCAGGCCCAAATTCTCCGGGGCCAAAATTACTAGGCAGCAAATAGCTGTGCCTTGAAGGCGTATTGGACATAGGGGCCACTTTGCATTCAGTAAGTCAATGATCGACCGTTTGTGTCGATAATTATGAGCGAAAAGTCTTTAATTTTAAGCAGCAACTAATTGCATAATATTTAAAAATTGTTTACTATACTTGAATGCTAGCGACGAGTTAACAAGTTTTATGACCGTATTACACAATATCATTCAGAACTTATGCATGCTACTAAGTTACGTTTTAATTTCCATTAAAGTTATTTGATCTGTTTTCATTCATTTGTTTAATATTGAAAGTCCTTGTGACTGCCCAAGTAGACTGTGCAATCTATTAGAGAATTTCAGACTGTTTAAGTTTTTGGGCTTATCACTTCGACAGCAAACAAAAAGCACGACATCGAAAGCGAAAAAACTAAAAACACACTTCTTCGTTAGAAATCCATCATGCAAGTAAATTTTTTCAATGAGTATTCATTGGAAAAAAGATTCAGAGATTTTGAACACTTCTTTTAAAACGTAAACTCATTTATTTATTAAAAACGAACCAAGTTCATCAAAACAAGTGGTAAAAATAAAAATTCTTTAGCTGTACGTACTACTCATTTTTTAATGCCTCTTGATTTCAGAATAATTTAGTGTATGGAAGAATTCTTAAAGATATTCATTTGTAGATATTACGCAAAAATAATCATGATAGTGGCTTTTTTAGTCATTCACATGCACAAATTCTTCAACTGCATCAATACGGTTCTCTTATCACTTTCCTTGCGTTTTTTGAGACTGAGTTCTTTAGTTCGGCAGCAACAAATTACTTTACAGATGTTCTCAATTAACAACAACTGTTTTTCGCTTTCACCTATTGAATAAACTGTAGCAAATTTATCGTATTTTTTGTACAGCCCTTGTAGATGCCCTAAGTTTAAACGTTGTTCTTTGGTAACGTTACAAAGCAGAGTGTTTTTGAAACCTAGCATGATTTGTACATCATAAACAATTATATTAAGAATTTTTGGCAGATTTGGGGTGGTGAAATACATTACCTTGGAAGTTGATACAAGAATTTTTGAATGGAAATTCGAAAGGCGCTCAATAACTTGTTATTCAACAGCCATGGGACAATGAGTGACTGTAATGTTATTAAAATATCACATAACTCTTTACTATCTTAGCTGTTCAGCAAATTATACTGTATCAGGAAATCGAGGGTCAAAACGACAATCATTTCATGTGCATTTGTAATTTGCTGTCGGCTGAACATTCGATAAATTGTCTGCACATCTTATACCTGACGGAGCTGGCAAGAGTTTGTAAATCGTCGATGGTATAATGAACGTTTATGATATATTCATCGGAGCAATTCTCATTGGCGTCGGGAATGACTCAATTTGTCTACTCGATTTTTCATTAACTGCTTTGCGACTGCTGGCGTAGCATAGCAAAAAATGATAATTTAATAAATACTGTCTAAAACTTTCTTTTTTGAAATCAGATATTAATTTTACACCGACGTTATGGTATATTGTCATGTGATAACGAGTTTTCAATGATTCGTAGAACATAGACGCTATGAATAGTCATATTGGTCATAAACCTTTTTAGTAGTAGCGTCAGGATTTAGAATCACACAGACGTTAAGAAAGAGTGTTACCATCTTTTCAAAAATCCATCCGTAATTCGATACCTCTTGATTAAATAAAAGCTAACTATCATAAAGTTCCTTAAACTGGTAATGTATGCACTGCCAAGATCTTCGAAGCAAATGAACCGAGCAGCCACTCCAGTAAGTAACACAATCCTCTTTGAAAGAAGCTCCCTCATGCGTAGAAGAAACAATTCCGCGGAAAAGTTGAATTCCTAGAAAAACACTAAATGTTCGCCTCATTTTTTTGCAATTTTATTTAGAAACATCCATCATTCATTTTATACACCTAGCTAAATGTTTATGTAGCGTAAAATAGTAAACCTCGTGCAAATCCCAAATATCTTCCGCGCACTTCAAGGCCACGAGACGTAGAAATTACAATGATTTTGACCCTGAAACATTAATAGAATTTGAGTACACGTTCTATCAAAATCATTTGGAAACTATTTTTTGTTCTTGATAATCTTATGAAACAACTCAACTTTTTCCGAGGGAAATTTCATTATTATTGTTAATTTTCTCTTGCTAATTAGTTGTGCAGTGATGTCAGTCAGCTGATCCTACAAGGTAACTTGTGTTAGGAAAGAATATTCAATATCTAAAATATGCAGAAGACAATTAACCAACAAACTTCAAGAAAGAGAGAGGTAATGGTCCTTCAATTAAAATGCATCCAATGATTTTGCTCAAAACTCAGCAGCGTTTGCTATTTTGTACATTTTTGTGCGAGATATATTTTTGAACTAACTTTCTAACAATGGGGCCAAGTAAGTAAATACTGCACATACCGAAGAACATGAGTCAAGGTTGAGCATGGACGTCGATCGACAAGGTTCTATCTGCCCCTATTGATCGTTCCATGAAGCAGAAGGGCTTTGTGTGCAGCAAATCATCTCTCAGATACTCCGAGGATCTAGAATGAGGGATAACCTTCGTCTTTAGGCCTCGGTAGATTAATGGTGTCGCGTGGAGCTGCAATATAGCAACTAAAGACGTAATTAGTGCATCACTTAATCCTCAGACTGCCATCTAAAGAGTGCTTGCATGTGGCGATGTAGAAATCATTACAGCCTTATGTTTGCATGAGAGTATTGAATCTCAGTTGTCAGAGCAAAGAATGCGTGAAATATGCCGGCTCAGAATACCTCATTAGTTAACAATATCTCTAAAGAAGCTTACGCCATTGACTGTGTCGTAAATTATTTAAAGACAAAGCCTGGATTATCGTGCCTCAGTGTTATAACCCATACACTATCTCAAAAGAATAATAGACTGCACGTTCAGGAATCCGTAAAACGGCAATGGAATTTCGCTTATGAAAATATTCATTTCACAATCTTTACAGAGTTTAACTGCAGAACGAAACAATAGTGGATCCAAGTTATTATTTTGTAAAATTGCGATTCAGAATGAGAATGTACTTATTATATCTGACGAATTTTAAAATTGAAAAAAACACAGAAACTCAGATTCATTGAAACTCAGATTCTACATTGAATTCAAAGCGATTTTTTAAATGGAATCAAAATAAGGATACCAATAGTGTTTTCAGCACAATAGCAACTAAACATTTTAATTCGGAACTTGTTGTGATGATTTCTAGAAATAAATTGTTTATTTCAACACTTTAATAGATAATCAGCAATAAGAAGAGTAGAAAATTTTCATTGTTTGCATGATTTTTTCTTTGAAATCACACTCGTATATGCTTAGAAGTTCAAATGTAGAGCAAATGGGGCACGAACAAAATTCAAACTCGTAGGAGAGAAATAATGATTCATGTAATTGTGATTTAAATATTTATAGGAGACTCAAGTAGATACGAACACTTAAATGAAACGAGCGTCTTCTTCAAAAAATTCAGGCAGTCAACTCTGGCACCACACCCTTCAAATATTTACATAATTTAAACTTCGCAGGCAGTTCAAAGTACCAACTCATCAAAGTTCGATAGAGTGAATTTCAAAGCAACTAAAAAATCCTTCAATGCAGATGACGAAACTTTCAACGTCTCATGCTGCACCACCAGTACTTTCCAAAACAATGCAATTTCACTAGATATTTATGGCCTGATGGAGGTATTTGAATTTTACGACCAATTCATTGATAACTCGATCACCTAAAAACAACCTCCCTATTCTCGTGATATAATGTTTCTATTTGCTGGTAAGTGGTTGCTCTGAGATTCTTGAAGTTTTCCGTTGTTATTCAGATACTTTAGAAACTGTCACTTTTTTAAATAACAGAAATATGTCAGTAAAAAAGGAAAAAAGGGGAATTCTTGAGTTTCATTCCAAAAAAATAGACAACTCGCACGATCCCCATTCAATACTATCAATCAGGGCGAGCAGATTTAATGAAGAAAATAGCATCGTGTGCATTTGTTCCGTCTAGCTAACATTGTTTACATGACATTCGAATATGATTCTAAGCCGAGATATATTAGACTTCTTTAAATGTTCGACCCAACAGTGTGAGTTTGGCAACTTCGGTATGGTATTATTGTACATTAAAGTACAATCTGTCTTCCGTACGCTGAATGAGTGTCTTCTTATGTTCGCACCTCTCAAAGCAAATTATTTTCCAGGAATAAGTAAATTCACAATATGGCTAGCATACATGAAACGAATAACTAGAAAGCATAAAGACCGCACGATGTAGTCCTTTGTGTGCACTATTCCATAGACTGACCAGGAGACAGACTTGAAAATAGAATAGTTGTAACTGATCAGAATTACGAAATGCTGAACGGATCTCTAATTTGAATGTTCGTACCAAATCATTTAACGAGCGTCTTCGATTCTAATCAAACTGTGCATATTATCTTTCGACAAGATCTCCCTACATATGATCCTTAAAATATATTGTCTTTTTTACTCTGTTGGGTTTACCGTGCAGTCAAGAAAAATGAGATACTTCCAAGCAAGTACTAAACATAGAAGTACTATGCTTAGTTCTCT
>VCRD01000031.1:473892-589289 GCA_006783055.1 Trinorchestia longiramus
CTCGTTTTTTTTAAAGTTAACCGATTAAAACGATTTCGTAAACGGCGGAACAAATGGTAGTTTAAAAGAGCAAAGTTGGACGATTTTTTCTTCGGTACTTTAGGATCTTCAAGTGAAACAGCAATGACGAGGAGCTTAAACTCAATCCGATACCTCGTTTGGTGATCATCTTCAAGCTTGAGACTTTATCTTTTGAATTTTGCAAATCATCTTTTGTGAATTCTTTCATTCAGGCACATTTCTCCAAAAACTGGTTGAATATTTCGAGCCATTTCAGTCACAAAATTCTCGTTTTCAAACTCATTAAGCATTTAGTGTGTCAAATGATCTTTAGATATAATAATTTCATGTTTATGAGGCGATAATTAGCGTTAGCTTAATTACATTATTCTGCAGAAAGATATTTAATTCATCCAAATATTTCTGAAACACACATAATGTTACTGATGGCATTTTACATTCAAAGATACTTTCAAATTTCGAAAAGAGTTACTGTACAATCAGACATTACTCATCGGATGAACTGATGAACGAAAATATTTCGTTTCAGGTGTTTTTATAAGTTTCATCGGAACGTAGGAAAGAGCAAATGAACTCAAAGCTTGTTTCAACACCAATTGTGGACCAAATATTGAGCATTTAACAGTGTCTTCACATCATTATTCCTACAAATCCGCAGAACTACAAATTTATGTACACCTTTAAAATGATATTAAGTAGCACAGAACCAAAACTTTAATGGGTATGATTGTGCCTCAAACTTTCGTAACAGTTGTAAGTCGAAGCCTATAAGACTAGAACAAATACAATTACGAAACTCATTCGCTTAACAATAACTTTTATGATACCTGAGTGGACGAGCTTCCTGCCCAAAATAAGTTGCGTCACAAGATATAAGAGACAAAGAAAATTAAGGTACAATTATGTCAGTAAACTATCGTGGTTACCTAACTCTCTTAACAAACATTCCAAACAAAGAAATGAAGAGAGACCGAGGCCCAGGTATGTAAAGAACAGGTGCTACGTTCAACATTGAATTGAGCATCGAATCTTTCAGTCATGATCGAGAGAATCTCGCTGTTGAACAACAGAATTGAAGACCAATGTCCAAAGTTTTGCCTTTGCTGATTTCTTTGTAAGGAGTAGAATTAAGTTACACCTAGTAATATTCATTATACGTAATATTGACGTATTGGCATACAATGATGCCCCATGGTATTTATATCATATTCAAATATGTCCGTTCACTTAAATTCCCCTCATAAAATTATAGTATGATTCAGAGCTACTAAATCGAAAAACAATTTATCATTTATCAAAATTTGGAGCCTAAATGCCTTGAGCTCTAACTTTTTAATAGGAAAACTTATGTGTCAAGCTCGTATGTAGTTTTTATCAATGTTATAACGATACTAGTATAACTTTTTGAAAGTCGTTAGACACTTTTCATTGTTAAATTAGAGGTACTGAAGTAGAAGTATGGGAGTGAGCTTCCAATTACAATGTTATTAAGTGAAACTGTCATCTGGAGCCTGAATTCTAGGCCGTTGTACGGCGGAAACAAATAATGAGTTCGAAAGTTCGTACAACAACTACTCTGTAAGCGCATAATGAGCTACGGTCACATGCAGGAGTTGTCATTATCAAGTAGATCATTAGTTTGCCTTAACCAAGGATTATGGACGTCAGTCTTGGCCGGTGAGTTAATTAAATAGAATTGAGGCTCTTGATGGATGGTTTGGTAAAACAGTGAAATTTTTGCTGAAATATGGGATTCATCAATTTCAGGATAGCGGTTGGTACGCTTAGATTTGTCGCACAAGTGTAAAGATGACACAGAAGCTGGAGGCTACATGCCCCAACGACTCAATAACATGGGTGTGAAATTAAATATGTTTCTATTATAAAATGCAGTGCTATAGTAGTCGTAGTTCCAATTTGCGAAGTTTTTCACTTGAAATCAAAAGCAAAAAAATGAAAACGTGACAGTTTTATGCACCTTATTGCATTTAGTGTGTGATTATAAATTTTTTGAAAAAATGGTTTACAATAAGATTCAATCTCCTTCTGGGCTTCTTCATATCTGGATCATTAAAAATTGTTATATAAGGACAGAATGTTTTATTTTTTTAATATAAGGAATTTGACATTTACACTTACAATTTTATTAGAACTTATCAATGTGTGTATGATATTTCATTTCTATATCTTGCATTGTACTATTTCCGCTGGTTAACGTCAGTCTATTCTAATATTACTCGACGTGTGGTTTCGTGATTTTGGAATCGTAACCATCTTACTTAATTCACTATATTGTGGTAGTAACGGACACACAAAGATGAGTAAAGAGAAAGTGTGCGATAAAGACGATAATTCGTCTCCCTAAATCAACCAGAAAAAACTCTACGGCTATTGACCAGATTAACGATTATTAACTGCAATCGTTTCACTTTTTCAAGTGTTTAAAAACATATGAAGTTTAGGAAACGAGTGCTATGTTCTATAATGAAATCAATTTTCTGAAAGCGGGCAAAACTCTACTGAATATTGTTTTACTGTAATTGTGTGTTATTGTCTAGGGATAATCTACTGTATCTCATTCTTACTCAGCTAAGTAAATATTTTAAACTAATAATACAAAATAAACACATGCAAATTAAATCAATATTTTTGGCTCATAATCTTTCAGAAAATTTGTTCTTAATATTTTGCTGAACTGAAAGTGTTTTCATATCCATTTTATTAGAACAGTGAAGAAGTTTTTGTTAATATATATATATATATACTACATCCGATCACATATACCAACGATGTTTCAGGAAACTGGTTGAATTCGTGAAAGAGTTGTCTCAACATTTCTATTTCTGGATAGATACATATTAAATATTTTTTACTGCGTACAGTATTTGACAGGTTGATCGCCCAAGTATTTTGAACAAAGAATGTAAATCACTTGCCTCCAATACTTCATCATTAAACATGAAATAATTGATTGCGTTTTTGGGGATCACATCACAAAGAAAAAAGGCCACATGCACTATTATGTGTATTCATCATTGTTTTCGTAGAGCAACGAGATAATCGTCTTTCAAATTACGTTCATTTAAAAAAGGATTCTCCGTTTCCCAGCTTCAAATGTCTTCTTTTAAGGACTCAATCATTAAATTCGACGATTACGTGACCTGTAAAGCAAGCCGACCGTTAAATGTTGGAATTGCACTCAAATTACTTTTCTCTGAAAACTACCGAACAAATATAATAGTTAGAGAGTGAAAATAAATAGCATCGATTAAACTAAGCATGGTCCCCTCACACATAGAATTAATCTACCACAGCAGGTCGTCTCTCCATAACAAATATATGATAGTTTAGATCATAGGTTGACCTTCTTACGCATTATTCGTTTTGTGGAAAAAATTTCAGCATCCTACAAATGAAATAAATAAAACTTGTTTCAAACTGGCATCTGAACACATTTTTATTACATTAATTGTCCTCCTATGGCAAACCAGATGATTCTTTTTAATCATCTGTGTTTGTCATTTGCTAGTGGAATGAGAAACTCTCCACGGCAAAAACTAGACGTTTTACCTCCATGAAGTCGCACAAGTAATTCGGTTAATAATATTGTATTGTTTAGTGATCAGATAAATTAATGAACGCAGGGGGACGCCAATAGCTCACATTTTACTCAGGAGTTTAGATTTTGCCAGGGTACGTAAGGTTATAGATTAAATGAGTGACTTCAGAAATGTATGGCTTTAAGAGATCACATACACTGTCGGTATCAAATGCAAAAGAGCTTGAATAATTATGTTCAGAAAAATAGTGTGTGATGTTTGGATGTTTTTATGGAACCGCTCTAGTCGTCCACTCGTTTAGGAGCGTTAAATATTTAGAGAAAGAGTCCAGATTTAAGAGTAATTATTCTAAGCAATCTAACAATTGAATTAAAAGAAGTATAGGACTGCGTTCACAAAACAATAAACATCTACAAACATTATAGAAAAAAAGTAGGAATTAAATTATCTTTAGTGAAATAAGTTCATAGCCCTAGTAAGTATGGAACCTTCTGCACCAAAGAAATCAAAAATGTCACTCTTTGATGTCTGTTCATAATGTCCACTTAAAAACCTCGCAGTTCGTAAAAAACAATTTCGAAAATACTGAAGTAAAACTTTCTTGCCAAATTTATTAAAGAAAAATTAATTCACAAAACAAAAAAACTGGGAGTTTTATGAAAAAATTGAGCTTACCATTGTTTTCAACAGCTATTATTCGTTCTAAAGTGATCCTCTTAACCGTTCTACAGAAATCTCAAATATTGACAAACATGACGAGGATATACGACTGAAACACATAATCAAGGCATAATCTTTAAAAGACTACCTATAATATTTTCCAATGCGTATAGTTGTGGGCATAAAATCCTCAGCCTACGAAATAAAACAAGATCAATAAACAGCTTGTCAGGTGCAATGCAAAATAAAATTTATTCCCTCCTAACAGGGAAGCTCATAAGTCAAAGATTGTTATTTTGACGTCTCTTGAGAATAAAGATTGTGTAGAATTCAAACTTTGTTTGTTTAGCTTCTTGTTGGTGCAAAACAAATAATTTTTTTCTTAGGAGGAGCGTAAGGCACGTCCGAGCCGCCTAAGGCTAACCTTACAACCTTAATTAAATTTGGCCCGAAGGATTTACGAAGAGAAAATGAAAAGCTTAAGCCGTTGCTGCTACTTTCTGCTGCTAATGATGTATTTTGAACTAAGAGTTAGATTTTTACTCGTCTCAGTAGTATGATCGCTGGAAGCAGGTTGATTGAGATACATCAACAATGTTCTAAGCTATTAGATATAAAAATATGAGTAACGTGCAATTAGAACCACATCAAAAACATCTTTTAACTGGAAATCCGAAAATAATCTTAAAATAAGATGTGCACTAACACCAGAGTCACGGCTCACGAGACCCTCTCCGATGACAGACTGTCATAGCTGTATACACGCCTCATGTCCGGTTTTATTACACGCCTCATGTCCGGTTTTATTACAAGCCTCATGTCCGGTTTTATTACACGCCGCATGTCCGGTTTTATTACACGCCGCATGTCCGGTTTTATTACACGCCTCATGTCCGGTTTTATTACACGCCTCATGTCCGGTTTTATTACACGTTTCATGTCCGGTTTTATTCAAACTGCATAAAGAATAGAATATTTTCCCTTCTCTCTTGATTAAAAGTTCATTTAATTTTTGTAAAGTTCTGATTTTTGAGAGTCGACCTTGACTTTCAAGACAGGTAGGAATAGGATAACCAATAACAAATGTAGTTTGTACGTATACAGTGTAAACAAAGAAGCGATGGGAGAAATCAGATTTTATAAGAACTTAACATGTGAAGAGAGATGAATGAGGAAGTGTCTAGTTCAGTGTCAGCTGACGGAGCTAGCGACACTTAGCAAAATAATTGACTCAAATGCCTCGAAATATCGAGAAGGTGACGTAAAAATACAAAAAACATAAAATTTGTTGGTTACGCGAGAGAAACAGAGAAGAAAAAAACAAGGATCGTCTTCACTGATTAATGTCACAGCAGACTTCGAAGTTGTTAAATTTTCTATGAGAAAAGACTTCCTTAAACTTAATAATTTCAAAGACGATGACGAAGATAGACTCTTATGGTACCCTCATTATAGGAACCCATTATCCTACGTATCGCTCAAGGAGCGCAAAGTGCTCAAAATATGTACGCTCTAGTAGCATCCTTTTCCTCTTATGTAAACTCAATTGACTATTAAATAATTTCAATGTAGCTCATGTTATTATAAAACATTACGTCCTCAAAGTATATACTTGCAAAATAATTATTTCTCTTTCTTAACTGAGGAGAAAACAATTTTAATAAATAAAACTTTTTCGACTGTAATGCGTTTTCTTATTGAAGTGGTTGCAGTGGTTAAGAGAAGACTATAATAATAATTTCTTTTGGAAGCATTACGGGCTGACAATATATACACTGAAGAGCCATTTGAATATTATTCGTTAAATAATTTTACTCCAGAATAGAAATGCTGTTAACCTACTGCTGCTCGATGGTAAGTGATGATGTCCTTCTTTTCGTACTCATGTGAGACTCTAATCTCACTTCTCACGACGCTTCTGAAAAATTCGAGATTTTGCTCGCGTAACCTACTTCTGCTTTTTGCTCTATAATTGTCATCTGACTCGCTTCTGGAGCTGCAGGCACATCATCTCGCTTTCCTGGAGGTGTAAGTATGGGAATGCCAGGTTCATAAGGCATAGAGGGCAGTGCAGATTCAAAGTTCCTGGATAAGATGTTTTGTTCATATTTTAAGCTTTACTCTTGTATGTATCACGAATAAAAATAGCAGTGATCGCTGGGGTTTTGAGGCTTCCTTTTTATCAAACACACCACAAAACGAAAGATTTCACTCTAACCTTAGACCCCTCGCGTAATTCTTCCATACAACTAGAACGCACTCGCTGCCGGGCTCATGGTTTGTCTTGGTCTCCAACTCTTGCACCGCAATTTGCAAAGTACACTTTTCAAGCTAAGCGATCTTCCGCTGCTACTTTTTTTGCAGCCAGTTGGTCACATATAAGACAAAAGCAGTTTTATGAATGTACAGAACCTTGTGAAGCCATAACAGTCGTAAACGTACACACCTGTAACGAATTTTTATATTCAAAAGTAAGTGAATTTGAGATTCGGATCGAAACTGTGGGTGCAAGCATTTTTTCAGTATTTTTCGCGAAATCAGAATCCAAAAATGCATGTGAAACATCCTTCATTCAGAAAAAAATTTAATCGCACAACAATTAATATTAAAAGCATGTCGTAAGAAATTAGAACACAACACAATATTTCTATTACTCTGCAGGCTATGACGACGGTAACGCTGTAGTCTCACCTCTGAAACTATTTCGTAGCAGACAAACTGCGGCTGTGAAACTGGATATTGGTCTTGAAACCTTCAAAGTCAGTACGGCTTTCTGCCACGTGAAACATTGCAATATTCTAAGGACTCGACTAAGGACTAGGAAATTAGATAAATGCATGTGACGCTGTAGGTGATGCATACCTTATATTGTAGAATGATTCAGACTGAGGTGTTGATATATTAAGAAATTCCACGTTATATAATGCAATATTGCGCTATTTAGAATTACATGTACAAGTAAAGAAATGGTTCTGTGAACATGAATGATTTAGAAAAAAAATAAACTGAACTTAGATTCTTTAGTTAAATTAACCGGTATCAGAAAGCGTCACTGCGGGATTTCTGTTTGACTGAATGGTTCACCATGCAATCCCGAGTTATTCTCGTACCATTTCTGAGTCTTACAGCATGATCATGACCAATGTACAATTAGTCTTTTAAGGTCATCTTTCATCTAATGATTAATGATGTCTTGTCTTTCAAATCATGGTTAGCTAAAAAAAATTAGCTAAAAAACTATACATCTGATCTAGCATTATGTAACTGCCAATAACTTCAGTATAGGATTGAGTTGTAGCTAATAGCTAGTTCGAATTCAGTAAGTTACTATCTGCTGTAGATTATTATGTAATTTTAGACAGCCATCATCTTATACGAGCAATCTGCGTTGTTTATTCTGGCATGAACATTCACAAGCAATGTTCTATTCATGTGCGTCATTTCAGCTTCCGTGATACAATGAAGTAGAAATAGTCTGTGCACATGATTTCATTATAATTGCATCTGAGAAATTATCTCATCAATCAATGATTCCGTACCTCGGGGTGGCAAAGTGGTTTCAAGATACAATACTATCTTAAGTCCTAACATCTGAGGAAGACAATACAGTTCTTACTACATAACAAAACTTGTTTCTCAGCTTCATTCCGGAGCTTCCACAACGACACATAACGGAAAGAATGTCATCTGTGAATTCATAGCAAAATAACCAAAGCAGATTGTTGATCATGGTTAAAGAAACATACATCATACATTGGCATGATATTCCAGGAACAAGTATCCTGACACTAGAGAAACTAGCATTAGACAAGCAGATGCATCAAACCAAGATTCATTCTAGGGTTGGAAGAGACCTAATGCTCGTAGGTAACCTACTGCAGGGTCACGGGAATGAGATGACGGAGAATTATCTCATTATGAAGAAAATATACTTAAATAGCAGCACTTTTTTAAAAATATGGCAAAACAACATCCAATCTCTTCATATCTTAGTTCTCAGAATAAATGAAAGTAATAAAACTGCAGGTACGTCATCTAATAATAAGATACTTCCGAATAAAGCGCTCTATTGAACAACCGACATCAATGAAGGTTTCCGCTTGATTATATTTATTCAAGCATTTCTATTGTTGCTGCACCCTGTATATCACAGAAACTAAAGCTGATAAAAATTTTCTTGGTCATATTCGTTTTTCTCTGCATAAAGTTAATAAAATTTGACTAATGAAGTTAAGCAATCAGTCCAAAAAAACATTTTTTGTTTGCTTGTGTCATTACTCAAGTGAATTATGCAAACTGCAGCATTCTAAGCAGATACTTCTAAAACGTAAACTGTTTAAATTAGTAGCAACGAGCAATAGAAGTGTCATTCGAAGTTATAAAGTAATTTTTTTCACGTGGGGAAACTTCCTAAATGTCATTCATAGTTTCCATGCAATGTCACGCATGAGAACTCAAGCCGCACGATACTGTGGATTGCAGGACACGACAGTTTTTGGGCCAAATTTAGAATGTTCTGCCTCTCCAACTCAACAGTGTACAGTATGCTATAAATTGAATTCCTAACTGTCAAAAAAATTCATCATCAATGTCATACTATACACTTGATTTTCAATTTTGATTCAAGCCATTGGAGCAAATTGTGATACAGCACTTTGCACGGTATTCTTTGCACGGTAGTCTTTGCACGGTATTCTTTGCACGGTGTTCTTTGCATGGTATTCTTTGCACGGTATTGTTTGCACGGTATTCTTTGCATGGTATTCTTTGCATGGTATTCTTTGCACGGTATTCTTTGCACGGTATTCTTTACATAGTATTCTCGGCAAAAGCAATGCACTGAAGTGAATTTGTGTGTTATGTCCTGCCATAAATTTTCATGTTAAACAGTGCGTTTTAATGCTGAGATTTGTGTATTTCATTGTTTTGTCAGATATATTTGTATGACATCAAACAAGTGCACTGTGTTTTGTAAGGCAGTGCCCTGTATCATTTTGAATTGTGTGCTATCTTCTTATGAACACTGATCTATCACGAATTGATCAATGAGGTACACTACTGTGAAGTAGCGATCAATTATCCTGATTTTCTTCAAACCATTGATTGCGGTCGAGAACAAGCATAATCCCTTATTTTGTTCGGTAAAATCTTTGCTCGTCCATAGTGCGAACGAAAAATTTGTTTTTTAGAATGTTCAACACGCAACTCGCTATTCCAGTAACAGGTTATATCGGAGGCATGTAAGGAAATGAAAATACTATGATAGAGTATGAGTATAATTTACAAAAAAAATGAATAAAAAGTTATTTCCTCGGGTACGTATCGCACAAATTGATCGCCATTCACTAACTTTCAGGCAAAACGAGGCTCTAACGCTGTCGTAGCACTAAGTATAGTAAAATGTAGGCATCAGCCTAGAGTTCCTTTGTACGAAAAGTGTCTATCAATTTAGGACAGGACGCGAAATAATGCAAGCACGGAATAGGAGCGCCTCAAAATTGTGTCAGAAACGCACAATTAAAAGTGACAAGCCCATCCAGGAACGCCAAACTGCAACTCGCAGCTCAAAGACAATTTGCCTTGGAATTTCAGTCGCTCATATTGTCAACCGCTGAGCTATAAAAATATGTATAGAAAAAGGGTTTACGTCACATTAGAGTTGTGCGTTTTTAACCCTTTCGGTACAATGATGCAAATATCAGAACCTTTTCAACATATTCAACATCAGATTTTAAAAAAGATGCTTTGTGATGTTTTACGGTCACTGCATTGTCCTGAGCAAACTGTAGCTTGCACTGCCCTACCAGCGTTTGCACAGACACACGTGTTGCTCTGCATCTTAATAGGCGAAAAATGACTGCGGCTACCAGAGATGCCGTCAGTACCGAAAGGGTTAAAATAATAAAAAAGGAAATAATTGCACACGAGTAATCTGCCGGTTTTGACCTGTCCTGTCTATGAACATTGTAATTACTTTCATTCTATCGCAGTACAGTGATAATAAGTTCAAGTATTTACTTTTTATAACAGAATTGTCTCGTCTTCACAGAGCATTTTTCATTTCCATAAATAAAATAAATTATAACTGACACACTGAACCTTGAAGTTGATATCGCCGGGTGACTGGTAATCAGGACTACCTAATGTTTTATTAATATCAATTGACATTGTTATCATTGTTAATATTTTCTTTACATTATGATAAGTGCTATTATGTATACTATCAATATTATTATAAATATCATTAATACTATTTTGTAATTAGATCGGTTGGTTATCACCATTATTATTTTAAGTATTTTCTTATTAAAAATTTTGCTTTGTGGAATTATGGTGTTGCTGCAATTATATTTCCTTTGATTTAAGAATTGCAGAAATAAACTCTTAAAATTTTGAACCACTACACTGAAGAATTTTACGATTAGAGATAGGTATGCAAAAATAAAGAAATCACCTCTAATTTCAGACCACCTTAATTTGTTGAAGATTCTCGACATGTTTCTCATGCAGGGTGGAATTTTTGAATTTGCTTTAGTGAACTCGAGAAACATAAGAAGAGTTTATTCAAGTTCTATGCTCTCACCAAAACAATAATGCATTCGAATTAAGTAATCATAATTCTTTCTTGTTCGAATTAAAAACCACAACCGGACCTTTAGTTGACCGCTGTGGCCTCTGGGTTCAACAGCCCTGGGCCTTCCACTCTCTTCTAAGCCGTCTCGGAAGATGTCTACCATTCACATGCTAAGTTCTACTCGTGAGCGTGGCGTAATTTGCTTTCAGAAGTTCTCCGAAGATTTGCATCGCCTTCTTCCCTAACTTCGGTCCGCTGTAACTTTATTATAATTAAAGGTGTTTTAAATCTAGTTCATAATTTCACGAACCTATCTCGCTGGAAGCTAATCAACGTCAACTGAGCTACCCTACAACCAATCCCTAAAATTATTTTTACTCTGTTAAATTTCCCAAAATAAGATTTTAAGCTATTAAACGTAGAGAGGCTGCACTCTTCTCTTATTGGCTATTAAACTATAGAATTGTTCAGAGTAACTGGGATGCAAAACATGAATACTCGTACATCAAAGGCATACAATTAGACGTTTGATTTTAGAGTACAAACAATTCCAGTTGCTGTTGAGATTCTCTAGTATGAATGTAATTATACGTTCTTCGTTAGCATAATACACGACAGAAATATCATTACGATGCAGATGGTGCTTACAGCTTCCATCGCACGTCTTCATTAGCAAATTTATTCTAGCTCTTAACTATGGAGCAACTGCAAAAGCTCATCAGCAGGACAATTCGGTGAGCGAAATGGAGAGCAGGCTATAAAGGGTGAATGAGAGAGACGCGATGCAGCTGATACTTCCCAGATGACGTGCCGTATGACTAAATGTTCCTTATTTTGTTCTTGAGTTTACCAACGAACATAACGTAAGCACCTGGGTGATGCAATATACGCTAAGGTTTCTAGCTGTCATGCTTCTCTGAAATCAATGTTTGGACAATTATCAAAGAAAATAAGCAGAAGTGTAGAGGGGCACACGTAAAACAAATCTGTTAACAGATTTTACAATTATAAAACTATAAATGTCAAACATCTACTTACAGTCTAAGCATGTATGGAATCAAAGAATAGGATAGGCAAATTTAAGAAATTTCTCCTCCTAAAGTACTCGTATGAAGCGAACGCAGGCAGTTGACAATATGACAAAAGAAATTTCGTTTCACACTGTCGTTTTGTCAATTATTACATCGCTTAACGTTTCTAAGATAACGATGAAACTGACTACAATTATAAGGTAACTCAGCGTTTTGTTAAGGTAAACTTGGAAACAATCATTAGCAAGAGACTGTAAGTTGACGTGGTGCTAAAAAGTGTAGTGTGGGATCCGTGACGTCGAACTCGTTTATTTTCATTCTGGGGCGCCATTGAACTGTTATGAGGTAGTTAGGGAAAGTGTCGGCTTTAGAACAATACCACTCAAAATTTAGATTTTAATTTAGGGGTCTACATAAGCGCATAACTCTTTGAACTAAATCAGACAGATATCATTTTAAATACTGACTACGGAAATACTTTACCAAGCAATTTCAAATACATTAACCATTTCTTATTCTTTGAAGAAGAATACTTCCGAATACTGATAGGAGAATATTTTCATATTGACTGGAAGCGGCATGGTGCATTTCAAACTGCTTCTGGAACTATTGAGGGAAAATTTTTCCTGTGTAGGATCCAGGAATGCTGAATGTACGAGTACATTATGAATTTATCATTTAAAGTAATTGATGCTGTTATATAGATACAGCAAACTACATTGAGGAATATTCCCGTGTGCTAGAAAAGAAGTCTATGGGTGCAGTGTGGTAGATAAAGGTATATATTATAACAGAGGCTAATTTGATTGTTACAGTTGCGTTAACTACCATATATTCCCGTAGGATGTTGAGTAATCGGAGAAATCGGTCAATTAGATATTAAAGTTAAACTGGGCGCAACATCACACAATGCGCTTGTCCCTAAGAGAAAAAATATATAAAGACACTGTTAAAATTTGATATTGTACCGAAATATGGACTACACAATCAGAAAACCGGTTACCAAATCTGGTTATTGCTTTATTTATTAGGAAGGTATTTCATGGTATTCTTGAATAATGGTAAATTGGAAAAAAATCACCCCTGTTCTTCTTTGGAAGACAGAAAGTAAAAATGACCACAGAACGTATCCGTGATGGAAAGAACCCTACGCTATAGTATTTTCAAAGGAAATTTATTCTAAGCATGCGGTGCATGGGAGAGGGGATTGCAATCTTGGGTTGGGGTAGACAATCCAAGGGGGCGAAAGTGCGCTGCAGACTGAGTCTGCGCGCTGGAGCTCGGTCTTCCAGTGCCCGATATTCCAGGCAGTCTGTGTTTTGCCGTCCGAGATCAAGGTGACTCGCGCTTCCTACTCACTTGATTCACCTGCTTTCGTCAGGTTGATCGCAAGTCAACAAACGGATCCACACAACTGGTCTCTTCATTTTCGTTCTGCCTGGAATGTGCCCGTTTAACAAGTTATGCTTCTAAAAGTAATATACATTTCCAAGACATGATCACTTATCATTACACCGAGTATTTATGATCCGATATCCTGCCCGTCCCATCAACGAAGTTTACCGTTTATCATTTCACATGTCTCCTGCAGATCATCTCAAAAGCTTTTCGAAGAATGTGAAGTCTTCAAGTATTTTTTTCTTTTGATGGAGAACCATGCTCAATCGAACATTCATTCCTTCAAAAAACACTTTATTTTAATCCCGGATATCAGTGTGAAAGCTATCCTGTCGCTTTCGAAGTTTATGTACCATGTGCAATTGAGTTCTATTAGCTAATCTAGTCCAGTGGATATTTGGACGAGACCAACAGTCATTTTAAAACTAGAGAATATAGAAAAGTTTGATCTTCAATACATAAAAATAGCTCAAGTTCCTCTCTTTAGATTTTATGATTTCGCAGTGCTACGTGTTATTAGAAAAAAACGTTTTGTGTGGGTATTTTTTGGCGAAAGCAAGAGGTAACCAACATTAATTGAACATTTCAGAGCCTGTAAACAACAGTAATTCAAGCTGGTTCACATCAGTGTAATTTCAGTTTGTCATTGTGGAAAAAACTGAAGCATTTGTGCACTGATGGCACTGAAACTTCTGCTGTAACTCAGGCTACTGATTTACGGGCGCCGATCGAACGCACCAAAATAGTCTCGGACAGAACGATAAGTTGTTCCTCGCTCCAGTGAAACATTACTGGTCAATTGTCGCCTGTTCAGAGATATTTTTACCTCACACGAAAGTTATCGCCTACTGTTTAAGAATTGATTCAATTTGTTGAATGGAAGGAAGTGTCTAAGAACAACTAAACAGTCTTAAAAAATACTTTTGTAGCAGTTTCTCATTCTATATGAAAACTCTGTATCAGAGCATGGTGCCATGCAAAGACCATCATCAACGTTGACGCAAAATATACAGTGAATAAAATATCTCACCTGGACGCAGCAATAATAAATGACATAGTCTTGAAAAAGTGTATCACATTTTTACCACCCGAAAAACGAATTTTCTATGGAAAGCCAAAGTAAATTTTAAGTGAGCAAAAATTTCAACGAGCTTCCGCTAACTGAGCCCGGAACTAAAAAGACGAAATTCTTGCAGAGAAGGAAAAAACGCAGCGATGACCAGGATCCCTCGGAACCCCAGTCTCTCAAGCGGGTTGGTGGTAGCGATTTTCATGATGGCAGGTTCGTAAAACGATTCTCAAATACCTGAAATTATTATAAGTTTTATTTCACACCCAGTTCATTTGTCAATTGCCTTCAACGAACAGTAAGTAATGTTTTACTCACAAATTTCTGTTCATTGAAACTTTAACATACATGCGTTTAAGCATTGTTCCGGGGGGCAATACGCTCTGGACGCGTGACGCAGTCACATGCTCGCATTAACTTTTACCTGATGGTCATTTATTTAGTTTACACAATCATCAATCTTTGGAAATATTTTTCTGTGAAGAATTATTTCTGAGATTCTCCACGGACGTTGCAATAGTTCTGCAATAACGGTAAGTTGTGCGCTGACAGCGTGAAGTTTGTCTTCTATCCTAATCATCATTGCTCCACGGACGTGCCTTCGGTCACGCAGCAGTTATTATCATAATGCATGGCCAGGTTTGTTTGAAGTTTCAGGGTCGATCGCTCTCGTACCTATCTAAGGGCTCCAATTTTCGTTTTTCTGGCAAATTTTGCTCCCCGTTAAAGCATGGTAAGATTCTACAATATATTTTTTGAATTATTAGCAGACGTGTTATTTTTAATCTTTAGTTCAGATTGATTGTTTTAGCGTATTGAAGCTGTGAACACAGGTTTTAAAATCAATGCTTCTTTTGAAGAGAATATCTGCTCGAATGACTGTTCTGAACGTTAGATGGTCAAACTTATTAATAAAACCTCCAGAAATTGTGTTCAAGCTTTAACTGACATTAGTGGACTGAAGTTGGACAGCTAGGCCATCAATTATTAACTTAAAGCATGCAAACGAATGGCACCCGATCTTTCATTCGTTTGCATGCATCAAAGAGGAATAATATCCGTAATTTTTCAGGAAGTTTGGGACAATTAACTGGCAAACTTTGCGACTTAGGGATTGTCAGATACTGGTCTGGCATCACATAAACTGTCACATAAATTTATGCTTTAAATTATCATTCTAAGCTGTAAAAACATTAATAAATGAATACAAATTCAAGTGTCTCGTTCAATTGCCCTCTACATACATGATTTTAAAAATTAATCTATATTAGCAGCAGAAAAATGCATAACTAATGCACTCTGTCAGTTAAAAATAGTACGACTATGTTTGTCGTGTGTGCTCTGGTGACACATGTAAATAGCAAGGCAACAAATCGTACGTTGTAATTAATTGATCGTAAATGTTTGAATTACGTATAAAAATTACCGGTGGAAGGAAAATTTTACGGCTGGATAGAATTTTTAATAGAGTAGTGGCGTGAAACGTAAACAAACTCGTATCAAAAATTCCCTTATAGTAAATTTTATTACATGGGTTATCATGACGAACTCGAACCTTGAAATCCAAGTGAGGTAGGTTTTAATTTCATTATAGTTTCTTTATTAAGGTACGAGGATGCGTACGTACTGAAAAACAGCAATGCTGTAAAATAATATGGTTCCTTTTTAGTTTCCATCACCAAGCGCAAAACCATTTTTAATTCAAGAGATAAATATTATAGAAGGCAATGAAAATACCATCGAGGAAAATGAATGAAAAAGACTCGTCTCAAAGTACGATGCATTGAAATAGACTACAGAGTTTATGACTGAAAGCAAGTATTAACAAAACATGAGATGGTATAACACCGCTAATATCTCAAAAATATTTCGTTCTATAACATAACAGTTTCCATAATAAAATTTTAAAAATACGTTTTGTTTACTTTGTTAGTTACGATGTAACATCTCAAATTAGTTGATCTACCTTATATCAAATCTGTTTGCATACTGAATCAAATGTATTGTATTATATCCAACAGTAACTTCGAAATAATAAAATAATAAACCTTGAGTATCAGTTTGAAACCATACAGTGTTACCGCGTAGGTAATAAATATTCCTCAGATTTTGCTAATTGATTTTCCTAAACTGTTGCACAAGATGTATGGATTTGATTTGTCGGAAGAACTTGGCAACCGACAAGTCAAAATTAATAACCAGATCATTGTTTAAAACTGAAATTTCCACAGATTCCAGTTCCGTGGTGACTTGTACCCATGAAAACATAGAAGCTATGGCAAAAACAAACAATAACAGCATCGAATAGTGATTGTCATGAAAGAAGCCATGCAATGTAATCGTAAATTAATGTAGAAATAAATCTCTGCAGACAGTTGTACATTTAGTGTTATTTTCTAGCTTTATGGTCCGGAAAGAATGAAAGAATATATCACATCCAGTGTGAAGAGAGTGTTTTTGTTGATAGTTGATTCATTTCCCAAACTTGGACGCTGGAATATTGTCAACCTCAAGATCAATCGCTACCTAATCTTTGAAGTTCTTCCGGTCCTGAAATCAGCATGCATTCCGATAAAAAACTTTTCAAGTGACGATGATTCATGTATATAAATTTGCGTCTGTTCGACGGCACGTCAGTAGAGCCCAAACGGAGTATAATAAAAGCACCTACATGACAGCACAAGATTTATCAAGGACTTTTATTGAGAAACGGCTTAAAAATATGGTACTCGAGAACGTGTGCAGCGTTCATGCCTTTAAACCCTATTACCATTCAGTAAACATAATTAGAACTTATTGCAGGCTCCAAACTTTGGGCTAAATAATGCGTAATAAGTTACTATGTTTAAAAAATAAATGTATAAAACATGTAATGTAAATGTCTATCATGTATAAAATATGTTGACGTTGTCTAACAGACATACTAAGCACATTAACAAGATGTTCTAGCGCCTGTAGAGTGGTCCCACTGCCCCTTTGTTTGTGGCTCTCGTGCAGGGCTGAAGTGCGTTGATTAAGTGAAGAGGCAACTGCTCTCCTGTAAATTAGACTTGGATCCTCGCATCCTACTTCGTTCTAACACGACTGGGTTTATTCATTAGGCCACTGCTAATGGATTGCTGCAAAATGAAAATTCTGGGAAATAAATGGTTCAAAAATTATCCAGATAGAAATTATCTCAAATATTATATCTATATGACAAAAATTTAAATATTTTTTCTTTGATAGCATCGAGGTAATTGATTTCCAATGAATGCAAACATAGTAGATTAGATATTTTTATGAAGGAGTACGCACTGAATGATTGATGTCTTTCTTCTAATACTTTGTCTGAATTTTTAATCTTGAATTATTTTTACAAGATTGTTGAAGCACCCACAAAAAAACGTCAATAACTCAGTTCGAATATCTAAAGGTGTCACACACTTCTGATTTCACTTTGTTAACACTAGCAGTTAAAATGACTCAACGATAATTAAATCAAAATTGTCATTTCGACAAAGTCTAAATGCTTCCTAGGAAAATTATAACATATGAAAATTATGAATATGTCCTGCATATGGAGCAAGACCGTGAAATGGATGATACTTCCGTCAAAATGCCACCTGGAGTCCGCCATCCTCCCCTCGTTTACTTGGACACACATTTATTGGCTTCCCACGAAACAAATCACAAATCATTTGTATTCAAGGCAGTAATTGCACTAACTTAAGTGAACCATATATCGATGCCTCACGGCTCAGCCAGAGGAGTGAAACAGGTCTAGCTTTCAAAGATTACTAACAGTGGGGGTCATGGAGGGATTTCTGAATTCACCCTAAGCTTCCTGTAATTGTGGCCGTCACTGCCCATGCATCGCTTCAGCTGTCCTCATTTATAACGGTGCTCAACCGGCTCTAAATTGGTGCTAACACCACTGCAGATGCTATCTGTCTTTGTTGTGCGCATGCTTAAAAGCACCCACATCCCCCCAAACACTTTCCATATAATGTGCTCTGTGGCGTTGATCTAATCATTAGGGTAATGTGGGGTAAATTCCTTTTAAGCAATTTGAATTTATATGAGAATGAGCTCATAGGACATTGAAAGAATCTTGAAGCTTGATTTTTTCTACCCAACGTTTTCACTCTTGCAAAACTTTCCAAAGATTAGAGTACACCAATAAGAAATTATATCTTCGGAATAATACTCAATTGCATCAACCTGACGTGAAAGCAAAAAATAATTCAACCGACATTCAAAGTGATTTCATATTTCTGTGTTATTCTTTTCAACATTAGTGATTTTTGTGATGAGGAACTCGTAAGGATTGCGTACTACTCTTCGTGTTTGATTATTTTACAGGCATCATATTTTAACTTCTAACAACTAGTGCTTTTACATAAACTCAGAAGATGGTGGGAGGAATTTTCCGTCGGCTTTTTTCTAAAGTAAAGGTCATACAAGTTTGTCTAATACGATAGTACAAGAGATTCTGCTTAATCACAGTTTTATTGCTATGCATGACAGGGACGTAGTTTTTTTACCTAAAATATGTCCTCATAAGAAGATATATGCGTGAAATAAATGGCGTGAATAAAACTGTATTCCAATTAATGGATGAATCATTCAAGATCGCCTGCACTAGCATATGTATATTAGATGAAATAAATGTACACAACTGTACCTCTACATACTTCATGTTATTGTACCATTTAGCGTACGTAGAATATTCTAGGAATTGGTCTGATGTACACCCTTATAATTAATGATTTATTACTGGAATTAGTAGAAAACAGTGAGTTTAGTGAAAGTGTGAGTTCAACAACTAAGCAGTATACGACATACTGGTTACACTTATCTTACAACTTTAGTATAATAAATATACAACTCAAAACGAACATTTGTCAGGCGTTACCATTCATCCGTAATTGTTTAGTATCATATTAATCATATTTATTATATCATGATTAGGTATTAATAAAAGGTGACCTAGCAAAATTCAGGATGATATATCCATGATTTATTACTTATTTCATTGATATAGAAACCACAAAATTCATTAAAAATTTGCTAGATATTGATCTACTTAAAAAGTTATTAGTCAGAATCCTCCTCTGTCTGACAAAGATTAAATGAGGGCTGGAATAAGGCCCTTCCAGCTCAACCCGACCCAGATCATGAAGGAATCATTAAATTTCTAGTCAAACTCAAGCAACACTTCTGCCTCCTCTAAATGAGACCTGGTCCAGACAACATCATTTCCGGTGTTGACAATCCTACACAGTTTAACACGTTGCCTTCGATTGCCTGATTGGTGTAAAACTTCACTTTGTACGCATAGTCACTAGAAGGATCTGAAAAAATTACAGAACCTAACCTAAGTGGTACACATACGTACCACTTCGGAGTCAACGTGTTAACTATCAGGTTACCCCTACAAACTCCCCCCTATTGACCCTGTGTCTTCATCCCCTGCACCTTAGTCCTATGGCAAAGTAAGACTCCGGTCTCTTGCATCATTCTACTGACAGTCTCCATTCGAACTCCATTCCGATCATTCTTCAAGAGCAGAACTGTATTCCGAAAGCGTATTCCAGCTAATATTTGGCAGAAATGTAGGTGAGGCAACGAGGTCACGGAGTGGCTCAGGTTATTGCAGGTATTAAAGTGTCATGCTGATGACTGTGTAATAAGAGCGCAAAGACCTGACCAGCCTTGACATCGGTTACAGCTACGACTGGTCTGGTCAACCTACAGCTCTCCGTGCAGTCACGCACACTCAGGTGCTTGCGCCTGCTCGTAAATTCTCAAGATTACTCGTTTTCTTATTAGAGAATGTACCGGCCTTTACTCCCTGCGTATGATTTATACCTCACATTTTTAGTGTGCTCATATTTCACGAATCACTTTTATCGTGAATCTTTTTTGGGCTTGAGAGTCGAAATGTTTTTTTGAAATGAAAAATTATATGACATACTGCTGTCTCATAACGTTTATTTACACACTAACTCTCAGTGTAAAAGTATTACGTTGATTCGTAAGGAATGATTGATATTTTATTCTTTATTTTACACTGGTAATCACATTCAGGGTAAAATAGCATGAATGTAAAATCATGTATCGACTCATTCGGTAATGAGTAATAATGTCTCTTAGCCTATTTCTTGCTGCAATTTTAAAAATGCTTTAATTGAAAATACAATATTTTACATAACATTTTGATAATAATTCATTTATTATTGTCCTGTTCACATATCATTACCTACATCTAACGAACTGTCGTTGACTTACTAGTGCAAAACCCAAACTTGAGAGCAAAAGCAACACAAAAACGTCCATCAGAAAATCAAACCTGCGAAGATTATTCCCGTTGCAGGAGTATGTGACGCCCTCGTGCTGCTATTTTTAAACCACAGATGAATGTGCTGCAGGAGATTGTCCCTCAACGTATCTTTGGGACGTAGCTGTTCTAAAAATGTTGATATGGTTGTTTGGCTCCTAGCGGATAACCTGAATAATGGTGGGAGTAACACGATATTGTCTGTTCTCGTCACTATGTCTACAGGAATTAGGGACCTTCCGTGGCATTCCTCGCTACTTGCAGCAAAAAAAAAACAACAAGAGACAGTTCTGGGTTCAGTTTGGTAATTAGTTGGGAATCAACTTTCTTTTTACGACTTTTATTGTTCTCACTTGGAAAAGAGCTGTATTCTGGGCATTATCTGTTTGACGGTGATAAACTACCACATTCAAATAATATTGTCCTCGAAGGTAAAAGAAATCAGCCTTTCTGACAGGACACGAGGGATATAGTACATAGCTAGCTCAATGTTGTCAATAAATTTTGCGCTTTTCGTACATTACAACGTATTCACAAATGATCTAACATAAAGAAAAACTCCAGCGCACTTCCGCTGCGCCTAGTTCTCTTGCTGTGACAAGCTCATTGTGGTTACACAGACCAATTTCTTTATCGAAATGGTGTTACGAGGAGAAATACTGTCGTCCGTTTTTTTCTAATTATTCACATCAATTTTCTCCACATGAGCTTTTTGTATCGGCTGTTCGTGTACTTTGAAAGACACTCATCGTTAGTAAACAACGTCCAGAACGCATTTACGAGTACGATTTAGGTGAAATAAGGGATTTTTGACGCTTCGTACGTACCGTAATCGTTAAAAATAATGGTTCTTCACAAATGGGCTAAAGAAAATTAACATTGCTTGTCATAATCATGGCGTTGGGGCATCGATGATGCCAAGTTCAGCAGCAACAGTACATGTATTCATGAACTCGATTGAGTCAAGTCATATAGCTGTCAGCATCACCAACTGATGTGGTCTTGCCACTGTTCTCCTCCAGTTTCAGATCACTCTGTAGTAAGTTTGATTCTTATTCATCGTACACGTAGACCGAGAAATAGACACTATCTCCTGAACGATCCAGAGAATATTGATTCTGTCATGCATTGGCTATAAAGATTCCAAAATATGGGCCAAGAGAACTTTAAAATATGACTGCCCAATATCTCATCTCCTTCCATGCGTGCTCCACTGCATCAGCTCAACTTTCTGAGAACATTTTTCATGAGGAAGCAGTGGTCCCTTAATGGCTGCTACTCCAGAGTAATGAACTTTCTTAAGTTCACAGCGAACACTTCTTATCAAGACAGAGTTTTGTAGGAGCTGATATTGCGTCGCAGTTCGTTATGTAACAGACGCCAAAAAGTTTTCCTAAATTATGCTTGATACATTACTTTGCGGTTTTATTTCCAAGAACACTCCTTTAAAGGAAGTTTTATCAAATAATACTTCAACATAACCCTATAACTAGGAGCTCTTTCAAGTACATACAACTGAATTTTTTGCATGATAGAAGTACCTAGCACCTACAAAGTTCGGTTGCCAAAACGTATGAGGTCACATAATTTAGTTTCATTATATAAAAATAAAAAATAAAAAATTGTTGTGTGATTTAAATTTGGTATTTACGTTGAGAAAATAACCTTCTAAGATATTAAGACTGACTTTCTGAAGAAGCGGAGCATGAAAAAAAGTTGAAAGCAGATGCAATATTTCCTTAGTGACTCTATCTCTTAATAATTTAAAACCTGCGTCGCAATGACACTCGACGTACATGTAATTCAATGGCATACCTAGGACAGAACAACGAAAGTTTTGTTCATTTTTGAATTATAATTTTATGGCGTCATTACATCAATTTAACTTTATAGTGACATGTGCAGTCATATAAATCATTAAAGTACTATTTCTTCTTCCAGATTTTATTAAAACTATTGTAATAAACAACTACTGCCGACTGAAATGTACACATTAGGCATATTTTATTCTAAATTATGAGCATTTAAGGAATTTTCGAAGATCTCCCTGGACGCAGATAGTGACTCATTCGTTCTGGGTATGTCCTGGACAATACGGCTGAAAAGCAACCTTAGATGAGTTAAAATAAAACACTGTTGTCATGTTGTCTGCCTACTTGTACTGCAAAATTTGTGTTTGCTGGGACAAACGTTTGGGCATTTAGTGGACACACGTCATTGTGTCTGCAGATCTTCCGACCTGTCGTATAGCCCTTCGCAAACACAATGTAGCCTTCAAAGTCACGGCTCAGACCTGCTGCAAATGCAACCGTCGACTAAACAGCGCCTGTAGACGGCCTGACGCCCACTATATTTTTCATGTGCAGCAAATTGCAGAATTATACGGTCACGCAATAAAATTCGAACACCATAAAGAAAAAGAAAATCATGAGGAGTGCCAGCAAATACAGAAACATTTGCAGGAACAAGAACTCCCACAGGAACATAAACAAGGATCAAACAAGAAAAGGAACCCTAACAGAACCCTCCTGCGAGGTTTATACATCATGCATGCAGCACAATATTAAGTGGTCATGTTTATACTGTGTAATTTTCAGAGTACAGATCTTAATATGACTTTGACACGACTGTAGTTTAAACTGACCTTCACTAATTCCAGAACACTATTACTGAAGTACGAACACAACCGGTGACATTACAAAAAGGATAATTTTTTGCTCCAACTGAAAAAGCGAGTAATATTTGGTTCTCTTCAATTATACCATGATTTTTAAAGTATTCTCGATTACAAAGCTTATTGTTATGTTTTATGATAATCATATCTGTGATATTCTCCGCCTTGATTGAATTTTCCGCCTATTTTCTTTTTGTAGATCACGATGTTATTTGTCGGTGTTATTTTACAAATTGCATCTAGCATGTGACAACCACTTTTCCAAAAAATTTGAACGGCATTTCAGTCGATGAAATAATGGACGTAAATTACTCTGAGTTGAACTACGGTTAAACTAAGGTATGCCATAAGTTATGCTGCAGGAGTCCAGGCTGTAAAGACATTTTAGGAGAAAGAGAAATGTTCTTTTTCTCAGCTTCATAGAATCGAACACTGAATGAGCTTTGTGACTTCGTCTCATGAGTTTGCAAGTCAGGTAATGAATATTACTTCGATTATTTTTACTTTTTGCAGTTATTTTATCATTGAAACTAACAGAGTTAATACTTCTATTTTATATCCCGAGCTGTTAAAAGTAAATTCTGTGCTGTTAAGTATTTACAAACCAATGAAGTGACGACATTTACGTTTGTTTTGTTGCTCTGACTTCGTTTCTTCCTAGTTGCTGTCCTCTGCTCCGAGTGCATGTTTTGTGTTGCTGTTCTTTGTGATTTTGACTCACGTGAGCATCTGGTTAATTTACTAAAACGAGGGTAATAGCTCATTTACCTCCATGTCATTATCATGGTGAATTAAACATTGGGTTCGCTTAAGAGTTGAAAATTTTTTGGATCTGTACGACTGCGTTCAGAAATGTTTTCAAAAATTCTTGAAGAAAAGAAGGTTCAGAAATTACACTCGTTTGAGAATGAAAATTTGTCATAACGCTCACTAATGCCAGACATTTCTTGCTTTCATACAACATGTGAGAAAAACTTAATCACTGTACAAAGATCAGATTGACTTCATTCTGTTATCTCCATTCGAGTATTCTTGTGCTTGGTCGAAATTGTCCAGGAATGAAATATCAAACACGTAAGAGTGCGTTAGTCTCCAATGGTAGCGTGGTAATCCGCATGTAAAGTTAAACGACGACGTCAGCTGTCACAAAACTTCGCAGTTGTACAAGGAGAATATACCTTTTCACTCGTGTACTTTTTCTAAAATATTTCAACATCGAATTTTCAGCATCAAAGGAAAAGTAGCAATGCTAGACACAATAGCGAACCAGAATCATAAATTTATTTCCCACGAATGATGAGATGAGTATGAGTATAATATTGCATATAGGTCCTAGTGGTGGGCACTTTATGCATGTCTAAAGTTGAGGGACTAACTTAAGCCTTTAGCGCCCGCAATCTATTTCTCTGCCTTAACATGCAGTGCTTGTAGAGATCAAAGGCGCGATTGAGTCCATTGCCCCGTTTAACATCCGTGAGTCTAGCGCCTGAAGGGTCAACGAATACATACAAGATTGCAAAACATATTTTCACATGCCTCGTACGTTCATTTTAGCACATTACCTATTCATATCATAAAAAATATGTCCATTAATGTGGAGTTGTTAGTATTTATTATAAACTCTTCTTAGTCATAAAAGGATGATTACAGAGAAACCATTTGAGTTCGTTTTCAAATGATTCCTAGCTTGAATGATCGCCTGTGTACTAATATGAATTATTTTCGTTGAACGCAGGTGGAAGTCATGAATTGAGCTCCAGGAGCACTGGAAACAACAGCGTTTCATTTAGTTCTTCTTTAAATTGTTATGCCGTTGTGAAATCTTTATTTCCTTGCAATATTTGCAAACCTGAGCAAATTAAGTTTCAAAACTAAAGCTAAAAAGAATTTTAGGTAAAACTTGAAATACTTGAGCCTGTTCTACAACTCATTAAGCACATCTTCTGAAATTTCAAAAATTACCTCAAACAATAATTTTTTGGATGTGCTACAAATTAAAATAAGCGCAAAGTTCCTGCTACGTAGTTGAAATTAATTTTGCTTGTAAATAATAAAGTCCCAACAAAACCCTAACAAACAATTATTTTCAGCTATGCAACTACAGTAGAAGTCTTTTTAACCGGCACCCATGGCACTTTGCGGTTGCCGGGTAATATCACCCAAGTAACCACAAACAATTCATAGACACGCGAGACATAAAAGGAAAACAATATTAATTACTTAAAGCAGTTAAAGAAGAAAAAACATAATGAATACATACATAAAGCTTGGCCAGCGAGTGCCAGTTTAAAGGAATTCTACTGTACATAAATTTTGTTGCGGTGGCGTAAAGATTTCTACGTACAGGAGACCAAGATAAAGAAGTTAATATTAAAACACTCAACTATGAGTCTACCGTTCTATAATAATACACGGATAAATCGCTAGACATCAAATTGAACTGTCTGTGCAAAACCACAAAATATTAGTGAAAAATGAAGTAATTGAAGGAAGTCAAACAGCAAAATTCATTTATATTATTTGTTCCGGTAGCAGCTTTCATTAAAAGTCCGAAACTATTAATTTTACGAATATAGCCTGTGTACAAAAACACCCTTAGTTCATGGCACTTTTCCAACTTAAATTGCGCAATCTGATTTTTTCAAAACTTTTTGATACTACCCGTAGTTATTCAGCAGCAATATGTCCCGTTCCTTTCAATTTCCCTCACGAATAAACTGTCTATGCCTGCATATTCATACAAATAAACATGAACGCAATTTGGTTCCTAATCGATTCCTATGACACTGTGGGGATTTTTCGCTTTTCATACTGTAATACAGGCATTTTTGAGTGCATAATAAATCCCATGTCTTTATTAAGAATCTTACTCACACAACTGTCCCATGGGAAGCGCTTGCACCAAATAGGATACTTTACCACGTTGCAGTTGAGAATTATCGTTTGTAATAATACCCTTGTGAGAAATGAAATTGAAATTTTGAGAGATAAATTTGATTTTTGCTGTAAAAATCACACTTGAGTTGATTTATTTCTTGTATGACTTGAAACAGTTTTTGAATTATAGACTTGACTTTTTCATGGATACGCTTCGCATTTTTTGGCCTCCCGAGTCGTTTTTCTACTTATCATATAGTCTATTTTGGAAATACCCTGTGTTTCACTAAACTCAAATACGTATTCTTACTTTCACACTGTGATAAACAACCAACTATCAGTATAGAAGCTGTTCAATAATTATTGTAACGTTCATATGTAGAATCATTTTGTCTCTCACTGACATTCCATTTTATTTACAATTTGTTGCGTATTAACGGAATTAAGTGTCTTCCAAGTACGATATTTATTAAAATGGTTAGAGATTACCCAAAATATTAGTTATTTTAGAGTTGAACATGGATGGCAAATCTTCAACGGATATTAATAAAGCCTTGAAATTTAACAGAATGTTGGTCTGGAGAACGTTGAAGATGTTCAAAGAGACTCTGGACAAGTAAAGAATAGGACAAGGTCGTCCTAGAATGACCAGAACCTCAAAATTGATCAAATCTACCTGAGAAAAGCTCAAAAGAAACCCAAGAGATCAATCAGAAGTCTGGTAAAGGAGGGGAATGTAGTATTCGTCAGAACCATGTACATCATTTGCCAAAAAGACGAAGATTTCTCCTTCCGAGCATCAAAAGGAATAGCTGTTATCTGTGAAAACTATGAGAAACGTCTTGCATAAGCTGAAATCCTTCTCTCACGTATCTGCGAAGGCATGCTACCGTATCTCGTGTTCAGTGATGCAAAGAAATTTGATGTCCAGCAAAACTTGAACCTACTAAATGATTGATTTCGGTCTGGGACTGAGAGATTGAAACCCTGGTAGTCTCTCAAAGACAAGAGGCTGTGTCAGTGATTGCGTGGGTCGCAACCACTGAAACCACAACAAGTTCAGTTGATTTTGTGGATGAAGGGGTTCCAATTGACCAAAAAAATTACTGCTATGACATTCTTGCAGAGAATGTTGCTTTGGGCTAAAAACCATTTTAAAAAAACGCCGGTGATCATTCCAACAAGATTCGACACCCTCACACGGAGCTCAAACAACACATGAGTGATTTCCATTCAATCTTCCCCACTTCATTTTGAAGGATAAATGGCATCCTTCATCACCAGACTGAAATCCTCTCGATTACGGTATCTGATCCAAAATGTAGAGTAAGGCTCCAGTGACACGTCATCAAGATTGGGAGGCATTGAAGTTAAAATTTACGCAAGGAATTACTAAAAACCCTCAAAAACTCATTCTTCTTTTGTGCTGGTTATTCTCTAAACCTTTTCAACTTGTTATTGACACAGAACACAGTGAATAAAATGTGTTATTTTTCAATTATTACATATATAATTACTATTTTCCTTTTGTTGCATTTGTATGCATTTGCTTCTTTAATAAACATGTTCTCTGAAATTTGTAACGTTAATTATTGAACACCTTGTACAAGTATATGCAAGTGCAACTTGTGCAATCACTCCAATGAAAGCAGGGAAAAACAGGATACCAGCAGCGTTTGAAAGAACAGTAAATGACGAACGTTCATCGACCAGAGTTTGACGCCGGTCAGCCGCCGCAGCCAATTAGTTAATGGATGTGTTGATGAAGTCGTGCCGACGACCTGAGATGTACACACAACTCCCACTGCTCAAATGATGTTGTCGCACTCAGAGAGCAGGCTTATGACTACTAGTGATGTGCATCACAGTGGTTCCAGGTGGAGTACAGGACAACGGTGCTCACTGTCCAGGTAACGTGCAGCTACCTGCAGCATGTTACGTACTAGGTGTGTGCACCACTCCCGTGTTTTCTCCTTGGCTGAAGTGAGACGGACGGTGTTTACTGCTTTGATATTGTACAGTATTGTGCGGCTTGCAGTACCGATGATAACAAGCGCTAGGGTCGTTGTCTGAACCTTTGGTGTAAGGCGAAGCGTGAATGAGATTCTCTACAGGGGTCTAGCATAGCTCGTGTGAACCACGCACTGTTTCCACATTTCCAGCACAATTGGGAATCAAAGCAACGTAGGAAGCTCAATTTATACTAACAGCGTTTGGACCTACGAATTAAAAGGGATAGAAAAACAGACTAACATCTTTTCATTAGAAATTACTGATACTTTGGCTCCAATTACACTGGCTTTGAAACATCATAGTTTCTTCATCATGTACTCGTACACATATAAATGCTTTTCCAAAGCTTCTCCACTGCCAGCGATAAGTAATATGAAATCAAATTGTAGTATTTATTACGGCTGTCTCGTGATTCTTCAGACTCATGAGCCCTAAGCTCCAACGGCACGAAAAACGAAGACATGTTAAAAATATATGAATGATCGAAGAAACGCATGCAAAGGACTGATTTTGGTTGATTACTAGAGAATAAATTGCTTTGTTTTGGTTCACGAACTTCCAATATAAAAACAGGGTGATGAAGATCGCAGTCCAATTTTTGCCATCTTCGGTTCTTACGTGACACAGTAAACACAGAATAGCAAAAACACGTCACTTAGTTCCAGTGTGCAGCCTTTTGCGTCTTTCCAGATGGTCTTACGACAAATTGAAGCGTATATTTCATAAGCAAGTTCTAGTACTTCTGTCATAGTTGTAGTTATTGCTTCGATTATTGCTCAAAAGCTTCTGCAAGAATTTAGGGAGAATCATTTAATAATTTTCAGTTTCACTACCAAGGAACTAGTTTGAATATCCTTTGCGATTCATTCGAGCACTTGAATTATTGCTTCAATCCTCGCAACTCCTTCGCCTGCTGAGCATGACTGCAGTTGCTAGGACTATGAGAACTGACCCTGGTTGTGCTCAGCGTAATGGAGTGGCTGCTTCAGTGAGTATTGAAATTCACCGGAGGCGATTAGACGATACCTCCGTCTGCAGCCAAGTACCCACGCTTAAGGACAAGCCTGATAATGACATTCATTCATGATTTTGATTGAAAATAAACTTGTACGGCAATCATGGCAAATACTCTATATTATATCAGCTACTCAGGAATTCCTCTAGAAAATTTCACACTGATTAGCTAAAAGCATGGGAATGATCATTTCAAGATTCGATAGACAATTTTCTCGAGATGTTTAAAGGTATTGCCGCGAAAACACTGGTCAGGTCTGCCGGGAAATATACCCTAGTGAAGAGAGTGCTCAAAATTGTTGTTATTTATGAGGTGGGAATTTTAATATCCTGGCCCGAAAAATTCTCGTTGTTTAGGCTACCACTAAATTTTAGTGCTCTTTGGAATGCATGAGCTCATCTTTGCGCCCCGAAAGCTGTTTAACGTGGCTATGATGAGGGAGCTTCTGTTGTCATTTGCATGAATAGAAGAATAGACTCATATCAGGGAAATCCTGACTTTAAAAACCAGTAGATGGGCCCCAGGACGCCGTCATCCTCTTTTATCTCATTATTCTGTAGCCAGGGCCAGCGTACTGCACACTGCTGTGGACGAGAACGATAATTCATCACTCATAGGAACGTCTTGAATCTTCATCACGGCTCGCAGCTTCCCTTTTTTTACCGTCTGCCGCACGAGTCGCATTTGCAGTCTTTGTGCGCAGCCTCTGAACCATCTTTTTAGGTACATCAACTCCTGCTCTTTATTTTACCTTTTCCTTGATGGGCTTCTCCTCGTTAGGCTGCCTCGTCCCTGAGCTGCTGATCATTGGGGGGCTAAATGCCCTAATCAAACCATCACGGACGAGACAAAGCGTGGATGCTTTCTCCAGAGTTTAGGCATGACAGTAGTGCTTCACACGGTGCTCGTTTTCAGTGTGTTCCTTCTACTCACGTTCTCATTTGGCATTTGTAACGATATGAAATTAAGGGATTGCGTTCACTTTACAATGGTATAATTTATTCCATTAAATTAAATTCAGTGTTCCTAAACCTATTGGTTTTGTCTCAGCAGAAACTGACGCTCATGAAAGTTTTTTAGTCTAGCACTTGTTGAACAGCTCACTTTTATTTACATATGCAACTTAAAAAAATTGTTCAACATTCTTTCGAAGATTTGCTTTCGTTTGCAACAACTTCTAAAATATCTGATACTAATTTTTACGTTAAAGTTTTTCGTTTTCATAATTTGAATGCACAAACTTTTTTCCAGCGGTTGCATTGTGTTCAAAGTAAACAATTGTAAAAGTTGATCCCCTTCGTGTGACACGCTCCCTCCATTTCTGCCCGTCCAACCCGGACTTTTGCTGCACATTTTTACTCCCTTACGGCAATAAAATACTCTTTCCTATTTGGAACACTTCCGTGGAAGTCACTCAAGAAGTAAAGTCGTTATTCACGAGGTGTCAACTTCAGAATTATTTCTCTCAGAGCAAGTCATGGGGATGCTGGTGATTTGATAGTTACACTGAACTGACTGTCACTACATGCAATGCATCATGTCTCTTGCTGTCCTTAGTTCCCTCATGAAAAGTGACTAATATTATCTTGCTTTTACGGTTCAGTCAGAAAATAGTATTTTCATTTGAGAAGAATTCATTTAAATGATAATTTTCGAGCTTATACTTTTCATATCTCTCATCGTATGCCTAACTAAACTCCGTGTATAGTATATACCCTGCGGACATTAAATCGAGTTTTTTGCGATGATGCCGCTATAATTTTATTGAAAAATTCCGTGCATAACCTTCCAGGAATCTCTTAAATACCGATTTTTCAGCTATTTGCATCCATAACTTTTGGTAATGACTTCATGAAGTTCTATTTCTAGGCGTATAAAATTAGGTGGTTGAAATCTTGAGATTGGAATTACTTCTTCTATAAATAGATTGGACAAAGATGTAGTAAATTTTACTGCTCTCTCAATTAGTGAAAACCTCTGCAGAGCTTCTCTGTATTAAAAACCAGTTTTATTTTAGCTTGAGCACTGAATTACAGGTCTCTTTAAGCACATTAATTCCTTATCGCTGCGTCTCCAAAACTTGTCGGTATATTTTTATTGTAGAGTATTATTAAAGCGTTATCAGATGAATCCCAGTCCATTGTTCTATTTTCTTTAGGTTATTGTTTTGTTAACAAGCATTTACGCAGAAATACGACAATTTAAGTCCACCAAAACTACACCAGCAGTTTAAGTAAGCCGTATCGATTTTCGTCGACAATTTAATAAAAATTTCGACTTTTCTTATAATAATTTATTTTGCAAGACTTAGAACATGAATCAAACTCAATTATGTGTTTCATTTAGCCCCAAAACGCAGTCAAAGCGTAAATAATTTATGACTCCATCTTTGATATAACATTGGTGCGTTAACGACTTTAATTGAGTGTACTATCGAATACGCATGTTCGAAAATAACATTTCTACATCCAATTCGTTTAATATATCGTTGGTGTATATGTGACTCATACTCTTTGATATTCACCAGTGAACTTAGTTCATTGTCTGTATTGCCTTGTGAGTCAAGTATTCATCTATTCAGATCATATTAACACTGATGTGATATAGTCATGAAATATATCTTAGCCATGTGTCAGCAAATATTCCGTAAATACTTTCGTGTCAATCATTTCCTTGAATCAAACGCACTGCACTTGGATATTTCCAGTATGTCACGCTGGGAAAATGCCTCCACCTCTGCCCATGAACCACGCTGACTCAGCGCCCCATAACTCGCTTGAGGATAGTGAAGGTCTACAGAACAGTCATCGCATCATCTGGGGCCGTGCGAACACGAAGGACGCGTATTTTGATGACATGACACCCACTAATGTGACCGCCGTCGTGGGCCAGACCGCCAGGCTCCCATGCAGGGTCATCAATCTGGGCCAGAAAGACGTAAGTTTCCACGTACAAACCTGAATTAAACATTCTGGGAAGTTTATTATCACGTTTCAAAAGACGCAATTCAATACAAGCTGAAAAATATAAAGTTTTAGACGTTTTACTAAGTGATACGCGAATCCATCACAATGACAATAGCTACGTGTGCTTAAAGGATGGTTATAGTCATCAGCATAAAATCTGTAGCATTTAAGGAAAATAAACGCGATGGAGAAAACACAAAACAGTTCGCCACAACAGTCCCAAACTTTGCAAAGTTTAAGGTACAATTTCAAACGTGCTGACTGTGTATATTATTATTCGTATATTCTAGCAGAATTAAACAGGAGACTACGGGAGATTCTCCTGTACCAACTTTCTTTAGATTGGTTGCCTACTGATTTTCCTATAAAATCTCTGGATAATAAATTATATACAAGTAAATGGTACCGTCATGCATGAAGGACATTTGAATGAAATCTTTTTTGTATCTGTTATTCCTTAACTAGGATATTCATATTTAAGGGCTTGTGATTAAACTGACTAATTTAGATAGAACAATTAGCAGTAAAGATTTAAACAATCATATACTCAACAGATCTACATATATGTATATATATATATATATATATATATATATATATATGTTGTGCGTAAATGTTCATGCATTGTTATTTTTGTTTCGTACTAATGAAGCACAGGTTCTAAACTTAGAACACTCTCGCTGAGCAGGTAACTTGGATACGCAAGCGCGACATTCACATCCTCACCTTGGGCGTCTCCACCTACACCAGTGACGCTCGCTTTACAGTGAGACTTTTTCAGGGATCTGTTCCAACAAACTTTTCGATTTCTTGAGACAAAAATCCATGTTTGCTCTCATTTGCTTGTTGCAGAGTAAAGTTTATTTTTATGACGTGTACGGATACTGATTTTCTTTTCTTTCATGAAATTGATTTGCTGTACCGAAAGGTTTAAAAAAGCCTAAACGTTAAGTAATGCAGGCGATGACGACAAAATTATTGTTACATTTTGTTTGAATTTCAATGTGTAGTTTAGCAGCCGAATGAACATCCCACACTTCACAGGTTCTGTGTTGTATGGAAAAACAAACAATTGTTTTGTTTTTGTTTTATTTACTTTTTTATGATGATAAGTTACTCTTCATATGTTAAAGACACCTCCATGATCTAAGAGAAGCATTGCCGGCGTAACACTGTTCACCATACAAAACAGTTTTAAAAATTAAAGTTGTTAACAGCACTTAAGAAGCTTAAACACCAATTTTAAGTTCATATATCTTCGGTTGTTTATTTTTCAATTACGTGGGCTGCACAGTAATGATATTGTCCTGAATAAGTGCATTACTTGTATCACTGGAATCATTACTTGTATCGCTGCAATCATTACTTGTATCACTGGAATCATTACTTGTATCACTGGAATCATTACTTGTATCACTGGAATCATTACTTGTATCACTGGAATCATTACTTGTATCACTGGAATCATTACTTGTATCACTGGAATCATTACTTGTATCACTGGAATCATTACTTGTATCACTGGACTCGGCTTAAGGTACTCATGAGCCGGACACAGCCTCTGATCTCTACACAGTAAATTAACTCCGTGTGTATGCGTTGTTGACTGACGTATTTTGGGAACTAAGTTCTCATTTAGGGCTTGGCCAATAAAAGGGCCCGTCTCTCTTAAGAGCTTTCTGCCAAATTTCTGCAGAGTCACAGAAAACCGATGATTGATGACCGTCCCAGGCAGTGATTTAGGGAGCAAAACCTCATTGTCTGACAGTTCAATTGGCGCGAAGTAAAAACAGATTTCTCACGAAGAGAGTTTTCCCTCCCTTTCTTACCGAGTTTCCCCTTCTCATCGTGAGTGTGAGGTAGTTCCGCAAAGCATTTCAATTTTTGGCGTTATCAGCTGCAGCAGAGCCAGGCTGTACTGGTCGTGACGGTGATGTACTGTGGCCAGGAGATTGTGAGCTGTAATTATGCTCGTGTCCGCGGAGCCACACGAAATGAGCCGTCCAAAGCTGATGCTTCGCCTGCCACCAATTTTCTGCTTGATTAATGCCTTCAGCGCCACTTAATTATAACGCCATCAGTCCAAAGCATTTTCATTTTTCTTAGAATTTTGATTAATGAGACTTTTCAAATTTCACCCCGGCTTAGGGAATGGACAATGGAATAACTAGAACTCTTTCCCATAACTTTTCATCTTACGTTGAATATTGAAGAATTATTACGGATGTGTTTTGTGTCATCTATACGCCTATTATACTGAAAGAGAAGAGCATTAGAAAAATAACATAGTGCACTTTACTTTTTAATGGGTATAATCCCGAGTCAAAATGTATGTTCGTATTTTGAACACATTTGATTCAATATATGTTCTTTTGGTAGCTCTAGAGCTGGAAGTCATATACTCTAGCAATCATCTTATAAGACACTAAATTAAACTCATGTCTGTTTTCGTTTAAGCAGCAGTAAAGCTCATCACTTTTTCAATGAGCTCTACAGGCTATATATATGTTAATAAGCGATTTAATAATTTGAATTTCAGCATCTGAATTCATTCTATTTGGTATTCTATCAATATTTTTTTAGAAAAAAACGAAGCTATATTGACCTACTTGAACTTTCTTACAAGGCATTGGGCTTTCAGTTTTATCTAGTCTAAGTATAAGATTTCCACTAACAGTTCATCTGCTCTTTGCAAACAGGTCGTCCGCAACCGCAAAACTAAAGAATGGATCCTACAGATCTCTCCTGTAGCGTTCAGAGACGCAGGGGTATACGAGTGTCAAGTCTCAACCAGTCCTAAGATTTCCCTCCCGGTGACACTGAACGTTGAAGGTGAGTTCTGAATGAGCTTGGATAGAATTACTTTCAGGGTTTCATGGGGACGAAAAGATATTGAACGGTCGTAAGAAGAGCTGTTCGAAAGCAAGATAATAGTCATAAGGGTCTCGTGATGCCCCAAAACTTCTCAGATTTTCCGAGGTTGGGTAAAAGAAAGAAATAATATAACTTAAGAAATGTGTGTTCAAAAATTAGAAAAAGGTACGAGTAAACGTCACGGGTTGACAAAATAACTGAGATCATCATCCCTTGCCTCAGAATGCCAGAATTGATCAGCATTAAAGGTCCTTTATACAATGAGGAGGACACAAGAGCATGCGCGGTGAAACGAGATAGATAACAGAAATCAATATTTTTTTCTAAAGTAAACGTGAATGCCTTATATCCACTGATGTACAGACCTGCTCTTGTAGAAAATGTAAGATTATTTTGCGTATTGTAATTGAAATATATATTCCAGCTTTACATCATTTTATTCTCATTATAATCGAAAATTTTCACAGCTGATAACTATAAAAACGTAGAGGACAGTTGTGGAGTATGTGAAAACATCGGGACATTTTGAGATGAAATTCCAAGGTGATACATGCTAGAAACTTATATGTTTAGACAAATGTGTAAGTATTCACACTTCACTTGTACGTGAGTTTGCTTGTGTTTAAATGTGGAATAATTTGAATTTCTTATGCACGCATAAAAGTAAACTCAAGATTGGGAAATTGGAATATTGATGGTTTCGAGAAAGGTTAAACATCAGTATTTATTCCATGAATGCTTGATCCATCATTAGTCTGGACGGTGTAACAATGTCCATACGTATCTGAATGATAAAATGTTTCGTCTCTCGTAATTCAATTTCTTGGAAGTTAGGCGTCAAAACTTTCCAAAAATACGCACAAAATTCTTTGCTTTGCCGTTGAGAAAACGAGAGCATGGTGTACATTTTCTGTTTAACAATTTCATTCATGAGATATTTCTTAGAACAAAGTCCTGAATTTCAACAGTGAAATGTTTACAGAATTCGGTCTTGAATGGTGACAAAACCGGAGTGAAATACGATACGTTCTTTACGAAGATAAAACAACATCGAGTGGCTTTTGCTACAGATTTTGCGCGCGATGCTCAAGTCTAAATGCCATATAAAAATATTTGAACACGTTTGTATCATGACATTATTGGTCATGATATATTTCTACTTAAATTTTGAAACAAATTTAATTGTGGTTTGAAAGAACATCATTAACACCTTACTAAAATCACTAACAGTATCTATTTGCAAATCTGTAGGTATATAACCAAGTACATATTTTCTTCAATTTACTTAGAATACACGGTGATGGAAGATGATCATTGCTATGGATATAGAGAGTGCGGCAACATAACTTCCTTTTTTCAAAGCCCTTTGCTTTGAAAAAAAAGATGGTTCTGCACCCTGGATTTTCCTCAAAGTCATCCTACGAAAAGTTTGCAGAGCACACACTCTGCGTATGGTCACCTATATTTTTCAGACCAACAAAGAAAAAAAATGTTGAAATTTTTTGGAACCTCAGAGCTATTTTGAAAAATAATTCATAGTGTCTATTCTATGATATAAATACTAGGTGGAAAAAGAGATATAACTCCTTACATCTTTACTAATTATTTTAATCACATTTACTTTCAATGAGCTTTATTAATTATGCTAGCCCTGGAAAAATTCACCACTTGTTATCGACAATGATGCATTTGTTTATCACATAACCCCAGCGAGTAAAAATTTCCATAAAGGTGATCTGCGCGCAATAATTTACGAGGCAAAAGTTCCAGTTAAAGATAATTTGAAAGTTTGCTTATATTTTGTGTATCAGAGTTCCGTCATTATTATTGCTGGAGACACTCGCCTAATTTTCAGTTAATTTCTATTTCTATTTTATAAATACATCCAGTCCAAGCGAACACAGAAGTGTGGTTTTCACGGTTCATTATACTCTATGAAACCCGCACGAGTTGCCTTTTACAAATTAAAAAGCTTTAAGTTGTCTCTGCACGGCTGGAAATATTTGGCGTGTTTGTAAACTGTTGTCTCTGCATTTTCAACGCATATGTAAATATATGCATAGTTCAGATTAAAAGGTCGGAATATTCCACTTGCGTGCATCCCTATAATGTAGTCTTTCGTACCTAAATATCTTTTTAAGTTATGCAGAATGGAACGCAACTACAATGGATAAATATTTTTTTCACTGGCGATTTTAAATCAGTAGCTTATTTAAAAAAGGTTTTATTCTTTATTCTGTTGAAATTAAGATGGTGTCTTTTAAACTGCTCCTAACGTTCAATCAAACGGGATCGTCTACAGTTTCTCGCTCTTAAGCTTTTCACACAATAGATGACATTCCTTTGAACTATTAATGGAATTTGTCATAAGACAAACTAAAAGCCTTATATTCATTAAGGTCGCGTTCATAGACTCCACAAACATTCGTGTATTTACGTGAATAATTTCTCAGGTAGGGCGGTATAAAGAAAATCATTCTGAGTTCATTTATCTTACATCAATCAAATATTTATGCCGTTCTAAGGCACTTCATCCTTAATGGCGACGTATTTCAGACTAATATAGTCTTCAAAAACATCCTAGAGCTGCTTTCCCGAGTTCAAACCTCTGATTTATTACGTCTTATGAAAGGAAGCACTACAAAGCTGCCACGGTGGAGGACCTCGTAAAGAAGATCATCTCTTTTGATGGGCCAGACCTCCAGGTAGTGCACAAGCGGTTGCCTCCTCTCATAAGTCGACACTCATGCCTTCTGATGTCACTCTACACCCCTGCTCTACAGCCTTGTCAAATAGGGCACTTGGATAGCCGATAGCCCGCCAAGTTTAGTCAACATTTTACTCCAAATGCAAAACATTTCGTCCAGTTGCAGTTGCGGATTTTTATGAGAGTGGGTACACATGACAGGCCTTAAATAAACAATTGCAAGCGGGCAATTTTTTTAGACTCTCGCAAAATTATTTTAACATTATGGCGTCCTGTTTTTTCGTTTCATGTTCGTTTGACTCTTCAACACAGAAGCGGTACAGAAATGACTGTGTAATGAATCTGAAGCAATTTTATAAATGAGCATTGATACGAGTTTCCAAATTTGATGAAGAACACAATAGCACCAGCTGAGGTGATAGGAGTCTGAATACTTTGTGACTGATACTCTATTCTCGGAAACTGTGTTTTCTTTCAGCACAGAAAAGTTGATTGGATTACTTGAAAAAACATTGAATAACGATGAGTAGAGCGGTGGTCTCTGCAGCTGCTCTTCTGTAATCATGAAAATAGGTAGAAGAATATTTCCTGAAGTTTTTACAACAAAATCAATTGGGAAACAGAGGCTTTGTCTCAGGTTCATTAGGATGTTAATTAATGTAACTTCAAGCGCTTAGACTAGTTGATGAAAAATATGGATTTTTTTTAATTTTTCAGTGCACTTGTCCATCAGGCAATGAGCTTTCGAAATGAATTTACTAGCTAGTCTTTGTATCCTAAAGGTATTGTGACTGTATTTTCAACTTTAAAATAATAGTGGAATCAGCATATTTTATTTCATCGCAAGTGTTGTGCGTTTCAATTTATGAAGAACCTTCATGTATTCATATTCAAATTCTGCCAGATGTACCCCTTTAACCAGACTCGCATTGTGCCGAATAAATATTTATAGCATGTTCTTCTATTTAGCAAATACCCTTACATGTAAGTGAATGAGCTAACTCAAGGATTACCGTTGGATCAAATTAAATTTTAGCTTACTCACATCATCATAAGTTTTAATTTTTGAATGAATCGTACTGTGTTTAAATAATATCGAGAGACTAAGTAATTTCCGACAACTATATTTACTGGCTAGTGAACTCTATATTTTATGAACTGCACTCAGGGACATGGCCGATTTGAAGTTAATTTTGACGCTTTATTCCGGATGAAAATTAATTCCAATAAACCTTTTTACTTACTTAAACACAGATCTAAATTGTTGTGGAAAACGAGAGCAAATAATCATGAATGCTCTGTAGCAATGTATTCAACTTCAGATACGTTAATGCACGCATTTCGAAAGTAAGTTCGATCCTCCTCCTCTTGGTGGTGGTGGTCGGTACCAATAGAAAAGATTTGAGAGAGAGTTTGGCACGCATCCTCCTCTTCTTTCAGTTAATCGTCATTAAAAAGGCTGAATAATTTCATGTATCCTAACTACATGGCTGTCACAGAATGATTGCAGCAGTCGTGTTTATAACAACTCACGCAGAGTCGAGGACAAAGAAGCCTATTGTGCTTTTCGTGCACGAAGATTGACGGTCGTACTCCAAGTCTAATAACCGCTTTGGAATATTCTTACAATATTCGTACTCATTTCTCCTTTCCATAATACTGTTCTGTGGTTCTTTCAGTCCAACAGGCTCGCATTCAAGGTCCGTCCGAGGTGTATATTCAAAACGGGTCTACAATCAGCCTGACTTGTGTTGTTAACACACACTCTGAAAATGTTGGTGCCGTATCGTGGTTCAGGAACGCCAATAGTCTGGATTATGACTCCCCAAGAGGAGGAGTAAGTCTTGAGATTGAGAAAACTCCAACAAGAACAACATCAAAGCTCTTCATAACCCGAGCTATCAGGACTGATTCCGGCAATTATACATGTGCTCCTGAATTCGCTGACGCAGCTTTCGTCATCGTTCACGTAGTAAACGGTAAGAGAAACTGTTCAAAACTATCACATTAATGTTATTGATGTTTGCACCTGTGGAAGAACAGCAGCAATGTCGTGCCATTGGCTTTATCACACTTCCATCAATTGAGAAAAATTTTTGTTTGTCTATACATAACAAAAATTTCGTTTATTATACTAAGTAAAGAATTTGTTTCCTGTGCACTTCTAAAAATGGCTGATGAAGATGTGATCATTTTTTAATTAATTTTCCTTGGACATTTAAAGTTTTTACTCAGTCAGATTTTTATGAAATATTATGTATTATTCAAGTGTTCTGTACTATGTTCTTTAAAATTTGGATAGAACTATTTTGATGTCAATTTTTACGATGGTTTTCCGACAAATGTTTCAGGGGAGGAATCTGCGGCAGTCCAGACTGGTGGAGGATTTGCTCTTTCACCTAATCTTTGGCACGCTTTCTTCAGCCTGGCGCTCATGATCGTGACTGCGACACGGTGACCAAATCACCCCTAAACTTGAGGTGCAAACAATGACTTTCCTGCACAGAATACCTTGCCAGTTTATGACATGCATCGACCTTTCTTTTATAGTGATTGCCATGCAGGAAAAACTGTTTTGCTGTGCCTGTGGTGGTATGTCAAGACTCTATTGTGACGATGAACATTTGTGGAGCAGTCAAACTCGCACACCGAGGTTTGAAGGCCATATATCAAAATTGCTGAAAATTAAGGAGCTCTATTTGTAGCTTCTTTATTCTAGGATTTCCTTGAATTTCAAATTTGACATCTAACAAATATTTCATTACATAATAGACTATATGGGCGCTGAAAGTCTTATAATGTGTATACTCTGTAGGGAAATTTTATTTCTCATAAGCAATTCAATACTGAACTATAGACAGAGTAATCAGCTAAAAAGCTAAAAAGCCTATAGCAAGAAAATGTTAATCCTCTATCTTCAAGCCCTTTAGGCTGGTGAGTGTGGCGTCAGGAGTTTAAGCACCATGAATAATACAAAGATGTAAATATCTATACCTTGAATTCACAATTTTATTGCAGTGCAGATCGAAAGCCAAACCATTTTTGTTGCGGCGCACGAGTACAATCATTGGATAACATCAACTCAGATATTAAGAAGAAACTCGTTACAAAGTTAAACGAATTTCTTCCCTCCACCTCATGCATGAAAGAATGACCTAGAGAGCTAGTGAGTACTGCGCATTAAAGAAATAAATTGATAAATATTTTAGGAGTGTCTAAATTTATTATTTCTGAGGTATTGCATCAAGTTCACGATTACGTAAATTGGAACATGAAGTGGGCTATTAATCCAATTGGTTGGTAAATCGTTCACATTTTCACTGTTTAAAGAGTTTCTTTAATTAGATCTGAGTTTTAAGGTACTTCAGATGCGTTTGCATGGCAGGTATGCAAAATATTGCTATGAAAGTAATTTTAAATTTAAGAGAGAAATATTTGAAATTTATACTCATAACTGAGCCATTTATAATGAAACGAGGTACATTAATTTGCCGTTTAGGAGAAGTTTCGGTCATATGAGACACTCTCTCCCGATCCACCTCAAGGTCTTCAAATATCACCTTTTTAAGCTTTAAATCTTTCCACACTCAACCCGCTCGAGTAATACGATTAATGTTCAGTGCAATAAAAATATTGTTGAAAATAATAGCCTGCATGTACACAGATTTATGGGTAACAAACCAAGCTAAAAGTTTGCTTCTTCAAAACTCATTTCGGCTGATTTACTTTATTGAGTAAAAGTTATTTGAAAATCAAGAAACCACGAAAGGAACTTTATATTTTTCTGATCTACTGTTTGTAATCGTATATACCTGGACCTTTCAATCCTGGAGACACTAATTGTCTTGTTGCTTAGTAAATAATCTGTTGTTGATTTTGACGTTGGCCAGTTCGTAAAATATCTAAGATCTATTGTCTCGTAAAATTCCTAATGCATAGTCTGAGCCGGTAATTTATTTCGATCAAAGTTAGCAAACAATTGAATGCTGCTAACCCACAGTAGGCAATGCTATGGATGACGGTCACGTGCATTTACATACGAGGAGCGCTGAAGAATAGTTATGGGCATCAATACCGTAACGCCGTCAGTTAAGAATGATGGATTAGGTTGTTCAAAAAAGTCAGCAAACACTGTAAATCCATCAGCTGTCATAAAACCATTGGCGAGGCTAGCCAATTCAGCCAGCGGCCGTTTAGTAATGTTTCAAAGAATGAGGCCCAGGTGATATAAGCGAACGTATTCCGTTACTTCTGACCAGCTGCAGTATACGTCATCAAAGAACGGTTTCAGAAATTTTATACAAGTGTTTGTTATCGTATTTAGTGTTTGAATATATCAAGAACTTGTTTCTACTCGATGTTTTCGTTTCCATGCAGATGAGTCTCAACGATATCGGTGATCAACCATTGTTTGGAGGGAGGAAGTCAGAGACACAAGAAGCGTCTCTGCATTCGTGCCTTATTCATCAGTTCATTATCTTAATGTACTTACTCCTCGTATTATACTTGAATAATAAATGTGATTTGTGTTGTCATTTTTATCCTTCTTCAATTTACTTTCTTAATGTGACGACTGGTTTGAAAAAAAAATTGACCTCGATTGAGGTAGAGAAACAGATGTCAGATTTCTGTATAAAAAAATGTAAAGCAACAACATGTGCAACGCATGACAATGAAATGGTTTATAAAGCAATTACATGCTATATTTTTTAATGAACATAAACTTTTACAAATTTCCTTTCATGCAAATCACTATTTTAATGATTCTTATGGATCATCTAAATGATGTCAACTGAAGCAAACTGTAATAGTAAACAATTTATTGCTTGAAACTTATAGAGTAGTTTTATAGAGTAGTACTATTGTATGACTAGAACTCAAGACATACAACCCCATGAAATAGTTTTTTACCGCTATGAGTGCATAGGAAAGGGGCGAAGAAAATTAAAAAAATGTGGATTAAAATAAAATTGAATTTCCCTTTCCCTCGTGAAGTCTTTCATTTAGCTGCTACTGCACTTGACTTGAATATTCTGTTGTTTTTGTTTCATAATTGATAAAATATAAAGTTTCCAGAGCAGCTTCCTGGATCGCAAGTTTGACAAACTTGCATTGAGTTGAGCGCATCATTCACGCAAAAATGAAAGCAACGCCAGCTGGTAACCCTACATTCTCTGTTCTAACAACAACAGCTCATTAAGTATTATCCACTTAAACATTATCAATCGAACTTTTTAGAAATTAAATGATCAATGAATAAGAACGAGTCCATAAATAACTAAATATTTACCCCACCAACTATATCAATTGAACACAGCGGATGCTTTAGATACGCGAAATTAATTTTTTGTAACATTGAACTACGAATAAGTTGTGACTTATTAGTATTGCGGGGAGTATCTCAATTTTAAACCCAATTTAAATTAACTCTAGCCTCTACGTGTGTGCTCGCAATTATTGAACTCATGTGCCTCCACTATGCTTAGTAGATTTGACGTATCAGAATAATTCTCCATGCTAAAAATTTCAATGGAAACAAGGCGAAATGAAAAATGTGACAAAGTTACGGAAAATAACGTCTGGATTTGTTGGTCTTAACGTATTTTTTTCATAAATACAAAAGCTAATTAACTTTCGGTGCAAATTATCTTAAATATATGTAGGAACAGCCAAACACAGCAACTAAACGTAAGGCAGTACACCGATAGTGTACAGTGTGCACTAATAGTATACAGTAAATATCAATTGTGTTCAGTGTACACCAAGAGTGTACAGTGTACACCGCTAGTGTGCAGTGTACACCGTTAGTGTTCAGTGTATGCCAATAGTATACAGTGTCCACCAATAGTGTACAGTATACACTACATGTATGGAAGAGGGCAATTACACTGGTACAGTCGATGTTCTCATCAGAATTATTGCGATGGCATGGCTTGGCAAAGTTAAGTAAGAATAGTGAAATTTAGAATTGGGTGTGCAAATTGCACACTTTGATAGGCCGTGATAGTTTTACAATAACAGCACTCATTTATTTATTTAAAAAAATAAATCAATGGGTGATATCTGAAACTAATAAAATGTAGGAAATCCATTATGTTTTAACACGTTGTTCGGAAATCAGATGTACTTATCTTCGGAAAACACTGTTTAGTGCAAGCTTCTTAAGTCCATCTTACAATCGCACTTCAAAATTTCTTATCTATAAACTTAGAATGAGAGAAATTAAAAGAGTAATTTTTTAATATTGTTTTGTTTAAACGGCATGCTTTAGATGAGTAAACCATTCCTACAGGCAAATACATGTATTAAAGGGATACTTTTTCATCAACTGTAAAACACTGCAGGTGGAAACTGTTGTCTTTGAGCTTTAATTTGCTGTAATAAAGAATCTTGTTCGTTTTGTAATTCATTAACAAAATATATAAATGACTAGCTCCTTATCTTGACGAATTAAATTAAAAAATGGGGGAAAAATGTGACTTCAGAATTCTTGGCGTTGGCTTGCAACTAAAAAAAATTGTTAGCTAATTTAAGTTATTTTTAGGTCTTAAATGTGCTCGAGTCGAGCCCTCGAAACTCTAGTGAGATTTTTTCGATCACTTGAGAGTTGTTTGTAAAAGTTGGCCGAATAAAAATATAAGAGATTTAATTAATTGTGCGTCTTCGTTTAGTTAGTTTGGACACATGAGCGAAGGCGTGAGTTGATTGCGTCAGATTGTCTAAGGATGTCATATTATGTAAGCATCTATTTTACTAGAGTCCTTTTTTGTGGTTATGACATCTGTCATCTAAGCTATTTTTATTTTCATTAAAGTTCTCTAATAATTAGCTTGATACCATAAACGCATAATGTATTATAAATATATACATATATTTCATAATTATTGAGTTGTTCTAGTATTTCTATCGGTAGGCTGTAAAATATTACATCAATTCAAGTGCTCATTCAAGTGCTCATGGCCATAACAAACTAGTTTTTTTCATTAATAGGGAAAGGAAGCAATGGAGCTGTCCATTACTACTGTTATTTCTATCATATAACCATAAGTCTGGTTTTCATTTCGTTACTTTTTCCTCCGAGTTTCAGTTTTTCGTTAAAGGATTCTGCAACTACAATGGTCATAGCTCGCCCTCTTGAATAAGTTGTCTAGGGCTTAGTTCCATGTTCCATAGTGTCTGCAAAATCATCAATGAGGAACAAAAAATCTTAAGTATTTATCGATCATTAGTATCTAATCTCTATCCACTCCCATGGTAGACCAGAAATTGGGTAGCTTTTAGTTAAGTTTTCATCACGAAAATACGTCTGACCCGTTATTGAATTGTGAGTTGTATTTCAACAAAATAAATGGAAAATTAAACGAGAAATTGAAATGAGCAATGCTACAACACATGAAAGTAAGAGAATCTTGTACGATTGAAATGAATACTCGAAACACTTCAAAATCTGTTGGTAAGTCAAACATTATCTGTTTGAAAAATTGGTGCACAGCTTGTCAGTTTATCTAGTTGTAACTGAAGTGTTTGTGATGTAATTGAGAACTTGCAATTTTTTGAGAGAATTTGTCGGCAGCTTCGTCCCACACAGCTGCGTCCCACACAGCTGCGTCCCACACAGCTTCGTCCACTGCTCTGATATGCAAGACCAACAGCAGGGAGCTTCAGTTTCAGCTATACCTTGTGGGCGTAGTTTTATTTAGCGTTCCCAAAACGGATAGATTTTTTTCCCTCGCATCTTGTCCATAGAGAAGCCATTGCATGACGAATGGCAACAGACTACAGGGAAAAAAACTTGAACGATATTTGGATTCAATCTGTGAAGCATGTATAGTATCCACTAGTTAATTTGACTGGAATGTGTATTTATTCATTTTTTTCCGTTGAAAAACGTTCTTAGATTATTTTCATAGTCGAAACGTTAAAGAAATAAGTGTATATTTGGGTACGCTTCACACGCAATAGATTACATGAGTGCTCGGCTGCATAGAAGTATCTTAAATATACGAGTACATAAAAATGCCATTAAGTCTATGTAATATAGTCAGTTCTCATCCTGTTTTGTAATTTAGAGCTGGGCGTGGCGACCACAAGAACTTAAATCCTTTTTTTCTCTAAATAATTTAATCTATTTATGTCAGAACTACCTTTTTCATAAGGAGAAGAGAAGGAAACACATTCCCCGATTATCATATTATGCTATTACAATTAAAGGGGCAATTCAACATTACTTTAAGTGTACTACATGAATTTGCACGAAATTCCAGTGTAAGTTACGTATCATGTTTACGTTAAAGTAAAGGCGAAATTTTATAAGTTTCATGGAGTGAATTGAATTTTGAATTGACATTCATTAAGATGAATATCAATATTTTTATTATACTAATGCACCAGTCTATGACCAATTATGATATATCCAGAAAATAATAAAGTAGGGCAAGGTCTTCAGATAGAAGTGTGGCTTGGTTTTATAAGGATTCAATTAGTACGTTCACATTCGAATGTGTTTCGAAGACATGCCTGAACACATGCCTTACAATGCAAGATCCCACGTACTGAGTTTTGTAGGAGGCGTCTTTGGGATTAACATCACTTCGAAATTTTTCCTGGTGCATGTAAAGGTGATGGTGAGAAGCTTCATGAGCTACACAATTCTTACTGGATTAGCTTGACGATCTTTTCAAGTACCAGCGCAAAAATATTTGTGTCCCTCTAGTAGTTGGACAGGCAACCTGCTACGGCTAAGAATTTAGGTTATTATACATATATTCTTACTGAGTGAAGAGTACTTGTACAGGGTGGCGCAAAAGTAACACCTCATTTTAGAAAATTATTGATAAAAAACTATAAAGGGTAAAAAGATAAGGATAATTTTAAATGATAGAAAAGATCTTAAAGTTTAATTCATAATTAAGTATATAATATAACATCCTTTAGCTGAAGCTCGTTCTCGTTCAAATAAAAATATACTCTTTTAATAAAGCTTTCCATTACTCTACTCAACATCTCTGGAGTTATCATGTTAATTTTCTGAATAATTTTGTGTTTTATTCCTGTAAGCTATCGTTCTTTTCAATGTAAATTTTCCTTCATATCTCCTCAGAGAATAAAATTAAGTGGACTTAGATCTGTAAATGGGGGAGGCCACGGTATGTTACAACAGTGCAAAATTATTCTACGTGGAAAATTTTCTTACAAAAAAGCCATTGATTTCCTTGCTGTATAAGCCGTAGCTCCATCTTGTTGAAACCAGATATGCTCTGCGTTACGTGTGGGGAAAACATGAACATAGAGAATATCTAGTGGTGAATGAATAGCTTCAAAAGCATAGCTTATACGAAAAGGCTTTTTATAATATCCTGCATTTGTGCACTGGATGAAAAAAATGTGTTACCGACGATAAGTTTGGTTAGCATCTATTCCGAGTCACCAGAGTAACCTAAATACCTCATCCTCCAGACACAGGATGCCATAAATATTGGAGACTCTCTAACAGCCTCTCCCCCGCGCAGCCCTCGCTGCATTTGTTGCATGCTTCAGTTAGCATCCACGTCAGAATATAATAGAATGAAGAAGATCATAACTGCTGTGGTGTAGCTCTAACTTTAGGAGCATTATCTTTTTCAATTTAGGAAAATCAACTTTGTGGGTCCATCTAAACCCCGTGTTCTTGCTTTGGTAAAAAAATTTTGAATTACGGGATCTGTTACAGGGTAAAATAAAAGTGGTAGACCGAAGTCATCTCGCAGTGAAGAAGCTGTTCAGTGTAAATCTTAGTGTATCGATGGATTCTTGTCCATCTTGAACCCAGGGCTCATGTTAAATCTTCTCATGAAAATTGTTCTTACTACAACAAATATTCCATTTCTTTTCATTCTACAATTGCTGCTCTCTCCTCCGCTGAGTATTTATCCATTTTTAGGAGTTTCTAAAGTTTCTTATTTCCATGTAAGTAATCATCATTCTACCGTTTCATTATATGATTGTGCCTCAATTATTTTACACTCATTATGACTCATTTATTTTCATTTCCCATCTCACATAGTGAAATTGTTTCAATTTTTCATTTCGTGTCGGCAGCTGTTTTTATTAAAATTTTGGTGAAATGGTTCTTTTTTCCACAGTTTTCACGGCTGATATCGGATACTCATTTCAGTGCAGCTTTCTCTCATACGCGTCTACAAGATGGCAGAAAATTTGCCTTCAATAATTTTCTGAACAGAATCTTGAAAAAGCTCTCCGCGTTCTAACACTTTTCTTCCATCCTACAACCAATCATGATCAAAGCTACTTCCAATCCATTCTTTATCTGGACTACCTCATTTTTCAAGTCTTTTTCTTTTTCCTACGCTGCACCAGTTTTGGCGATATCCTTTGTATTTTGTGTAAGTCACTCAACTTGCTCGGCAAAATGTCTGAGAAATTCTTCGTCCAAACTGTGTAGAGCTTTGTATTTTGCCCACACAAGACACTTTATCGAGCTTTCTATGCATCTTGTTCTTGTATACATTCTTCAGCCACTGTTACTAACTTCTACACTCGCGGCATTAAAAAAAACGACCTCCTTGTGATGCCCCTCCATGTAGAGTGGAATATAATCCACTTCTTGCTCAGCTCCCTGCTCATGCCGGCGTTTGCTTCACCCTGTCATCGAGTTTTCATCAAATTATAAATCACTAAAATTTTGTATTTGAACTCTTTATTATTTTTTCTACAAATAGTCATTATTCAAAGTCGTAAGAGAACCAGAACGTAGAGAGTTTGATAGCATAGAATTCTTGGCCGTACGTAAATTGTATTGCACAGACATGTGTACACATCCTGTTCATAGACAGGATGATTAGTTTCTTCGTTGCTCGCTTTGTTCTTGGACTGCAAGTAGAGTTCCTAAAGCGAAAAGAGATCTAGGTGGAGCTGTTGACTTTGTGAGCCCTCGGTAGAAAATATAGAGTGACTAAACTGACCCATACAGCTATCTTATATAGGCGTTTGACTAGGCACAGCCGCCTCAGCTGGCCCGCTCATTAGTTGACAACTAGCTCTTAATAGTATGTACAAGTTTTTGGCCAAGACTATTTAGAGAGAGGTAAAGGACGCAATAATAAAACTAAGTTTTTTACTGAGGATATGCATTAAGAGAAATCCATTCACGATATTCAAGGCTCCAATGCACTAACTGAAGTTCATCATCTTATCGAGTATATTCAGTTTATCGGCTACTATCCAAAAGAGAATTAGGTCATGGTAAGTAAAAGCTTAGACGCAGATGGGTTCCCGGATTCTCTCTTGTCGATACAAAAGATTCGGTTGGTCTCTGAATGAGTCAATATGGTCGATCGGGGGTCGGCGGGAACGACGCAAATGTTGATGACGTCTTTTGATCTTCTAATCCAATTTAGATTGCTTTACTTAACTGATCTTCAGAAGGCGCACTGCTGAATTACACGAGCCATAAAATTCGATTGCCATTAAGACATGACGATTGAAATAAGGGCTTTCCTCTCCATCCTATGTGAGGTTCAGTGAATGGAATTTCACTTTGCGGTAGAAAACCACAGTAAATGTGTCTCTGTTTGTTAATGTTTTACAGGGTGCGGGAAGGATCATTGCTTTTGTGGTATGTTAGTCATATAGTACTGGAGTTTAATACACTTCTTTACGTTGAACTTGAACAGCTTGGTCATTTTACCTCGTCACAATGGGTTTCTGATGTGATTACATTCACAAGAAGTTTCTATTGGTTGAATAATTTACGCATATGAATGATAGACCATACAATGTCAGACTAACTTACTCATCGAGTGAGTTGATAGTTACTAAGAGGAGCAAAATATATATAGGAAGATATATATTTACTTATCGAAGAAATATTTTTAAATAGTATACGGTTGTAGTGCATACTCCAGTTTAAAGAAAATGGAAGCTTAACCTCAATCAGTCGTGATTGAATAGAGATCGCTGGATGACCATATATACTGCTTTATTCATATGAGATAAAATCAATCTGCCAATTTACTTACCAACTGGACGAGGGTGCTATTGCAGTAGATCTCTTGAACCAATTGTAGCATAATATCCCGAAGCGACGTTGCCTATGGCGTCTCCTTCTTCTCCTCCGGCACCTCCAGCGCATTTTAAGTTCACAGTGGAAACCATTCTGTTCAAGCTCTGCAGCCCTTCTTTGTTTGGTCATATACTGTGTTTATTTCCTGTCGCAGACACTCCCATAAATAGCATTAGGCTGCGGCGTAACTTCTTTCCAATACGTCTACAGAAATGCCGAAGCCGCTCAAATAATATAAAGCAAAACTTAGGGGTATATATTTCGCTGCCCTGGGTTTGATACGGCGTCCTCAAATGGTTTCTACTGAGAAACCATGGCGGTAGCTGCGGCTGAAACGTACAAAAGGAAGGCATCGAAAAGACTGGGTCCACGACATGGAAAGCAATCAGACCAGCATTTGTTCGGCTTTCTGAAGCTATCATTGTTGTCTTCATTTACATTATAGGAAACAGTTGCAATGCATTCATTTCAAGAACCGAATACGAGAATATCGTCGACAAACGAAAGCATAGTATTCTGTTTCAGCTCCATTCTTAACATTGAATTTAATTTTATTGGTGTATAAATTTTGAAACTTGAGAAAGTATTAAAGTAGAGCCGAGAATAAAATAATTAAAGCAGCACTCGTTGAAATTCTTCCCATGACAACAAGGAAGATTGTTCACGGTACCAACTGGTGATGTTTGTTTCTACAAGTTTTCTTTTAAATATCAGCGAAAAGGCAACTATGGTCAACATTTGCGGTTATGTTACACATTTGAAAAGACATTTTACATGTAGCAAAAATACAAAGCAAACAACGTTATTCAAAGAATAAAATAGAATTGTAACTGTGTTTGAACATTCACGAATACGTCATCATCATACACGCATTGCATGAGGGCACAGCATGAAAGTTTATTCTCCTGATACATTTTAAATTTCTGACACTTCTTCACTTAAAAAGTGTGTACTTAATTTACATGGAGAGCATGAAATTTGTATATCATGGATAATGAAAGCACTAATCAAATTCTATTGATAAAAATGAACACAGATTACTAAAATTAATGCTTTGGACCTTACAGCGAAACAGACGAAGATTTTTCAAACGAGATACGACAGGATGAATCTTTCTTTTAGAAATGAGAATAACATATATCTGTAAAATTCAGTCGAATAATTAATGGAAAATGAAAGTGAATGGAAGTGGTAAATGAGGACTTGTTAGAAATTTTCCTTTTTTAATCTCGGTCACTAGCCAATATTCCTTCACTTTTTACTAGCATACATTTCCTGTAGATTACGCCTCTATGGTGAAGGCTTCAGTTCAGCCCTGGTATTCATTCCCCATAAATCCCCTTTGGTTTCATCGCTTTCTCAATCATATACTGGTATGTAATCCAATACTTTCAAATGTCCGAAACGTCTTGACTGTGTCCAATAATCGACGACCATTGTGAACGCACGCGTGTTCATTTGCACAGAATAATTTTTCACTCTATTTAATCCACGTCTTGCACCAAATTTCTAAAAACATTTCTCTTCCAAGTTGTCCCTTTCCTAATGTAATACTTTCAGATTCTTTTACATTTGCCCCATTTATAACAAACGAAAAATGGCAATCTTGCTTAAAAAAATCAGCTGCATTTTCATACTTTGCTAGCCATTTACACTTCCGAAGTTCCTACTTAAAAATTTCAAGCTATAACTTGTTCTTTTCCTCTGAACTTTCTTTTTCTCTTCTTTATCAGATGCCCAACCCTGTATATCATTTAAAAATTGGCTTTACCCATCACATTTACAACCAATTTCATATTTATGCAATGAATTTTTCAATTCAAGGGAAGCCTCATTCTTTGCAACTGCTCTTCACAGCAATTATTTCCATTCACGCCTGCTCTGAATTGAGTTAACTATTTAAACCATGGTTGTCAATCACGGTTAAAAGTATTTAGTTATCAATAAATTACATTTACTACGCTCGTAGACGCTGCCATAGTATGCATGTACAGAGGAGTCAAGATATTGTACTAAGCTACGTAGAACAATCGTCAACGTCGTACTATCACTCATACAAACATTTAATAAACTGTTATGGTGATGTCACACACCCGTATTTTTACTCTACCTACTCAAGAAACCAGTTAATAACTTAATTTATTACTAAATTTTATACTTTCTTGCTTATTCATATAAAAACTTTCCACTTTATCTCGATTCCTGAAATCAATTTAACTCAAATCCAAAATCTTGGACATGGGACTTCTCCTTTCTTCATTATTTTGTTTCGTCATGTTCACGAAAGTATTAAACCCATATTCATTCTTCGGTGAATAATTTCCATCTTCTTTAATTCCATATGCAGGATGAACTCACGAATACCTAGGAATGACCTCACTGGAGCTCACACATCACTACGAACTTATTTTTAGTCTAATGTCAGAACTTAACCATACTATGAACAAAGAATTCCTTGTGTATCCCTCTGGTCATACACTTTAGGCATGCTGCACGTCATATTACAGTAATAAACCTGTGGCACGTATACAAAAGAATCTTCCCATGAAAAGGTGGCCAATTTTAGGGAAATTCATGCAAAAAAAGAGCTCGTTGTTCCATCGAATTCACCGATTCAACAAAAAAAAACATATAACTACGGACTACTGCTTCGCAGTCTGTGTATTGGACCTGCGTCTATAGAGATAACTTATATCATACCTGACACAAAACAATAATGAACAATCTCAGTAAGCACTACAGCACACTCAGACTTCCTTTTCTCAAGCCCTGCATAATGGAATCATGCGCTCAGAAGTACGTGAACTTCACATTAACTGTGTTCTTTCACGAGTGCATCGCCATTGGAGGACATCTCCTGATGACTGCGCACCAGCCGATTTTACATTCATGCAACAACTTCTATAATATCCATCACTTTTAATCCGGCAAAAAATGGCACAGGCTGAATATTTCTTAACTTTTTCAATTCAAAGCAAAATCCCCGCAGTGTAAGAGTGTACTTTCGAGGATCTTACCTTACCCAATTCCCCACCACTTCGAAGTGAGCACGAATACGCGCCTTGCACATTACCCAGCACTAGGCGGTAGCAGATATTTTTGCATGGAAGGTGAATTCATTTGCATTGTTTGAAAACAAAATAAATTTGCAGGTCACCTCAGTAGAGGTGACTAAATCCGAACTTGTTTCTACGGGAAACTTCCATCTTATTTCACTAGACAACCAAACCAACTTTTATTGCTGCTTATAATTTCCTACGTTGTGTTTCCTGAGTGTTGTATACATACTGGAGTGATTTGAAGTTCGCAACTACATGAAATATTCTTGGCAAAACTAAAAGGTTTTTAAGGTGAGAGCCGCCGTAAATCATATTTTGTACAAAAGCCTTTTCTATTCAGAAGATATTAAGTATCATGCTTCATTTTACATTACTACGCCTGTGCATGGTGTGGTCTAACAGAAGTAAAAGTTTTACGTTTTATGTAGCTAAATTTTCCACTTGGTAACTTAATGCTCTTAAATATAGATTGAATAAAGAGTACGAGCTAGACCAAAAAATTCTTGTTCTAAAATATTTAATGGGTATAACACTCTCAGATGTACACAATTACGAGGAAGTCATGAAATGCCTCGGAAAAAATATCGAACACAGAACTCGTAGAACGAGTTCTGAAAATGCTGTAGATTTTCATCATTGCGCACAAAATTATGAATGACCTAAGGTAAATGTTGATGTTATCTTCAACTGTGCAGAATATGTACAGCTTGTAGTTTGAAGTGGCACAAATCGTTTCTCACTAACCATTTGTTTATTTATTTATAATAATTTTCAATTTACCTCATAAATTCTTAATGAAGACGTTCCTGAGAGAACGGTAGGTTTCCTCTACGCAGCCCAGTTTCTTTACTTTACGCCAGACGTATTTTCTTTTCCTCATCTGGGCCGTGCCTGGACTCCCACGGAAGCAATTCTTCCGGTAGAGAGAGCACGTAACTAATTTCCCTTTTTGTGCTCATTGGAGCGGGTGCTTCGGTATGATAGAGACCCTGAAGCTCGGTCCTTGAGCCGCTGCACCCTTCCAAATGATGTTCATTGATCAGACTTTTCGCGTGACTGAAACAATTCAAAAATCTCCGAAGTAAATGACGGGAGCTATGAACACACTCCTTTTTATGAAAAAAAATGGTGCGATGGAATAATTTCAACATCAACAAGGGCAAAATAGAACGAGCAACTGTGTCCCAGATACATAATTGTTTGCACGGGAGTTTGATTCAATAGTATTTTTAATGCGAGTAGTTCCTTCTCAATTGTTGTTGACTCCTAAAGATGTTGTGTTCCTAGAGCAATTTGCATGTCACTGTTTTGCAAATATATGTAATGATTGTGATGCAATGATCGAATTTCTAAATATATTGGACTACTTGATATCACAAATTCATTACCAAAAATTCGACCTACTTTGTCATATTTTTTCTTCAACATCATTTTCGTGAACAATTCTCTGAGCTTGGCTGCCCCACTTCAATTATAGACCTTCCCTGAAGGCTGGAGAGAAAAATCATCTCATGCCTACCATACGGCAGCTTAAAATTATTCTACATTTACAGAAAGTAATACAAGCACGGCAAATCAAGAGTAGTGTAAATCAATTATGTTACGTCACAGATCAAAAAAGATATAACTAAAATTTGATAGCAAGCTACTCTTGAAGCTTAATGACGAATCCAGTGCATCGTTGTACATATCAGAATTTCAGAAAGAAATTCCCGTAGTTGTCTCAATCAAGAGACATAAACACTATATACAAGTATGTAACTAATTCTTTCACGATACTAATAAAATTTCCGTTTTGTAAAGTCATTTCTAATGCCTTGAAAATCGGACGACTAGGAAAAACTGAGGTAAAAAGCTAAATTTCGTTCTTGAAGCTTTGTCACAAAAAGTGTTCACCAGTGTAATCTTTTCATAACATTTTAAAAAATCTTTGAAGCATTAGCGAATAGTTATTAGTTATACTTTTCAGCTGTTCAAGACCCTGTGTAGCTCTTCGAAGTTCTAGCTTTAATAATGAAATAGAGTTTTAGCACACGAATCGCTACATCAAAAGTATCGCAATAAGCTCTTCGAGAAAATTAGGTCTGTATATACAACAGCGTTAACAGTTCTGTTGAGAAAGCCATTTGAGCGATCAACAGCTAGCTTGATTAAAAACTTTGATGAAAATGGAGGAAAGAAGAAGACATTTAGTAATAAACAATCACAGGTTGTGCTGTCAAAGTGCGTACGTCAGTCTCCAAAATTGAAAAGAAAGCTGGGACAGTTTAAGAAGAGGACTGTCTCAGTTCTCCAGCATTCAAATCGTGTTCCTAAATTTACTCTGCGACGTGTAGGAACTCCGAGCCAACACAAAGAGACAAGTTGGCATAATAACAATTATAATCTTCAAGTTAGAACCACTCGACCGACAGTTATAGATTCAAAGACAGTATAGTGTAACGAAGTGCAGAAACACAGAACAGTTTACGCTGAATCAGATAATGAAATAAAATGTTCTTATAAATAGAACACATCAAATTAATTCAGCATGTTTTTCCTTAGAAAGTCAGCTACAACAATTGGACAATTAGGACCAAAATTCATTACGAGTACCACAATTGAGAACAGAACACTGAGGAGGTCGCAGAGGCTCGTTTGCTAAATGTGTCGCAGCGTGAAGGCCGTGAAATACAGCAAACACAATCACAGAAGTAGAGCAGACGAATTTCCTCGGTAAAATTTGCGTGCTGTTGGTGATCGAGAAGAAAATTGCAAAGAATGACACGGCGGATAGTGTTCCAATCATGGACCATCTCTGCTCATCATGCCATGACGATAGCTTCATTTGGCTCCTTATTCGTGAAGGTTCATTGCTGAAGTTCTGTAACTTCTTTTGAAGCAGTATTTTACGTGAAAAGCATATACAAGGTGTTAGATATGACTAATAGGACACTTGCTGATTCAACAATTAATATTGGAGCTATCATATCATACTTGTAACATAATTGTTATATGGAACATAATTAGCAAGCTAATAATGAACGTGAATTTAAAAAAACTCAAGACCTATTATAATAATTAGCTCGTAACAAACCTTGGCTGGCTTCCAACGAAGAATTTAAAATAAATTTTAAACAGAACATAATTTTAAACAGATGAAAAAATTGTGCACTTTAATTAGAACATTATATCTTCAATATTGAGATGTTGTTAGAAATAAACTTATTGAAAATAATGGTAAAAAATGGGAAATTCTCAAGCAGTAAATTTTTTTATTGTTGTCAGAGAATTGAGCTTTAGGAAAAGAAAAAAGTAAAATACGAATATTAAAATTTGATGAACATAAGTGTTAAGTTTTAAATCCTATAACCAAACTTGAGGGCACAAATAATATTTTTGTTCACTTACACGCAAAATTGAGTGACTCTGGTTTGAGCATTGGTCACAATCTGAAGCTAAATAATTGTTTGCACGGCTCTAAGTACTTCTACTAATTCGGTTCTTATAGTTTGAGGCTTTTCATGTATAATTTTGATCATATTTCTGATTCCTCTGGAAGAAATTTTTTGGGGGGCACCAGAAAGCAGTCAGTTCACTAAAGAATCAAGTTTCTTTCATTTTCTAAGTTTTGAACCAAATGAAATGAAATGCATTCCAGACTACTTTGTAATCCTTCTATAGCCTTTATCATCGACTTAAGCTTCGGCAATTCGATCTCGGAAATCTACACTACGGTTTTTGCACGATGTTTACTGGTTAAATGATGACTCTACACTGCAGACGCATCAAATGGCAGTCACAGTGAAGATTAGTTGTTCCAAGAATGGGAAGATACACGTAAGTTGTTGTTTAGATTTCCAAAATGTGATATCCTCTCAAATTTAAAGTAAATTTTGCTTGACAACCAGACAATAACATTAGACTAAAATGTACTCTATACTTTTTAACCAAGTTTACTTTCATTCTCTAGTTATAAAATTGGTTATCAGAAGTTTCTATTACATTTTGTAGTATTTCTGTTCTGGCAATAACAAAAGCTTTATTTCAGTATAATTTCTACTCTGTAATTCTCTTCGTAATTCATTAAAACTTGAATAAAAAATTGTTTCAAAGTGCTTTGAATGTTTTTTTAACGTCTCTGTATTTGCAAGTAGATATATTGAGGTAATTCTGTTGGGGTCACTCAACAGCTTCCTGATTTATTGATTAGCTTTTAATGTAATTTCCTTATCACTGGTACGCAGGTTATCAGATTTCAAAAGCTCGAGAACAAGGTTTGTTAATTAATAACGGATACATTAAATAATAATTTGTGTGAGTTGTACAAGTTTTAAGTTTTCTAATTCGTAGAAGAAATTAACTTTCGTGTGCCAGCACAAAGAACGCTTCTAGTAAAATCAAAATTCAAATGGAAGTAACGTCAAATCACTCAACTGATTAATCAGCTTCATACGAAACAGTTAACTCGTGATGTAGAAGTTTTTTTCGTGTCAAAAACCTGAATCAATATTGCATATGAAAGTATCTTACTCCGCGTATTTCTTGGAAATTCGCAGAGCAGCGATATTTTACATTCAGTTGTGCATTCTAAGCTTCACGTCAGTTGACAGATCTTTTATGGTAATAAATAACAAATAAGTGTGGGCTACAAGATCGGGGCAATCAATTTGTGGAAAGAGGGAATCGGAAGATGATGTCCAGCAATCTTCACTGGAATGAATTCTATTTATCACGGGTTCATCGGCAGGTGTCGGAGGTAAATGTTATCTGTAGGTAACTTTTCGAACAAACAAAAGTGACTGAACTACATTACCGAGAATAGATTAAATTTTGCAATTGTCCCATTTATTTACTTCGATTATAGTGTAACTCCTTTTACTTAATGCATTAGACACGTACATATATAGTAATTTAAATTATGTTTGTAATTTATAATGGAACAAAGACGAAGTGAATTTTAGATGGAAATGTTCAATTTTTGGAAAACCCTATACGTGATTTTTTATGTGTACCTATCACGATGGAAAAGCTTGATCCGGAGTTATACAGAATCTCGGTCTGATTTTACTGCACCAATCAGCATTCACAAACAACACGATCAACATATTTATTGTCTTAGATCTTTTAAATATCAAACAAAATATCTTTAAAAAGTATTTGAAATTATCTCATTCAAAAAATTTTACATTTACGGGGATGGGCTTAATTCTCGAAGAGTGTCCTATGTCATTCAAAGTCAAAATTTTCAGAGAATCTACTGGCTTGGTTGATTGTTATAAAAATACAATTCAGTTAACGCGATTAAAAAGTGCTTGACCACCAGGACTAAGAGCTTCCTATTATTCGCCTCATTGATATACCTTTCTTCACCGTCATCCAGTAAATTGGTTCCATCATGAGAGTTTCACAAGTAAGCTTGTGAATTCACTTGATAAAGGGACGATTATTCGCTGGAAGTAATGTGAATACAAATGAAGCGACGCTGCTATTTTTGCAGATCTTTCAGATTCTCCACCGATCCACGAAATTATACGCCCGCAAAATTAGCTTGGCCAGTTTTAGATAATTAAATTTCAATGGAAAAACGTGCCGGTCTGAAGCTATGATATTCATAAACTTATGGTCTTCAAGCAGACGCAAATTATCATGAAAATTAACAGAATAATCATTTTCATTCCTGTTCATCTTAATGCCAAATATGAAAATGAGTGAAGAAAAGTGGCTTCGGTTTAGGTTACTGATATTCTTCTGTCTCAAATTTTAAGCTTAATGGATTATAATGTTTACATCAATCAAGGTCAGATTCTTAATTTCCTTCTTTACGCCATGTGCCAGCCTCCATTTAATATGAAACAATGCTTCTACTTTTAATTTAGGAGTTTGTTGGGACAATTATACACTAAATTTAAGTGTGTTTGGCTTACGATGCAAACGTACAAATCTTTCGTTGAAATATCTGATACTTCTGCTTGACTTTGTTTTATTTATCTTGCTATAGCATCGTATTTAGCAATGCAAATTATTTGACTAAGTTATTTGGGAGTCATTCGGGAGTTATTTGGGAGTTATGATGAACATTCAGTAAGTTCTACCTCAATTAATGGTGTCTCAACATACGCCCAATGTCCCATGGAATGCCAGAGACTAGAGTGCGTCATAAACATAGCCATTAATTTAATGTAAACCGCTATGAATCGCTGGGTAAGAATCTCAAGGTGGGAAATGTACTGCGGTGAACATATTTCATGATTCATGCCGGTGATTGGCTCGTATTATATTCATATTCTTCGTGTGCTCTGCTTTCTCTGTTCTAACAATTTACAGTTTATGTACTGTCTTCCAAAATTGTTTTTATTATGTTCCTAATAACTCAGTTCCTCGTTCAAGTTAACCTGAGGCTGAACTATTGTAAAGCCTGTTGGTACAGCGTAAAACTAAAGTTAAAACATGACATATTAATTTGTTTCAAAACATTCATTATTTTAATTACGTGCAGATAATTATAGCAGATGTTTGATTTAACAAAGTTGAAAGATATGTAACTCTATGGTATTATCAATGATTGAAAGAAAAACAGAGCTGATACATTTGTCATCCACAAAACATTATTGGCTCATGTTCTTATCTCTCGTTACTTATTCGTTACAAACGTGTCTTAATGTTTTTAAAAACATCTCATTTGTTTTCTCATAGCATTCGCTTCTGGTCACAAAAACTGAGAGCCTAAACTTGTGCCAAGAGCAAATATTGTAATTCAATCGCAGTAACTGATCAAGCAAATTGAAAGTGCACTTATGAAGACATTACATGAGTATGAGAATATCATGCACGATCGAAGGTTGCTAGATTTACCTAAAGATTAGTTCCTAACATTTGTTGTGTCGAATTTTCTCTATGAGATAACTCAGGGTCGATTTGAGGAAGCTTAAGGAAAATTTTGAAAAGAGAGCAAGAAACGGTTCTGTTTTTTAAAATCTCTCCAGTGTTAGTGGATTACGGTCTTTCAAATATTACACAACAATATAAATCTTTGAAAACAACTTCAGCTGTTGAAATAGAACCTGAAAAATTAAAACAAAAAACATGAAATTTTTCCTGTACAAAAACACATAGGGCTCGATGAGTGACAACTTAATTCTGTTACAAAGGGGTAACGATAAACTAACGATAAATACTTTCGTTTTTGTTTCGAAATTCTTGCCTGGAATACAACCCAACATTGCAGTCATTTTCCGTGCAATAAGAAATGAACAACCACACTCAGTTAACTTCGTGCAAAATGATATGATTTTTTATAGCACACCTAGTGAGTCATGATAAACGAATTGTTAGGATGATTAGCTTGAAAAGAAAATATACGAGCAAAATTTTCATTTGCTCGTAAGTAACTTTGTTATGAAAGCTGTCGCATAAGTTGTACGGATATTTTTTTACCTGATAAATCTACGCATTAAGTACGCGGCGAGAATGATTTCTCGTTGTTATTCGTTCAAGTAATAAGTTGCCTGTTGCTTTGGATTGCTTGTTAGTGCTATTACTCATATTGCTCAAATATGTCTTGAAGACTTGACACGTTATCCTTGAATTAAAAATAGATTTAATGAAGAGAAACGCGGAAGTAAGGAATTCAAATTACAAGTCAGAATTGAGAAGAAATAGTTACTCGAATATAACGTTAACTGTCAGCCCTCATAAATGTATCTTTTAAAGGTTGCGCATGAGTAGGGCCTCTTTATTTTTGCTTGCTTGCTAAAGTTATTAGTTGGACCTGATCTGCATACAGCGACTGTAAAATATACGAAAATTATTCCGACGCCCAACGGAGGCAAGTAAAGAGGCTGACTTGAGCTCCATCGAACAGCTACTTGCATGGAAATGAACTGAGATATTGCCAGGTCGCTGCATATTTTTATTTGAGATAATGTTTGCAAGCACTTTCACAGTGATGGATAGAGTGTATGGTTGCCAGTACAAAAAAATGATCATCGCAGAGGCCGAATACTCTTCATAGTTGAAATTTGAGACTGGTAGAGTATATGAATTAAACTCCTATATTTTAAATTTTAAATATTTTCGGAAAATTTTATTAAAACAATAAATATTTTAGTATATATATACTGTTTCCTGTATTCTAAAGTTATGTTCATGCATTAGACGTCCATGTATTCTAGCTAAAAAATAACAATCTCTTTCATGCACGTATATCTACGAGTATGGAAGTGTTTTACCTTAAATAAAAAGTGGCCAAATTATGGTTCATTTTCGTCACTATAGTAACTGTGTAATCGATTATTTATATAACAATAGCTAAAGAATCTTATGCAACGATCTTGGCTAAAAAGAATGTTAGAAATCATGAATCACTTGTAATTCCTCAGAAAAATCTAAGAAACATTCTATCAAGATCCTGCTTTCAGAAAAATAGGGTCTAAAGACCTCGTCCAATTTTCAAGCATAAAAAAAACTTTAAGAATTCCTGCAAACCTAACATGTACAAACTGTTCAATAAAATAGAATTTATCGCTACCGCTCTCAACAATTTTGTGCTAAAGCTTATACTTCAGAGTATAAGTGTCTTAGAAGTGGACATTCGGTTCTCCTCAACTGAAACAAAAATGCTCAAAAAGACAATAAAAATGTTGATCTGTTGACAGGCTTAGCAAGCAGCCAAAGTGACTAGACACAGAGGGAAGGATGTGTCTGCCTGTAAAATGCATGTATGTGTCTGCCTGCAGAAAATCCAGAAAATTTGGCTCAGTGATTGCATTACCACTCACTGACTTTATTTTACGCTAACCTTGCGAGAAGTTTGGAAATGTAAGAAATTATAGTGAGCTTGGGAACGTGGGCTGTGCATTATCTCAACCAACAGTCCCGAGTTTTGCAAAAACCTGATGGAAGTTGCGAATATTAGACACCGCTACTGCGGTATGAAAATTCAAAAATAGGCCGGAAGAATATACAAAAAGTGTAACTTTGATTTGAACTTCAATCCAAGCGCATTAAAATAGATTTTGTTCTTACAAACTACTCAGAAGAAATCTCTCATGGTAGGGAATTTGGAGAGTAATTTAATTTTCGCATGATCCCAGGAAATTATTTTTGCATCGCAAGAACACGAGTTCACTGAGGTATATCAGGAGTGTCCATTATTTTCGGCGACGCTGTAAAAATAATCATGGTCGAATAAAGTCACGACTTCAAGGGTGGAATGGTGTTGCTACATAAGGCATGTGGTGTCCGTCTTGCAGATGTGTACGAATATAAACAACATACGCGATATCAAGCGTATTTTTAAGTAAGGAATATTTTTATTCAAAAAGAATGGTCACATTTTGGAATGCTTGTATCTTTGCATAAAAACCCGAACCTTGATCTTCTATTTAGCATAATTTTCACATATATTAAGGTACTTCTCGTATCGCATGGTCAGCTTCAGTATTCCACACTCATATTCTGACGGTGTCAGGTGTGGTATCAGATTGCGATTTTAAGGGCTTTGTTTCTGACACCAGAATGGTTTGAATTAAGAATTCAAAAGTATTTGTAAAGTGATTTTCAATATATTCAGGAGCGGCAGTACGGCATTGAATCCTCGCTCCAAAGTTATTGGTTGGTTTATATCATATTTTAAATGTTCTTGAAGAAAAGTTGCAGCCACCTGTGCAGCTGCGCGTGGAGGAAACTTGGCAATATCAATTGTCAGTAACTGGGCTTGTTACCAGATCCAATTTGTGGTTCCAACAAGACGGGGCAACATTCCTTACACGAGGGAAATAATGCTTGAGTGGAGGGCTGTATCCTAGTCAGTACAACTACAAACTATGTAACTTGGCTGACTTCTTGGCTGGGCAAACTTCTCTGAAAGCACTTTAGTCACGAGTCATTCTATATCGTATCAAATTACTTACAAGGACGAGTGAACTTGTTATCTAGGAAAAAACCGTTGCAATTATATTTTCATCATCGATAATTTACGATGTCACCTTGCTCGGTTTTTATCTCATGAGTATTTCACATTTGCAGGTCGCCTTCCTAATGGTGTAGTTTTGAAGCTTGTTCAAAAAATGATAACTTTTTAAACTCATTATACTGCTATTTCCACCGAAATACATTCCATAAAAGAAAAAAGTCATAGACATGAAAACATGACGATCTAACGTGGTTGTCTACACTCTTTGTACCTACACCGATACTGAAAAGAAACTTCGAGGGTTGTACGAGAACACGATTTGAAGCAACAGATTGTCTACGCATTGGCTTAAAAACAAAATAGTGTCTGCAATTGGCGAACCAAGCAGAACGCATGTTTATAGCAACAACAGAAATTAGAAAATGTTATCTGTTTGCATTATTAATCTGTTAAGCATCTGAATGTCTACCAATGGAATGTAAAATGTGAAATAAAGGATGTACTTCAATTGAAAGAGTTTGTACTTCAATTTGATTGGCAAACTAAACACATATTTTCACCCTTACAGTTCAGCATTGAAGTTTTTGGCTACGATGGTTTCTACTGAAACGAAATGAAATTCACGTACATTAGAAACTCTTTTATGAGCACAGAAGCAAATCTATACCAGTTGACCATTGTTGGTACGTCATCTGTAGCCACTGCTACGAAATTTCACATAGGAACATTGTTTTTTTTTCAATTATTCTACCTTAGTTCAAAAAGTTGTTTTTCCTTTCGCATTCTCTGTTTGATACCGAACACAAATTCTGATGCATATTTGCAAAGGAGTAGCTAAAATAATTACCTGCACCTTATTTTAAGCTTGGAACATTATACCTCACAAAGATCGTGAATATATTTGTTTTGCTTAAGGTTAACTCGTTGGATTGAACAGATACTGGCAACATTGAAACGTACATGCCAAGAGTTTTTCCACGTCACGTCATCTCAACAAAGCGGGTAGCCGTCCCTGGAGGTCATGGCATGCATATTAAAAAATGTTGAGAGTCTTTTTCTTCGATTTCAATCGCACCTCTAATCACTTCACCAATGGTGTTGATTTGTTTATGTTAAGGGAATTACTGTACGATAAGGTTGTACGTTCAAACTCTTTTGACAATAACTTGGAACGATTACTTCATTCTTTCTTTACGCATTTGAAAAAAATCGTTTTGGTTTTCAGTAAGGATGAATCAATAAAGATCAGTAAAGATAAATTACCTAGAAAAAGGCAACCAATAATCATGATACAATACTCTAAAATATGTTACGTGAACAACAGAAATAACTGTTCTTTCGGCACATTTGGTTTTATACTTTGGTTTATAAAATGATGTTTTCCTAGGTAATGTAGAGGCAAACCAAAAGGAACCCAATTGTCAGTTTTTATATATATTCTTCCCTTGAACTTAGGAGCGAAAAAATGACTACTAGGAAAAAATCAATGTAACAATCGTCAAGATGACAACAGAAAAATAAACAAATATTCATTTAGAAATTAATTTTTGACCAGTCTGCCGTCAACGTGACTGAGTGAGGAGAGCAAGGAACAATCGTTTGTTCAAACTCAACTATTTGTGATGTAATTTTTCCGTCGTACCCAAGTCATTGAATTGAATAGATTTTTCACTTCTACGTATTATTACAAGATTTCTAGAGCAAGAAAACTGACCGCTTTTGCTTCTGTAGCATCTGTAAAATTATTTACTTTTAAATTTATCCATTTATCCCAAATTTTGATCAAAATAAACAATGTTTACATGAACTTATATTCATACACATTAATATATACACACGTATACTGTGTACATATCTATGCGTGTATATATATATTTGCATGCATATATGCATATAATGAAACTGCTCTTTCTCTCTGTGTCGACTGTAAGGAATTGAAAAAGAAAGAAGAGGGGAGAGATGGCGAGAAACAAAGGACGTGTCAGTTTATGAAGGTGTCGGCTGTAACACAGACTCTTAGCTTAAATCAAAGCTTTTTTTGGCCACGCCATCAGCTAAATACATTATTCAGTACACACGTATACGCTGAAGCATGAACACACAAAATGAGAAGCTCATCCTTTCCGGTCAATCTATTGTGTTATTTCGAAGTGTTTCTCTCAAATATGGTTAAGGGAAAATGAATGGTGGAGCCAGCAAGAGTCTATATTGGTTGCTACCGAGGGCGACTAACAAGTTTTTAATGAATGCTTTAAAGCAGAATAATATCTTGTTCAGATTCATAGAGTGTAATCGAGGCTCAATTCTTTTTTTTACAGTTTCCGGTCTTCATCTAATAACTTATTCATTATTTTTGCAGGATGCTTTCAACATCATACGCCATCTTTGAAATCTAATTCGCAAAACTTCACTCTGTTAGAAGATACACGAACGCAGTGAAGTCACACTGTATCACAGATACAGTGTGAAGTCACACTGTATCACAGATACAGTGTGAAGTCACACTGTATCACAGATACAGTGTGAAGGGCACTTGAGTTCAGTCAAGAGTACATGAATTATTTTTACATTTTCTGTCGAAGTACCGTAATTTTCGAGGCCACGACTTTGCGATCAAAGTGATACACTCGCATATCTTATTTAGTTATACATGTTTCGATGAAGCAATGTGATATAAAGCTAAGTTTCAGAAGTTCATTATTTATTCAATCAGTGCAGGACTGTTTCAGCGACGCATCTTGAAACCTGTTAAACTTAATATATTCTACAGAATCTTAAGAACTGATGCTTCGTAGTTATAAATTCCTATAATGAACACATGCAGTTGGTTCGGACTTTTTTCTCAGCTCATGCGTGGTTTGATTGTAAGACTAACCCAGGGAGAGAGAAAACTAAGACGCTAGACAAATAAACAATCTACTTTTAGTTCAAAGCTGCGATAGAGTATACAGTGAAGGATCGATTGGAAATCATAAATGAATAGAACCATGCTTAAGAAATATGAGATACTTCTTGTACAGCTCAGCAAGTGCGTTGAGTTAGGATTGAAGATCACGGTTGAACGCTAGAAAACTTCTTTTCAACTTCACATGATTTACTCGGTCACAAACATTGCAGCTAAACATTCGTATCAGAGGCTAGAAAATATGGGACTCACTGAGATATTTAAGACGAGAAGTTCACACTTCATCTATATTCACATTGTTTATACAAGTATTTCCTACATATGTGTACAAACGTGCTTGTATGCATATTCAGTAGTCTTGAATCAGCAGTAATTGTTAACAGAACCAAAGACGGGCCTTTGAAAAATACAGCAATACAGTGATTTCTAGTTCGGGTGGAGTATGCGGATCGCTCAGAGAAAATTGAAATTTACCTCACTACACATTTTACTTCTTAATGCAGCTGTTGCCGTATTGTCACTGAAAATTCCTCTCACCACCAGGCAATGTAGAAGTCGCATGCCGCACATTCTCTCGAGCGGCAAAAATTTGTGACTCAGAAATTTAAATGATAAAATGAAAATTTCGTCTTCCTTATAGCCATTGGAGCAGGAACGTATACTAACATTCCTTTAATTAACAAAAGAGCTTTTGAGGTCTACAACTGCTCTCCTTTTGTACATATTTGTTTGGGTTAGGTTTGATAAATAATCCTCATAGTGTTTAAGTTTTCGTTGACTTTATCGTTGCTGAATGAAAAAGTAACTTTAAAAATACAAAAGGATCTTCTTTGTTTGCGATGGCATTCTGCAGTCGCATTAACTTTAACACTGATTTCGTTGTATTACTCACAGAGAAAAAAAAGGCGTGATATCGAGTGAATACATCGTGTGGAACCAGCCGCTTCTCATAAGTCACCATTGCTTCATGCAGCTGTTAATTTTTATGAATCAATCAAACATGACCAGGGTGAGCTATTTTCACCTCAATTCATCAAGTTCGGTAGGAAAAGCACTAAGTGGATGATACAGTAAAGGTCATCTTTTGCTTTTCGTTGTAGTTCACTCTAATAGTCAAATCACAATTGTTTGCACGGGTCCCAGAAACAGACATCGCTTCCCATAACTGATGACTATAAAAAGTAACGAGCTGGTCTTGCAACGACAGGAGAGCACTGAAGTATTATCTAGGCCTTACGTTCACAATGAATATAAAGATAACGCAGATAGTGAGAGCACGAATAAGTATTGTCAAAACGTATGACCTCCAATGAAGTCGGAATAGTTTCCAGGACTTGTGGCTGCTAGTCTCTATGTGAGTTTGAGCAAAATCTGATGTGTGTTAGTGTGTGAAGTTCACGTAGTTACTGTCCATCAATGCTTCCAAGAAGCTCTCAACACATAAGGCTTTCATAAATATTCAATAAAGACAATATCGATTCGAACACCAAACACAACAAATACGATGTGTCAAAAGTTAACGTGAAGTCTTAAAATAGTATTTTGAGGCATTGATAACCTTTAATGGACATACCCAGTCGATGCTTCGAAACGGTCATGTTACCTCAGAGATGGACTTCTGTCAATGTTGTAAGTCAGCAGATTAGTATACAGAAATCTAACTTCTAAGCTACAGTGTGAAAACTTATGCTTCAAAACCAGTAAAAAGGAAAATTCACGGTCAATCCTGGCACAGATAAGGCAATCACGATCCTGATGACTGATCATTTTACAGCTTGGTGAATATTCCCGCAATTAGAGCCATCTTGGACAGACCAGGCCGAGAAAGCCAAGAACCTGCACCTTCTGAAAACCTGTTTTGTCTTCTGCAGTCTCTTTGATCAGGCAGTGCATTGACAAGCATTCAACCATAAAGTTCTCAGTTTTGTGCTTAAACAGGTGGAGATTTGGGCTCGCATATAAATTAAAGTACAATTATGAGTTATGTTTTTCAGTCAAAAATGCTATAGTGACATCGTATGCAGTAACTGTTTTACATGGGTAGAGAACGCATAAAAAAAACATCGGTGTTATTTTTTGTAGGCATGAAAAGCTAAAACGGATGGAAATAATATGATCGGGTAGGCCAGAATATACTCCTGGAATATTTCGACGGTGATATATAAATAAAAATAAAATCCAGTCCGCTTAACGCTCGAGATATTTAATAACTAAGATTTTTGAACGTTTTTTGTTATTTGAATACGTTTGGTAACGTATTTACAGAAAAATATAGTTTGCATCATCAAATCTCTTCACGACACGACATGCAACTTTTAGTTTCAGATGTAGTTTGCGTTTTTTTTTGGATCTTATTGCAAGAGCTATGAAACTTATTAATTTATTACCAGATTTTCTCAAGAATAATTACTGCACCTTCATCTCTTGTCTAATATTTACCATTAGCTAACTGTATTAAGCACAAACAACAATCTTCAAACTTTGTTCTGTACTGCCAGTGTCTGCTTGCAATCCATGAGACGATCATCTCAGAGAAATGCTCCCATTTTTCAGCACAAGTACCAGACCTAATCTGGAAATCACTTGCGGTTCCAGCAAACTCAAGATATTTTCAGGTCTTAGACAAAGTTACAAGTCCAACTCGAGTCTTAATTTTATTTTGATTTCATTTACTGAGTTTCTTCGATGCATTCATTAAATTATATTGAACCAATAAATTGTAAATAACTCATGGCAATGGTTACAGTTAATTATAGCCAACTCCCATAACCCTGAGAAAATTTCCAGCAGCCAATTCAATTTTAGTATGTGGTTTTATCTGTATCACAGAATTCAATTTTAACATGTGGTTTTGTTTGTATCACAGAATTCAATTTTCGCATGTGGTTTTGTTTGAATCACAGAATTGTATATTGCACTAGCTGTTCATTGCACAATATTGAGCACAGGGGTTATGATAAGACTCTCGTATTTGTAATCTAACAAATTCACCAGACTTGTTCTGGAATCTGACATTTGTAGGTCTAATTTATTGGCATGGCATGATGCCACCTAGCGAAGAAAATTATAAAATTTTCAGTTACCTTGTGTGCTGAAATAATTCCGTAATCAAATTTCATTCAGCTTGCAAGTCGAGCAATATCCTGCTTGTCTGTTGAATTTATTTCTCCTAACAAGTCGTTGATGCTTTTAAGATGTTAATTGTTATTGCAATATGCTTGTAGAGTATTAAATCGTATACAATGACTAGTAAAAAGTCCAATAAATAGTAAGAGGTTATACAACCTTCGTCACTGCATTTAATTTTCTGAACAAATATGCTGTAATTGGAACCACTTCATTTTCCTGCTACTGCAGTCAGCATTCGTACTCCACGGTTCGGTTGCCAAAAATTGCTAGGACGTGAAAAGACATGTAGCCTGCAGTAGATCATTATTTTGCAAGGTAGTCCTGAATTCTTGCAAAATATTCACAGAGATAAAGTTTAGACAATGCATGCACCCATAAAACATTTGTGCACAGGAAAAAGACCATGTTCCATTTAGAAGTTTTCAATGCATGAGTTTTTGTGAGGTTCGATGAACTCTCGCCAGAACGCTTTTTGAGCTTTGTTAGCTGGGAAGTTGGTCCCTCCGGATCAACTTGCGCTAAAGTTAGTCTGGGTTCTAAAGGGTTGGTGCAGTGCAGCAGTTCATGCAAACGCTCCCAGGCGTCGAACAATTTCTTTTTCTTGTGTTTCTTTTCGTGTTTGTATTCAATTTGACTCTCCTAACTTTGCCTTCCGTTCAGATCTGCAGACTTCAGCTCTATTTCACATCATGGTAAATTTCCGTATTATTTATGCCCTGAGGCATTGTCTTAAGAGTTACCGCATTCCAACAAACTCTTACAAAGAGAAAATTACGAGTATTTATCAGAAGTAAAATAGTCCTTCGCTAAGCTTGCTAATGCGTTTGGAATTTAATAATTTAATATTCTTCTTCATGTTTTAGTTAATCTATCTAAGTATTTCCCTAATTATCTCTATTCATTATGAGTGAAATTTCTTACTGAAATATTTATCGCAAAAGTCACCTTGTTGCAGTGTGCAACCCTAAACAAGCATCCATGGAGGTAATGGTGGATTGAAATCGATGAATGCTAATTAAAATGAGTAACATGTTACGTTGTTCTACTTTATCACTGAACACGTAGAACAAAGAGCAGTACGTTTCTACAGTACGTAAAATACCATTCAATGCATAAACTAGCAGCAACATCAATGATGACTTTTGATGTAGTCACCATTGTTGAATTATTGAATCAAAACAGGAGAAATTTTGCCTCATATTCGGACTCGCCCTGACAATCGCCATTGCAGAATGGCAGTCTGCCAGCCAGTGACATTTTAATTACGTAATGAAAACGTGGAGATTATTCCCTTCTGTTAGGTGTATACAATAATTAAATTGTTATTTTCAAATGCACTGCAATATGTTAGGCCTCTAGAAACAGAATTAATAACCGTTCGGATGAGAGAAGCTGTGTTCTGTCCATGACATAGTTCGTTGCTTCAGCCAAGCAATAGCTCAGCTGAAGCCTGTTGCAGGTGGCTACTGACATATTGTCTTAATTACACACCTAGTAACCATCAATGAGATATTGTTGTCGTCGTATTTTCGATCTACTATTGGTGCATAGTAGGACAACATGAATAGCTTCCACTGAAAGAATTTGTGCAAATGTTTTGGAACAATTTTTAAAATTGTGTTGATCTTGAATAAGTTGTTTCCCCAACTAGGTATAGAAAATTTGTTTAAAACATAAATGCTTGTAATGGGGTTGTAGATTTGAATTATTTGGTACTCAACAACGACTCGGTTGATAACACAAGCTCACTATCTATTGTGTACGAGTATTTCGTGATTATATGATATGTATAGTAACCGTTGACAGTCTTAATCTTTACTGTTACTTTCGAAATACAAAAAGAACACCTTCACGAGTTAAGTATTGATTAATTTACAAATTTATCAATTTTATATTTTTCTAATACTAAATAACAATTTCCCAGCGGCACTTTTCATTCCTCATATCGTGTAATACGCGAAATAATATAAATATTTACTAAATAGAGTCCTATCCAACAAAGTCTCTGATGGCAATAGTTCACCAATGGTTAGAAAAGAATATTCAATGTTTGTATTTTATAAGTGATGATCCCCTTTCATACTTAGCTTAGTCCAGTTTTTTTGACGTAGACATATAATGCATTAAAACAGTTAAGAAAAAATGGATAACGAATTGTTGTATCGTGATTTATACAGGGCATAAATAGAGGAGCTATACCGTAAAACAATTTTCGTAATGAAAAACACATCACTCTGCACACAACAACTGAAATATATATATGTATATTGAAGTAATTAGTGGTACAGTTAGTACTTCCCAAGTGTTTGAAAATGTTTTTAGAATAGCCATTGTAGAAACCGGAAATGTTGGTGTGTTGTGAAACTGTTCTAGAAGCTGGTCTTTGCAGAAAAGTGTAACTGAGAGTAGCAGTGTTCAGTGTCTAGTTATGCTACCAAGGTACTAGAATAGAATAGAATAGAATGAGGCTATAGGAACGAACCTTCTGGCCCATTCTTGGTTCGAATAATTGCTTCGATAATTATTCGGTTGTTTTACCCAAGTCCCATGCCGTATTTCTAGCCGCGTCAACCATGTCGGCAGCGGGATTCGAACCCGGGTCTTCCCGCTCGCAAGCAGATTCGCTCACCAGTCGACCAAGCTGGTGATGGTGATAACACTGACAGTACTATAGCCTGACAGTACTATAACCTATGCTTCACTGACTCGCATATTCTCAGCGACAATAAGCGTATGTCCTTTTCAGATAAATGCTGAGCATTTTACAACAGTTACGTCAAAAACACCAGCTGATATTTCTAAAGTTCTTTCAGTGATCATCATTTGATCATCCACTCAGTCTTTCGTTCTCGTATTCTAACTTAGGGTCCATCTTCAAGGTATTCGGTTCTCGTATTCTAACTTAGGGTCCATCTTCAAGGTATTCGGTTCTCGTATTCTAACTTAGGGTCCATCTTCAAGGTATTCGGAATAACATCATGCAGCTTTTTCACAGCGTCCGTACAGTTCAGAAAATTCATTTCAATTAAGAGAAAAAGTAATATTCAGATATGTATGACACGTAAAATAAACATATACATGCATCTGTTAACCCAGAATATATTCAAGCCCTAAGTGAACTACCGTGATGTCAATACACTAGTATCGACATCACTAGTGCAAATAAATTAAAAATACATCATTAAAAATTTATTGAATGGTCTGAAACAAATCTGTGGTATTGTACTTTATCACCAATAATTTTGATCAAAACGTGCGGATTTGTGTTGTCCTGTGTAGTATCTTCTTACACAGCCCTGGCTCTTGCTATGAAATTCCATGACAAAGATACATGTTCATTGTTAGGTTGTGCCCACATCAGCTGCTGTGGTGTCACGTAACAAATAATTAATTTTGCTTTCAATAGATTGAAATTTAAGCAGCTTGTTCGTATTCTCTTCATGACAAGAATTTTATGATGGCCTAAAAAGCAAAGTTTGCTTAGAATGTACAGTACAGTATATGCAGTACAGTACAGTTCGTTATAATCTCATTTAATTAAGTTGGATAGAAAAATATCGAAGAACATCTTACGTCATGCGTATGCAAAGTAACGAATATTTTTCATCGATGAGTTTCGAGCTTTAGAAAAATTGGGAATAATGAACTCATGTTTTTTCTAATCTTACTGCAGAGGCCCACAGTTTTCAATCTGCCTCAACGTCAACGAACACTCATTAGCCATCGATTTAGATGAAACAAATCTTTGCATGAATGTAGTGTCGTGATCGATTTAGTGTCGTGATCGATTTTCCTCCAACATAGCTATGTATTTTGAGCAAATCTCTAAAATAATGTCACCAGTACTCAACGCAAAGCATGAACCTGGATTTTGACTACCACAACCTGTTTCTCTCGAATGGAAAATTCGTTGATTGATACTTTAGAATAAAAATGGTTGGGCAATAGTTTACCCCACACTTGCATAGAGTATTAAGCAATAAATGTTATGCGTGTGACACTGCTGGACGCCGATACAGGAATGCAGACAGATTGAGAGAACTATTTGTACTTTTTGGAAATTCGAAGAAACGTCAATGATTGGATGCTTGAGTATGAGAAAAACTGCTACCACCAACTAATACAGCACGGATTATAAGGGATTTTTTTTTAGCTGTACGTAAAAAATATTTCTCACGAGATGTTCATGAGTATTTTTTCGCAGTACACTGTGATGCCAAGTCGATTTAGCAATTTTTTTACCGGTTCCTCCTTTGTACTTCTTTTTTGGCATTCTTCTTATTTAGAGCAAGTGCAATAGACCATTTTCACAGAAGTCCTCGTATTTGGTCTCTTGCTAAGGTTTTTCCAAAATTCTTGTATATGGACTGCTCAAAACATACAGACATGTCAAACTGATATGAAGACTTCCTGTAGCTTTTCTACTCTTCATAACTCTTCAGTACAATGCTTCTAGCTGTCAGAGCATGCTTATGTAGCCTTGTCCTGATAATAGGCTAAAGAAATTGTCTAGAATGCTCACCAGTGGAAGAACGATAGCTCTCCCCCCAAGCAACACCTCGCATGCATAAACTTGAACGTGAATACAGAACAATGTTATAAGAACCGGGAAAGCAGAATTTTTGATTGACACATCATGAAGTCTTATGGATTTGGGACCATTGTATTTTATAAAAACATTTTAACGTACCCTGTCAATAGCTTCTATTGTATTTTTTATTTTTTATGCACATATCATTTAACACTACCTTTTTCTGACTTTTTGTGGGAACCTAGTCTGGTAAAATCAAAATTGACATGCAAACTGAAATGCTTCACCATTAATTTACTTCTTTGTATCATAACGTGGTGAACTTTTTATTAACCTGTTTATGTTACTTGAAATATATTTTCGTAATAACAAAATTTACCGCATTTCGAACATTAATCATACATCTGACAATATTTTATGAACTCATTTTATATAATGTGCGACGAAAAAAAAAATGTTGCATTTTGTATCACTCTCTCACTTGTCTATGTTAGCACACAGGTTTTTACATGTTAGGCTGCTTCGATCACAATGTTTTGCGATAACTCAACTGAGGCAGAAATACTTACGCAGGATCACGAACTTTTGGAGAATATCCCGTGGCTCGTACAGGCCCATGACTGTTGATCAAATCCTTAGCCTCGACCAATGTTCAGGACTGGTCTGCCCTTTGCTACTAAGGGATCCCAAAGGGATTTAAGGAACCTACTTTCCTTTGAGTTACGGCGGCTTATGTTCCGTAAATATTCCATGATCTTACGCTCAGGAGCAGTACGAGTCTGAACATTTTGTGCCTAGAATTTCTTAAACTTACTCTATGAAATAAAAATCTTTTGCACACGGCTTATGAATGTTGCAAATTGATTCTTTAGAATACTTTCACCTATGCTTTTTGAATTTATGGCTGGAGAACTGATACACACATAAATTAGCACTATTGTGAGAAGATATATTCCCGCATAGATATATATACAAATTATTTCAATAAATTTCTCACTATTACCTACTTTTTAAATTTTATTTTTCAACTAATGGAGTATAAAAAATAAAATGTGCACAAGAGGCAGCTTTCTCGGCATTCCAGGTTACTGAGGAAGCGATCTGCCATCTGAAATCAGTTTTGAAATACCTTTACTATTATGTCTACAAGGAGAAATAAATAGGTAGAAAAATTGGGGAGACGTAGATGAGTTAAAATTCATTCAAGAAGTGATGACGAATAGACTGGTCTGGCTCATAAAAAAGATTTTGGTGTTAAGAAGTTTTTAATTTTGGCCCCTATCGTCAAAGTAAGAGACTACAGGGACAAACCTAAAACCTTGAGCTAATGGAAACAGGGGCAAGCAATCTCAGCCCAATTCCAAGCAGCCACAACCGCGCTACTCTTTTAAAGCCGACCGATGTTCTGGACTTAACGAGCTTCGGGCGAAATTTTTCCTTCAGTTTTCACTGGAAAAGGAAGGAATGCAAAAAGAAGTCTGAAAAAATTTAAAAACAGAAAATTCAAATTGGTAGCAGAGAAAAAAGTGAAGTCAGAATCTTCCCAGAATTTTAAAATTGTGCTTTTTCTAAGGGACTAGAAAATGTACCCCAGAATAATTCATGTTTCTGACGAAGAATGAAGAGACTGCCAAGGCTGTAACTATAGGGGATAACAAAGTAATTTTTATACGTAAAAACTGCAACAACTTTTGAATGATACAATCACTCGTATTTGTTTCAAGCAGAGAAGATTAGGTTCTTAAAAATTACGCTAATTACAAGTGAAAGTTTGCCCTTCATGTGAATTATTGTCATGAATTAGAATTATGCTAGTACCTCACTTAAAATGGTAACGGGTTTATACTTTAAATATAGTATACACAAAAATTAAATAAATGAAACCTAATACGATAAAATGCATCAGGAAAAAAATTCTTATTCTCTTATACAATTTTTATACAGGGAACACAATCATCCAAGAGCATTTTGTCAAACAAACAGGAATCAAGCAGAACTCTGCCAAAACCTTAAAAGTTTTTGTGAGCACCAACCCTCTATAGTCTCGCACCCCTTGCAATAAAAGGATCTCTTGGTTTTCCTTTACGCAATACTTGCAATCGCCCAAACCTAACCCGTGCAGGCTCGTATCCAGCAACAAGAGATCGATCCTAACCGATGATCATTGGGTGGACCACATACCCTGTGGTCAAGAGACGAGTTGTCGCTAGATCAGGCAGCTCAATAATCGCAGCGGTGGCAACCACATGGTTAAAAAAGTCGTGTCATGCTTTTGACGCAATCTCAGCTGGTGATCTTGGTTTTGTTATCCATTATTCATTGGCTGGAAACAGTCAGAGATAGGAATTATGGTATTAAAAGTTTTAAGACAATATGGTACTTCATATGAATAATCTGCTCCAATTTTGTTGTCGAATTTTATGCAGAATAATACCTATCGTCATGCGACCAAAATGGCTAAAATTTTCTTAGACGGAAAAACGTTGTAAAGCGGCTGGCAAACATGATGCATATATATGCCAACCATCTAAACGTTTTCCTTACTGAACATTCTTCATTTAATTCCCAGTAAAAGATTGAATCTAAAATTTCAAAAACGGTCTCACCAATTGGACCGATTGATTGAAATCAATAATATTGCTTCTGAACATCAACCATTAAAGTCATGTCTTGAAAATTGTTTGTATTTCTGTACACATACAAACAGAGAAAATGGAACTCGCTTGACAAATGAAAATCACGATAACGTTCTAGCTTCGTATATATTTCTCTAAAATAATGAAAAATATTCTTACGATAGTTTATTCCAATCTGCCGATCATTATCTTAAGACAAACGATGCTAGATAAAATCAACAGACTGTAAAGAATGTTTTGTTTTTACTCAAACAACTTTTATATTGAATTTTATTGCAGTAGAAGACTCATTTTAATCTTTAATGTATCTGTCATATTCAGAACGCTGTTTTAGTAAATTTCATAATACAAAAATAATTTGTTTTGTCAATTTTGCATTTTAACTTGACAGCAATTGCGTCAGTAGCTTCATGTAACCAAGAGCATCATAGTATTTATTTAACAACAACTGCTTTGACGTATCGCGTTACGCAAATTCTCGAGCAGCATCGAGACTAAGAACATTTTTGCATTGTTTCACTCAGAGAAGTTCCTCTTGAACTCAAGAGCGTGTAGAAACTTGAGGCAGCATCTGCTACTGAGTAACTCGTGCAAACACAAAGACAACTTGAGCCACATGACCTCATTGGAATGCCGCTACGTGGATGCTACTTCAAACATCATCTTACAAAGAAACCAGAAGTTTTCTTTTAAGATGTGTGGCACAGTTCTGGTATTCTTGGGTCATTTAGAGAGAGTAATTCACTACTTTGCGCAACTGTACGAAAATCTTGATGATCTTTGGTATCGTAATGTATTCCATTCACGCAAATGTCTTCAGCTAGTCATACTTGAATCTTTATTTTCTCTAAAAATGAAAAGATGAAACGAAAATGAGGATGAAAATATCATTGGCTCTTAACAATCACTAAATATTTTTACAGCTCGCAAGAAACTTTTGAAAATCACTCATTTCTCATGATCCTGTTGCTCAATGTGCGTCTCAATTCAAGTCTTTCAACAAGACAAACATTATCAAAAAAATTATCATAACGGGACTAAGATGTCGCTTTCTTGTATTTTAAAAATCATAAAACGGAGAAACAAAACTAAAAACATTAATAAAGAAAAAGTGTGAGAGATATTTCCAAAAGTTTATTCAGTTCCTCTGACTGACTAGAATGCACAAGGCACTATTCTATAATAAATAGTGGTAGCATGAGAAATAATGCTATGAAACTGTAATATAACAAAATAAACAACCTGTAAAATATAAGATCTTGAGTGTGAAATTCGTTATTTTGAAATTTAAATTGCTTACTGTCACTAATATTATTCTTATTTTCAAATAAGTAATATATTGAAAACATCCAGTTGTCCAGTACATTGTCCATTATCCCAGCAGATGATATGAAAGAAACGAAAAAGAAAAACTTTATTCCAGTCAAACATACTGTAAAGATACATTGGATTTTCAATTCTTAATGCTAACATCTTAAGACTGGTGATGATGATCCAAGCAACTACTTCCATCCTTCAGGCGGTAACTGGAAATAGTAAGAATACGTGTTTAAAAATCAAACTAAAGCGGGATGGCAGAGCAGTAGTGAGCGTCTCGTTGTGACTGGCTGATCCTATCTTCAAGAAAACCAGTAACTGAGTTATGTCCTTGTGTTGATCTTTTGCTCCAGCGTCATAATAAACAAAGGACTGATCTGTGCTGAGACCTTCAACAATTTCTTCAACAATTTCTTTGTGGGCAATAGCCCAGGAAGGAATGCATCTACTTCAGTATTTGAAAATGTTGCATTTATTTCCAGTTGAGTTAGCTCATCTAGCATGTAGCAGGGGAAAAACCTATTAAGTGATTTTTGTTAGATTACCGAATTTCTAGATGAAGTGATGGAGAGGTAGCTCGTATGTGTATTCGTATTGCGCAATCCAAAGAAATCTTCTCCCATGTTATTTTTCCCAAATAAATTTCTGGGACTTCCTTAGACCCATTGTTAACTGCAGTTGAATCTCCACCGATAGCCTGGAAGGAATTTTTAAGCCCACTCTCATGAAGCCTGTGTAAAATATTACTATCAATTATCTCTGCACATTTGTTGTCTCTCAAGTCAGCTTAAGGAGTAAAATGAAACAAAAACTGACCCTTTGGTTCACAACAAATAGAACATTGTTTTTAATTCAGCTTGAAAATTTACTGTTGATTCTATCCATTTTATAATTAACTTTGTTTATCTATTCTTCAGTCGAACAAGCAACCAAAATACTTTTTCCAGGAATTGTTTCTGTTACAGATTAGATGTTAGGTTGCAGCACACTATAATTAACTGTTACAGAAGTGTTACAGAGCTTATTCAATTACTCAACATACGATTCATGTTTACTTGTAATTTTCCTCCAATAGTGCTCTGTCATATATTGCAGTGGTAATTTTATTTTTATTTTTTGTCGTGATAAATTTTCACACGTAAATTGTTCAAATACTTCGTTATCTTTTCCATGATTAAAAAAAAATTTATTGCGTATGAAACATTGTGAATACTTTCATAAATGATATCCATAGGACAAATATTAGCAGAATAAGGAGGATATTTTAACAATTCGTAATTGTAGCTTAGCAACTTTTGTACCGCAGCTTGAGAGTGTGAGGTCGTGTGTTGTCGTTTGAAATATGTACGATTTTTGAACTATCCCTAGTTACTATATCCTTTTAATTATAATTTAATAAACTGATATCATCTATAATTTAATAAAAAAAATTGTTTGACAACCAGATGATGACAATACTTTTTAGCTTAGTTGAGTTCCATACATATAAGACATACATTATAAAAACTAAAATAGATAAGTTTCTTCAACGCATTTTGAATATTTTTAAACTTAATTGTACACAAGGTTCCATCAACGAGCTGTATATTCTAAATGTACCATGGACAAAAATTAGTTGTCCTTACATTGCATGTTAGTCGTGTTAGTATATGTATATCGTAATAATAAAATTGAAACAAATTGCAAACTTTCGCTCAAAATTAATTAAAACTTTCTTATAAGGAAACAAAAAAACGAAACATACTGAGATGTAATTTATTAGCCACATTCTATTTAACATACTGAGTTAATTAGAAGTGATATTGATTGAAACTTAACAAAACTCTTCAGACAGATATCCAGGTTTTAATTATGTGAGTTCATAATAACTTAAGCTAAATTAATAAGACATCACTTAGGGTAATAAGCTAGCACAGTTTTTAATTAATCTTCATTTACAAGAAACCTTTGTAATTATCTTTGTAATTGGTGTTCGTAATTAGCTTCACGAATTGCATCAGAAAAGATACTTCAACGTAAAATGCAAAACCATTTCCTGGGATTTCTAGGCTTCCGAATAGAACTCGTGACCGACATTTACTTATTATGTCCCGTGTACATAAGTCCTCTTGTGATGCACGACTACAAATTTCGCTGCTCAGCAATCTCTCATTTTCCTGCTGATGGGCTCCATGATTAGAAACTTCTCTGCCATAAAACAAAGTCCACTTTATGGTCTCGAAAAAATCCACCAGCGAAATGATGCCACTCAGAGTCTCTTGCAAGACGTAATACATGCTTATACATATGTTTAAAATTCTGGATAGGAACATAAAACAGAACGAAAAACCGAAGAACCAAACAAAGAAAAGAAAATGGTATGAAAATATCAGAATCTCTATGTTCGTTCGATACCATTAGGGTATATGAGAATAAATGTGCGTGTAGAATAGAGATGATTTTTTTGTTGGTGAAAATATACATAGATTCAATTTAGGACATGAAGCCACTAAAAATACTTGCTCAACAAACAAAAGTGAAGTGTACAATGTGCTTTCATCAAACTACAACTGCTAAATATATTCGAATACATTTGCTATTAAGGAAAAAAGAGCAAGGCTTATAGATTCTTGGAGGGATAAGGAACGAAGAACGCAGAGTGTAATTTTGAAATGAGAAATGTGTTATATGAGTCTATTAAATTCTAGTCTATGTCAAACGATCTTTAAACTTGTTTATCTTATAACGTTCGATTCAATTCAGGCTCGCACGTGTGTTTTGCTGATTATTTAATTGAAGTAAATTGTAACACCGTCATCTCCTTGCGAATACAAGAACGGATTTCATTGAACTAATGAAACAATTGATAATTCAAACATCTTTGTCCACCCTGCATGACTACCGCCTCATATCTTTTATTGTGAAGGATCTTGGTACGTTGAAGATTATTTAAGTCAATTTTGGAGACCGTTCACTGCTTTTGCAAACACAACATGGGGTAGAATTTATTTTATTTTTGTTTAAATCTACATTGGAAAAGTTTGAATATGAATTATTCTGAGTTCTTCACTAAGTTTTCGTCTGGTGCCGTGATTTTGAGCTATGCGTTTTGTGCAAAGTTGTCTCATAAATTTATGGTGAATCTTTCGAGGCCAACTCATTGGTCAAATGACTTGGTTATAAAACTCTCTCAAGGGATGTTATATCAAAACTTATTGAAATGCCCTCCCTGCTAAGATCTCGAAGTATGGGTGTAATTCACTTAGTTCTTAATTATTGATCTTTTATAGAAACTCAATTATTTCCACCGTTTCTTTACAAAACAAGAAATACTGATGCTTCCTCATGAAGTTTACTTGCTTGTGAAAATATCCCACGTGTATATGAGCAGGTGTAATATTTGAGTTACAGAGTAGTAATCATACATCCGTGCAAAATTGTAATACAGGAATGATATTTATAAAAACGGCTACTCAGAAAACCCTTCGTCAATTCGAGTTTACTGAAGGCCTCCATCAGGAGACAGTAACTTCCAGCGTCTTGGCGCCTCCCTTTCTTCACGCTACCAAAAATTTCTTTCCCGAATTCCGTGTTCTGAAGTTAATTGGATTTCCTGTAACGTAAGACTGGACGCCCGATATTGGGCTTTGACTAAGTCTAAGATTTTACGAAGAACGGGAAAGACGTTTTATCGAGCAGGTGTTTTGTTTAGGCAGTGCTGCCAACCATTGTACTTGTCTTGTCAGACAACTGTGACTTTCGAAATCATTTGATATGAATAAAGAGTTCTTTTTAAGGAAGTGAAATTTAAAAGTAGGACTTGCAATTTCGTTTTCAGATCATTATTTGAATTGTAAATACAGGATGGTGCACCCTTTTTGGAAAATTAAAAATTCATTCATTGAAGAACTGAAATCATTAGACAAAGAACTTTAAACTCTTACGTTACTGGATAGATCAACTTCTAAACGTCATTATGACTTCAGTTGTTTGTTACTCGGTTTCAATCAGGTGAGTTTGTGATTAATAAACTACTTTGATATTGAATTTCCCTCTTCACCAGAGTCACCAATACGTACAGTACATGTAAGTTTTATTACATGGTGCAGCAATATGATTTCCTTTTTTCAGAGCAAAGTGCTTTGAAAAAAATAGGTTATGTTACTTCACCTCTGATTTTCGACCTACAAAAAGATACTTAAATTTCAGGTGTAAAGTCCGTAGAGTTAATATATTTTCCCATCAGCATTTAACACATTAAACTCTACGGATTTTACGTCTGAGATTTAAGTATCTTTTCCTGTGTGAAGTATTTTACCTTGCATGTACTATACGTATTTTTGGCTCTCGTGAAGAAAAGAACTTTATATCCGAATAACTAATTGATCACAAACGCCCCTAATTAGGAACAACCGTATAATATAGAACTGAGGGCATCCATTTTATCTCATGACGTACAGCTGTTGGTCTATTCAGCAAATAAGAATTTAACGTTCGTATCGTCTTATGATTTTAGTCAGCCCTACTAAACGATTCTACTGAAATCACTGTATATTATTATTTTGCGCAGTGAAGAAGGAGAGAATTATTGCATGAGGTGTTCAGCATTGAAATAAATGTAAAATTATTCAGAGTTGCAAATAAACGAAACAAAAATAACAGCAAATCGAATATTGTTTCAATAAATGGAACAATTCAAAAACGATTTAACTGATGCTAGTTTATGGTTACCGAACGTATTCTAAGAATATCAAAGGAGTTCGGGCTATGACACCGTTCTACAATTGAAAAATATTGTAATAGGATTTACTGAATAGTAACATTCAAACATTGTTGTTTTCTTCTTTACCTTTCTACGTATTTTTAATGTAAATTCATTAATATGATTCGACGTTGTTGTTGCCTAATATTTTACATAACATTGTAGTGTATCTTCAAATGGTGAACGAGTCGTGCATCACAGTAGCGGAGTTATTATTCCAGCGGTTTTCTTCCATGCTCATCCTTCTCATTGTCTCATATCTTTTAACTGGTTTAATTGGGAGCAATTAGGCTCGTCTTTTGCTCTGCTGAAGCATTTGTTCGATTATCCTTTGAAATAACGTCTTATGACGCAAGACAACTACTCTGAAGCCTTTTCTCTAATTTTGTACCTCGATGAAGCCTTGATGCAGTCTCATCACCGCAGCGCATGATTGCAAGACAAAAATTCAACTGTGAGACTTAGGAGTGTCCTACACCACATCGGCTAGAGGCAGTAGTGGGACCATGGATTTTCAGTGAAGCTGAAGATGAGTTGAGGGGCGATCAAGTTAGAAAAACGACTCAGCCAATAGCCCGGCACAAACAGGACGTCATCCAGAAAACCAACCTAGCACTATTGAATTAAATGATCCAGATAAGATACCTCTGCATGTATTTTTTGTTATTATGTCAACAATTAAATAGTTTGGTGAAAAATATGAAAATTTTGTTACATGCAAATTTTGCTCAAGACATGTCTGCTACGCTATTAGTTTCTGGACCGATAAGTTTACCTATACAGTTTACTGTCTGAGAACGTGAAAAGTTGGCGTTTACAAAGCATAATGACATTTAGACGTCTATTGTCGCAAATATACATGGAATATTACGATGCAGTTACAATATCATTAAATATAAAACTGAATCTTACTTCTATTATGTATTGAAAACCAAAAGATTATAGTGTATTATCTTCAAATTGACTTGAAATATTTTTGAACTATAGAATTATACCAATATACCAACAATATCCCTTATGTTTTAGCTATTCAGTCAAATTAAAATTAGCTTTTCTAGAAGTAGGACTGATAAAGTCGAAGACGTCAAAAAAAATTCAATTTGTCTAGTTTCAATTAGGAAAACGATCATCTCAGTGTATCTTAGTGACTAATAAAAATTAATTTCAGAGCAATCAAAGTTACCATAAATCATTGGACATAGTTTTTACAAACATTTAAAATGATGAAGGTTCATTGGTGCCTGTGCATGAGGGAGTTACGCGTTAAAACACACTCTAAAAATTACAGACCGTCTTTCAGTACCTAATCTGATTTGTCGAAGGTTGAAAGCGTTTCTTCTCGTGTCGTAAAAATTCTGAGCAAGGTGTTGTATGTACAAGAATATAAATAAGTCACCATTTTCACTAATAGAGTTAGGAATAAAGTCAATAACAGCAAAATTGAACACATATTGGATTAACCTGATTTTAGTTTCCTCCCACATCTCAATTGTGTGCTTACGGGCTGGAATTTTTATTTTTCTTACGGAATATGATGCAAAGCACCCAGTTAATGAGGGTTTCCAATTTTCTTAAGTAATTTTCAGGTGCCTCTCCGTTATATAATAAATGTATGAATAATGTGTCGATATAAAGGTAAGTAATACAAAGTTATTAAACATTTTTGTCACAAAATCTAGAAACTGCATAGAGCAGTCGGCAGTATTTACACAGTTTCATGCGCACTAATTTAAAGTGTTTCCTAAAATCCAGCTTAATTTTCAAATGACCCCCAAAAATTTAAATTCGTTAACCCTTTCAAGTTGTTGATCGTTAAACTTAATTGGGGTAGTTCTAAAAAATGAGATCGAGACGTAAATAACAGGTTTTTTTACAAACATGTAGTGTTAATTTGTCTGTGGTCAGCTCCACGCTTGATTGTTTAATAACATTCATCTTGCAAACAGCCTCATCAAGATAACAAGCAATCAACATGAAATACAGCGTTATCAGTAAAAAAATACCTGTAGTATCAGTCGCACAAAATTTTGAAAAGTCAATATGATAGTTTCCATATAAATTAACGCTAATTAAGGTCTTTTTTTATCCAACATTTTTATCCTAGAATTGGAATCTATTGTTTTAATAAAACTTTTCACATATAAGTCATCTTTACGCCATTTGAAAGTAACACCACAACGATTATTACATTTTTTCAATTTGTCATCATTGTTGTAAAAATCATGCTGTATAAAATGATGCTGATGCAATTCAGCAAGTTTTCAAAAGAGGCACTGGTGCACTTGAGCTCAAAAAGTGTGTAAAGTAACATTAACACGTATAGTGAACATTAAGTTTACTGTGTCTGAAGATTCAATAGTAATCTAATTCTTTTGTGTGTTTCTGTAATAACTGGATTATGTGCGATGCCCATCGGCCAAAAATATACAATACCTGCCAGCTGCAAATAGACGCCTTGTGCAGGCAGTAACTCAGTAATATAGCTACCTCTATATAGATATAGATAGCCTTCAATAGTATAGGAGCTAGTTATTTTAGCAGGCCTGTTGTTGCTAGGATGTGTGTGGTATGGTAAGAGTACGCTCAGCTGATGAAGATGGTAGTTTCAGTGACAATGGAGACCCGTCCTGAATACCTTGACCCTGGCAAAGCGATACTCCAGGACAGAAATATCTCTCTAATCCTGAACCTTGCTCCATCAAACTGCATCGTTTCATACTGATTAAATACTTTATCTTCAACACACACTTTATTCTTTCTTGTGACTATTAATATCAAACGTGGGCAGTGTGTTAAACTCTCACTATCGTGATACTCTCATACAAGTTCTTTTTGCAATCATGTCCAAACCAGTATTTTTAAACACTTTTGCAAGCTACCTTTTTTATATGCTTTACAATTCTATTTCTTTCATTCAGGAGTAACAATACATGCCCTGAAACTATCGCAACATTTATTTCGTGATAAGCTGCGTGTATACCGAAAACTCTAATAAGTCACATCATCTTTCTTCTTGACAATCCTATTTCCAGAATACTGTTTTGCATCCTGTTTGTATTACTTATGATTTTCTGTCTCACGACAGCCATTGTAACTGTTAACAACATTCAGTTTTATTAATCTGAATCAACGGCCAGAGTCAAGCCGTCAAGCAACTGGGCTGCAGCTGATGCTTGACTGTTTAAAATATAAATTGGAAACCTGCTATGCTAGAAGAAATTTCGAAAACACTTGTTCATAGAATGAAGATTAGTCTCATACTTAATTGAAAGTTTATTTCGCATTAGAGTTAAAAAATGTCGATCCAAGTTAAAAAATTGACTCATACAAATTTCCTCAATTAAAACATATTCTAGCTCGATTAGTGAAGTTGAGGGAATGTAAAGGCTCTTTACTATCATCTCTTCGATAAATGTTTGCAATTACAAAATGTTCACTCAGTTTAGCTTTAAAGAGAATGTTCACAGTTAGAAACTAACGATAGTTACTCATTTTTCTGTACTTCTCATCAAACAAATATTCAATTACATCCATAAGCCTGATGAACTGATCCAATAACCTCTTTGAATATTGCCACACCCTTGGTATATCATGATAGTGAAATGGACTTTTCAAAGTGCATTTTTATGTTCCTAAGCAGTAACACTGGCAGATAAAATCACAAAAAGGTGTAGAGAATATCATGATGTTGCTGCCTAACCTCTCTCATGATAACTAGGACATAACAAGTGATATATAAAGGAGTAATATTCTCATGTGGTAAAGAATTATTTAACATAAATTCGTACTGGAGAAAGGAAACGATTGATTGAGGATGCACCAGAGAAATAGCATTATTCTGTCGATGCTGATGGCTTCGACACAGTTCATCCGCTCAGCCACATCAACAATGGAGACGAGACATTAAGTCACTGAAGTCCACTCATTGTATTCAGGTTTACGAAGCTCATGACGGATTATTTTGGTATGCACAGTGTTGACGAGGTGTCGTTTAAATGTCATGTCACTCTTATTGCCTCAGTGCAATGGATGTCATCACAATGTAAGCTACGCAATAATCCTGAAGAAGTGGGCACTTCTGACCTTGCATGGCATGGGTTTGGCAGCATGACTTGGAAATCGGTTACTGCAAACCAACAGTGATTCCGTTCTGCTGACTGATGCTGAAGAAATTGATGCTCTAAAAAAATATCCCAAACGGAAATAAGTATGAAACTAGAATAACAAATACACTACATTCAATGCAACAATAAAAATTACAATCTAGTCCTGCATGCCTCTAATCAAAACCTCTCAAGTCGAAATACATTTGATGAACACTAAAATAAATTATTTCTGGAAAACTGTAAATGTCTACCACTCCTATCTTAATTTAAAGTTCTCCCGTTTTCCGGGTACTTTTTATTTCAAAATTTTCCTTGTGATGGTCACGTAAATAAAACCTCCGGTTTGTTTCTACAGCAAAACAATTCAATCCCACGAATGTCGCTAAGTGTGCATAGAAAGAAATCGAAAGAAAACTCCATGAGCAACTACTGTATCTCTTGGCGCAAGCAAGAAAAGAAGGGCATGGTGGCAGCTGCAGCAGCAGTGCTCAGTTTGCAAGAGTGTCTGTCCTCAAGTTTGGAGCTGAGGCCTAATTACCTGCGCTGTTTGCGGTCGGGAAGGTCACGCTCATCACTACTTGGGAGGATGCGAGTTGCCTTTGGTGGAGCGTCGAGGAAACGCTCTGGCAACCCTGAAGTTTATGTTTATTGGCCCTGCGCTAAATGGGTCGACCTGCAGCCCCTCGATGCATGGTTCTTGGCAGAGGCTCGCCTGCACAAAATGAGGATGAAAATTAAAAGAGTCCGTAGCCTCAAGCGAGGCCCACTGTACAATGAGGGGCTAAATCTTTAAAATGATGTTAAAAGTTGTTTTGACAATGACACCGAAATGAAAAGGAATGATGATCGTTTGGCAATACTTATATGGAAAACATGACTATACCTGGACCCAAAATGTTACTTACATTTGTGATATTTGAGACGTACTCTCCATGACAGAACGTATCTCATCTTAGGCACGTAAGTGCTCTGTATACGTAAAGTTAAACACCTTGATGGGCCTAAAAAAGTTGATGATCTCGAAGATCGATGATGTGTCTTTACCAGCACCGAAAACATATTCAGAATATGAATACTGAGGATGATGCAAGGCCAAATCTTCTGAGAAACATTTGCGTAGTACGACACTCGATTAAAGCCATCAAAATTTTAGAACTTGAACTCCTCAAAGAAGAGGAAGGGCGGTCTGGGAACAACCTTAGGAAGAAAGCACCTATCGAACTGTGTAACAATAAGCCTCAACCCTCCTGAAAAATCTTGTGTCTGCAGCAAAACAGCACAAGTTCCAGTCAGTCCCAATAAATAAGAAGAAAATCATTCATTACACAAGTAACTTTTACTTTTTGAATAATCATCTATAAGAAAAACAAGCTGCGCTTGTCGTAATGTGGAATAAATTTGTCAGCACAAAATAGACCCTACCATGGGGGACTCGTTTTAATTAATTGTTTCAAACAAATGTACTTAGTAAATAGGAGTGTAATAATAGCTTCCCAAATACGTGTATGTAAGTATATTTACGTAAGCAGAAGAGGAAAAAAGATAAAAAAGATATAATAAAATACCCGATGGACAGAGAAAAAGCTGCATGAGTGAATATAAAGCGTTGTGACTAACCTTAGCTCGCCTATATTGTAATAAGAGTCTAAGAAAATTAGATGTAGAAAGGAAAACATAAAGGAAGTTTTGTATCAAGTTGCACTGATGTAAGTGACATTGTTGCTTCAAGCATTCGAGTTACAAGCCTTTAAGACACTCGTGAATGGGATTTTAATTAATTTCCATGAGCAGCTGTTCATGACTACATAATTATACTGGTAAACACGGTTTTGCTGGCATTAGATTTTGGAACAAATTTCAATTAATTTTGGTGTGCTGAATCCAAATCAGCTGTCAAACACACAAGGGTTTAAAGATTTTAAACATGTATTGCGAGAAGAAGCCTTTTCATGCCGATAATGAAAGAATTAGATGCATAGTTGTACCAATTATTTATTAGTTATAACAAGTACCGCTGCATTAACTTCCTTATTTTATGGCATTTTGGGATACACAACGACTGGAATTTCCCACATCACAATCTCCACCACTAGTTGTCATCATACTAGTGTTCCCTCTACCTTGGTGGCGCTCTTGCATAACTTCTTCTACCACCACCAGCATCAGCGAGTCTTTCACCGATAAGCGTAGCAATTTTCCTGATGCTCACAATGACCTTTCTTACAATGATACTTGCAGTTTTTAAATGAAAAAAATAATGGACGCAATCCTCTACTGTGAGGGAAACGTTGTGTATGCTCATCATAAAGTTGCATTATTGAGGTGGTAATTTGACTTCCAATTCCATTTCTAATGTTTTGTCGAAGCCTAAAAGCTTCACCAAACAACTCAGTAATTACAGACAAAATTTTCTGCAGCATTGATCTGTTAAGTTTTGTTTATTGATTTTTATTGTTCCGTATCATTTCGAGGAAATATTCTCCTGATGTTTAATATGATAATTTTATTTTAATAGAAAGCACATACGCTGAATAAAGATGACTGGCAACAGCTTAATCGTCTATTACAATAAATTCTCGCAATACGGTACATTTTCGTTCATAAAAGCCTTACAGCAAATCGACATCACCGTATACCGAACCCATTATAACATGTAATAATAGAATATGTGTTCCAGCACGTCGAAAGGCACCCCTTACAGGCATAAAAATTGTCACCGTAACTGTGAATTTACCGGATAAAGAATTACAGTAAAACAAGGACTATTGGTGATGCTGTTCGATGACTAAAGGAGGCCTGAAGCCTCCAAACATTAGAAGTGGTAGATCATAACTCTCCTCAAGACGCCCTGCTGTTGAGCCTCTATTATTCTAAAGCTGCCTTTGTTATCATTGCCTTAACTAGTGATGGTTCCATTCGGCTGAGTGCCTATCTGTTAACTGCACAAATTAAATACGCTGTTTGATGCGATATCATACAGAAGTGTGAACACTCGTACCTTTTAGTACGCAGCTTTTTTATGTAATTATTTTTATATCATGCTGAATAGAAGTCGCTGCAGAGTAATTTTACGATGCAAGACAGTGAAATTAAAGAATAGTTTTATGTTGCGTCATGTGACCTAATTATACACATTGAGCAAATTCGTGTCGTGAACAAGCCTCATTCATGCGACAAACACAGGAACGACAGGAAATAGGCAAGCTGTTCACACGAAAGCCTGACTTTGGTCGATACGCTTTAACTCTCCTCATGAAGTTTGTCACACCTTTAGTAGAATACCTAAAAATAAATCCTTCATTACCTGCGTAGAAATAATTCTAACCCAGTTATACTTACCTCCTGAAGAAGCCAATGCAGTAGTTTTCACAATGCTTTGAGTCAAGTCTCCGAGTGTTATCGAGTGTACAAGATAAGGGTCACGCTACGGCAGCGAGTAGAGTCTGGTGCTCATGATAGCTCGCTTCATTTGTCCGCACAAATGCTAATGTGGACTCTAGATAAGCCGCGTCTGGATTTCAGCTGACAGACAGTCACAAACAAGACTTACATAATAGTACCGCGCTCGAGCTTTCGCAGAAGTCTTACGACCACATTTCGAATTGGAATGTCCCTTTACTCGCACTTATGATAATAATAAACCACATCACCTCATGTGATTCGCAGTAAACTTCTTTCAGTGTTGAACTCAATATGACAAAAAGTGCTAGCAATGTAATTAATATCGCAATATACCTCGTGATAGAGATTGCTCGACGTAAATAAAAAGTTATACACAATCTGGCGTACGCTTTGAAGAAGATTATATGTAATTTGACGCATTTTTATTTATAAATTTCCATAATTAATTTCCCTCGATCATATGAATAGCATATTTCATTCAAAATTAAAATAGTTATTTTAGGTCCAAGAAATTTTCACGGGAGATCATGTAAAGCATTATGGTCCAAGTTACATGTTCAGGAATTCTTCCAGTAATGATGAGTACATTTTGTTTCCACCTTAGAAGAAGGTAGCTCTTTTTGATTGGAATTAAGTTTATACTGAAGATTGGGACATCTATCTGGTTGCCACCATTGTATTTCTCAAAAAATCTTGTAATCGGGATCATAGTTTAGAAACAGTGCAATTCTTTAAATAATCAGTATATCTCAGCAATTTGTTATTCGAGCAAGCTGAAGGTACATCTGGATCTGGTGAGAAAGAGCTGCTTAACGGCAGCAACTACACCTCGTGTCGACGGTGAGTCTCTCACTTTTTGACAAGAAAATTATTTACCAGACAATGGGGTCTGCTTTCTTCCGCTGAAACAGGAACTAAAAACTGCCTAGCATCTCATTCATTCTGTTCAAAAGTAATTATACCGCTAGATAATTATCCTGAATAACAAATGTTTTTCATCAATGATGTATTATATCTATCGAACACGAGAGTAAAAGAAATCTACTGCAATTCTGAATCGTTTTACTCTTTATACCTCCATGAGAAATGTGTCGGCAACGACACGCGTTTGTAGGTGATCCTACTGCATCTGAATTTGCTGGCTTCTGGCAAGGAAGAACTTTAAAGGACATTTCTCAAAGAGTTTAAGCTTCGTAGTCATGAAATTCTTCCTGAAAAAAGGGCCATCTCTGTCATAATCGAAAAATCGGTAATGGCTACAAGTTCCAATTCTTAAAGGTTTTCCAGTGCCCAACGATGTTTTCCAATTTTCAATTCTTGCCATAGATTTTCAAGTGAATTCAAGTCAGGATTCATCGAAGGCCATGGTAAAACTACGAGTACTTCTATATTTCGTGAAGCATAAAGTCACAGATTTAAATGTACAGATGTTTGGGGTCATTGTCATGCTGGAATTTAAACAGCAGACAGAGCCTAAGATTTTGCACCAATAACTTGAGGATTTAGTTCAGTACCTTCATGTAGTCGTGAGATTTCATTACTCCTGTGATTGTAATTAATTGCCAATCCTACTTAAGGTGACACCCTCTCAAAACATCATGCAAGCACCTCCATCTTTAATTGTTGGCACTGTCATCTTAGGGAGAAAAGCCTCACCTTTCTGACGCAAAATTTTGTTTACATCATTATTTTATGTGACTCGATTTTTGTTTCCTAACTGCTCAGTAATAGTTCCCAAAAGCAATTTTCTTTGGCCCAGAAAGTTACCTGACAACGTACGTAGTTTGTGCGCAGCTTTTAGTGACAATTTATACTATCCTCCACAGCCACGATGAGTCGCTGTCGTCCCTACCTCTTGAAGCCTCTTGATGACATGTTGTACGGTATGTGTGGCTAAGCATTTTAAAATAGTTCAGTAACTTTTACAGGACGTGAGAGTCAACAATCTTTTTCCTCAAATCTTCTCTGAGCTCTTTTGTCTTAACCATCCTGCTGTTAAAGTGGGAATGACAATAACGCTTATTTGCATCATGTTGTGTTCGTTGCTGGAACTTTCTAGAATATTCTGATAAACAAAAATTTTCTAATGCTCTGCGTACAAAAACAGCGAGTGAATTCCTAATAAAAGCATGATTTGATACCTTTAATAAAGCGCATTTTTTTCATTTTACGAAAATTTGTGTCGATTTATGTTTGGCCTGATGTTCCTGTTAAATTTGTTAAATTAAATCTTTCTTTCTGAAACCTACCTATATTTGGATTTTTCCGTGCACTTAATAACAAATAAAGAGTTTGGAATCATACAAGCATTAAATTTTCAGAAATGACTAAAAGTAATGATCATTACTTGGTGTAAGAATAATTTCGTCGCTAACTGCAGGTACTCGTCGAAATAGTAAGCACTCAATTAATTTCAGCAGGAATCTTCTGTCCTTCAAATCTTGCTGAACTGAAACAGCACAATAATTTCAGAAGGTTTTTTCACCATTTGATTTATTTGTTCTAATTTCTTTCACTGGTTTTGCATTAAAGTTCATTTAGACACTGTATGTACTTTCTTATTCCACGACATACCGCTGCACCGTTTAATGAAAGAGAATAAAGTGTAGGTAGATGTTAAAGACTATTAAATTTGAAAGTAATAGTCTAAACTCATTCTCGAAAAAATTAACTGTATACTTGCTCTAAGCCCTCACAAAATTTAGGCAACTTTTACCATGAGCTATCAAGCTAAATCTTTCTCATTATTAGGGTTTTTTAAAGCATATGAGCACTCAAGTTAGATGCGTGGTGATGTGACTCGTTACTGTTCTAGGATTGCAGGCTTGCAAAAAAACATGATTCGTAGATAATTTTTTTCAATGGATGTTCGTATGTTTGAAACCGTGAGGAGTATGTGCTCTTTAATTTAGGTATTAGTTATCGATTAATTGAATTGAGTTGTATGCTCTAAATTTATATTTTTCCTTTTATAATTTATAATTTTAACTAGGGTGTATTGATCTGATTGCTGCTTGGGCCAGATTTCATGAGCTGTATTAATCATAATCAGCTAAAGCATTAATTGGAGTACGCTGTTCATCTTCAGAGCGACAGCAGTACTTGTCCGCCTTACGCTCAGTTTAGAAAGAAACGAAAACATGGCGAAGCAATGCGTCAAGCTTTCGGCAAAAGATAGAGCGTATAACATTTTGACACCTGACGGTATAAGCTACCGAAGTGACACTGCATAAAAAACAGGTGAGTGAAGTGCATCACACTTTCATTTGCATGCGGCTCTGAACAAACTTTTGAACGGAGCCATGTGCAATGTCGTATTTCCAGCTCAAAATGCCTCGATTGCTACTGTTTGTTTTCCTCGAACCCTAGAAATGCTCGAGAGTTACGCCCCTCCAGCATCATGGGCAGGAGGGGGTGCATGGCAAGCGGCCAAACGACCCTCTTGACGGATCCCAGATATTCGAGGGAGCTGTGCCTTGTGAGGGTAAAGAGCAAGAGGAATACAATGTGTCAACTGGAGAACTCTTCAGGAGATTGGTTTCCAAGTAATGAGTGCAGAGCCGTTCTGAGACGTTCCATTACGTACAAAGTAGCTGCAAATACGAATATAAGGACCGTGAAAATGACATCTTGAAGTAGCAATAATACCAGATATAGGAAAACAGTAATTGTGACTTGATGTCATCTATTTCCTTCTTGCACCGCCATCCAACACTTGAGTTATTCCGATGTTCTACTCAAGTAAAGTGCATTGAATTCAATCTGAACGATATTTTTAGCGTTCTTGTAAAAATGATGAGTAATAATTATTCAGGGATTGATAAATGATATTGCATGGGTAAAATCCGAAAAATGAACTGAAAACACTTCGCAACATTTCTTATTTAGAGACAAGTGTGGAAGCTGAGGAAAATGCTTTGCAAAACTTTTTCTTATAGTACTGTAGTATCACATGTGAATAATATATTTGAAGAACATATAACTGAACTAATTGAGCACTGTTTTGAAGAGTAGTTCATCCACTGTGTGGTAAAATGAACATGTACACTTTTCAGTTGTTTTGTACTGTAGTAGAATAAACTTTCACGTGACGATAGTAATCTATAAAAAAACAGAAAATACTTTTAAATTTTAGTAGTTTATTTAAAGTGAGTACATTATGAGACATTCGACTCAAATTACTTATATTATGAAACAATGGATTCGTACCTTATTTTAGTACCATAGGTGGTATACCATTGTACGTACTTACTTTGCCTCAAAGTAGCATTAAAAAAAATATCTCAGATTTACGAAGACTATCATGATCATTCTGAATTTTAAGGACCAACACGGCAGTACTTCTACTCATTATTGATGATTATGAATTCTATTACTTTACGTTGTACTAAGTCTTTACCTCCTGCAGCTGATAATTTCACCGGGTGGTCGAAACATGAAAATTGTATGTTTTACATTCCAGGGATTGATACTGTTTCTTTTCAAAACTTGAGATAAGATAAGCTTTATCTTTTGGGGAGTTGAGTCATAGTTTAGGAAAAATTAGTCCAAGTTCTGGACTGCCAATGAAAAGTAAGCAGTTTACACACCTCCTGGCCGTAGGGAGGCCATCGTTGTCGTTGTTTCCTGTGCTGTTGGACTGCACATGCAAGTCTTGTGGTGAGATGTTCGTAGTGAGTTTAGTGAGAGGTCTCAGTGGATCTCAGCAGTGAGTGTCGAGCCAGGTGGTGGTGGTGGTCGGTACCAGCAGGAAGAATAGGAGGGAGAGTTTGACACAGAATGTGCTTAAGTATAGAAAGAAACGGAAAGGGAGACTGGGAAGGGAATAGACATGTGCGCATTGCGCGAATGTTCTGAGTGGTAAAGGTTTATCCGTGGAGTTTGTTTGTGGGTAGGATTGGTGGAATTAGTTGTTCATACTTATTTCTCTGCATGTTCAGAGTTGGCCGTAAAAAGGCATGGAGCTGATCGGAGCTATACGTACAAAAACAATGATTAGAAGCAGTTGGGGCTCAGTGTCTAGTGGACGTATACTTGGTACATTGGAGGAGTGTCTAATGCTACGCTTGATATCAGTTACACTATAACATCATTAAAAGTTAATGAATTATTTCCTTCTAATTCATTTCAGAATTATGACTGCATATTGGAGATACAGAATCAAAGCCAGAAATGATAGGAGAAAGGGAAAGCCAGAACCCTGCGCCCTACAACGCTCAGAGCAGTACGGGTGTCATTCACAAAATAAATATATCTAGTATGCATGATTTGTTTAATATTTTTATTCAAAATTAAAATATTTTGACGATTTTAGTTGTGTACATCATTACGTAATAATTCTGGCCACTTAAGATCACTTTTAATTCAGTCTTTGGAGAGTTTCAACAATGTTAATCTCAATACCTGATAATTGGTATTAATTTATTTGTATTATTTCTACAGCTTGAATTTGCGATAAATTAATGAGTCATCATGGCACTACCCAACTCAGATATATCAAAGTTTAATTTAAATTGTTTTTATGGGATCTGAAAAATTATTATCTCTCCTTACCGTTAAATGTTTCAGTTCATCCAAGTGTTCGAGTCCAGCATCTTCTCAGCGATAAATTCTGTTGGTTCATGCAAGCAACTTTGGGTGATTGCTCGTGGGAAGGCAATTCCAATTGCGAAAATTAAACGCATGTCCACGATAAGCTTCATTTCTCCTCCAAAAGAATTCGATGTTGCTGGAGTGGCCGCAAAAGTATTCGATAACAGTTAATCCCTGTTGTGCACCGCTAGCTGATATAGGGTGCAGCAACATAACTTACTTTTTTTAAATGTGTTTTGCTTTGAAAAGCGAAAGTTTTGTTGTCGCACCCTGTACACATAATACCTGGTGAGCGTCTGTTACTATAATACAACTATTTCTACAGTCTTCCTAGTATAAACACAACTTGATGAAGGTCCCGTATGACTTGGAACATACTTTTGCCATGAAAGAGAAAACTCCTGGCAGTAAAGATATCTACATCCCTATCATTGTAAAGCAAACAATACGGATCAGATTGCGTGCTCTAACAAACGACTGCTTGGCGTGCATCAGTTGTGCTCAGCATAAAAACAATCAGCAAGTTTTGCACTGTACTGTAAACTGGAGATTGTTACCTACACTGTGTAGCATGCCTTCACTAATGCAGAATAAAGAGGTTTACTGAATATGAAAACCAATGAAATGAAAGTGTAAAATTCTATAACTAGCAGTCGTTCAGTATTGCGTCTTCAAGATGTAGACACGCAATGAGCAACAGGTCTTACGAATCTTTAAAGGTTAAACATCAACTATCAAACCCTTAAATGAATCTGCGTTTCTACAATTGGGACTTAAAATTTATTTGTTCTGTGTGTATTTATCGATGTATGTTGTTCTCTCCTTTGAAAGTACTTCATCTTTTCCGTAAACGGGTGGAAATTCTCATATATCAAAATATATGGTACGTTTTTCATTCTACCAACTCTGACGCCTTCATTTAGAAATTATCAATGAACACGTGTGCCGTCATACCGAAATATTTTTAAAATCATTGTGGCCCATTATTGTCTGATTTTACGCAACCCATATTATTTAACTAGAACAAGTTTCACTTTTTCATAACTAAAAATAATCATCACATTGATGGGTAATCAAGCACCACACTACAAATTTTGCATTAGGTTGTCTGTAAAAACCACGTCCTAAGGCAGAGGTACACGCAAAACATATGAGGGTTCTTACTTTTATGCTCTTTTAAAATGTCTATGCATTTCACTCTTCATGGTCCCTAACGCTTGTTTGATACCGTACAAGAGGACATCAATCAGAAATATCGTGGAGGCTTTTATTTGCCATTGGTGTTGGCTCGATTGCTCTGCAAGAGCGACACCAAGAATATCGGAACCCTTAAAGTTCCTCTGAGGCATTCCAGGGAGAAATGACCGGCTTAGGAATTGTTCTTGATGCTACTACCCAACCTCAGCTACGAGCTCTCTCTTGTCTTTGAAGATTTCAAATCGAAGCTCTTTCTGCTCTTTTAGTCTTTGTGAACTCTTTCTTGGGAAGCCATGTCGCTCAAAGTAAAGGCCTATGCCCATCTACAACATTAGCATGAAGAAATCGTGGGTATCTTGAATACAGAAACAAACGCATTGAATATGGAAGGACAAAAAACAAACCAGGAAGGTATGCTTTATATGTTAGATCACAAGTATTATCAATGTAACTACAGCCTTTTGCTATGAACATTATTAGTGAACAAAATTTTAAATATTTCTTTCACATGGCACATTAGTGACTGAATCACTCATTTATGCAAGTCATTTATTCACTGATAACTTTCACTTGAAGAGAACGTACATCGAATTCCAAAATAAAAACTCCATCAAGTCCATCAAAAGAAAATAAAGGAAGTATCAGCAAGTAAGCATGGAACGATTTGGGGTTTCAGCAAAGAAGCTAATTCAATAAAAATCGAATATACTTATCAGGGTGAAGCTTAAAATTACGATTTTATTAATTTGCTGCTCGATCACTTTGTGTGATCTAACTATAGTTGTCGAAATGTAAATTTATTAAGATAAACAGAAAACATCATGACGCTCAAAAGAATTAAAAATTACTCCTGATGAAACGTGACTATGAAATGAGAATTCAGAATTTGAATATGTTTTTTCAGAAATCAAAATTGGAATGTTTTTTTTTCAAACGCTGATTGATGTGGGTGTGGCGATACGCGTTAGAAAGGGTGAATATTGACATGTTTAATTTATTTATTAGTGATTGATTCAATGCATATAAAAAAGGTAAAAGTTTATCTGCCTATTTTCAATTACATGATGATTGATTCTTGATGAGCTCTTTTCTCTCTCATAATTTACGTTATCTGGGTTCAACACATGGTTTTTCCGCATGCTGTCCTACTATCATATTTCAACTAATACTTGCAATTAACACAATTAATTAAATGCAACAACATACACACGTAATCGCACTAGAACGGTTAAAGTTTAAGTTAAGAACGGTTAAGAGAGCTTTTTGGCACCCGCGTTGTAGCATTGAGTCATGATATTGAATGACCACCCCGATCCCCGGATTTAACTCTCTGCGACTATTTTCTATGGGGATATTTGAAGAATAAAGTCTACTGCAGGCCTCCGGAAAACATAAACCAGTTGCGTGAAAAAATAAAGCATGAAGTAAATTTGCTCAAAAATAATCCAGAAATGATCAAGAGAGCCATGAGAGCAATGAGATCGAGAGCTCAATTATGCTTTGATAGGAATGGAAGACACGTGGAAGGAAATGGGCCTTAGAGAAATAATTCCAAATATTTATTTTTTATCATCGAATCATTTTACTATAAATGAATTAAAAGGATTAAATCATATTTGTTATAATAAAATAAATGTTATCTGAAATCTAATTTTAAGCTCTTTTACCCTTGCGCAAAAAGGCTTTTCCGTAGGCAGTGTGAAATTGCTACTGTACGAATACCATGAGAGATAATTAAATGAAATTTCTAACATTGATAGACAAAAGCTGTATTCAAAAAAATATTTTTACAGAACCGAATTATATGCAATAGATTTAAAGTTATATAAAGTAAAATTTCGGGCCTCTTTATTGTGGGACACCCTTTATATGAGCCTTGCTCCTCCCAAGTGCGTTTTTCCAATTTCCCTATTTGTCCAATGGTCTCAATAGGTTTCTAACGTTTGTGATATACCCCGGCCACTCTTCAATCACCTTCAGGGTCTCACGACTGCATGCTTCTTGAGTCACACGATGCTTAGCCATAAATTTCTTCTCACTGACGTTTCTTTTTGCTACAAACATAACAGCCCGACCTTTTCAAGTGTAGGCATTTTGTCTGCGCTGCGGGTTCTACGTAGCGGTCTCTATAGTTTCACACCTCTAACGTAATTCAACACTGCGAACCTTCTCAAGTGCAGGCGCTCGGTTGTTTCCCTTCCCTCGAATTTGCCTTTCGGTTAACCTCTCAACACCTGATACCTTCAGCTAGAGAGTATCACAACAGCGAACACTCCTCACACATATACTTCATACATCGCCTGGAATATGCAAACCTATGAATATGTCATAACTATCATGACATTGATTATTATTGAAAAACAAGTACATTTACGTAACATAATAGCGTTACTATCAAAATTATTGCAGGGTTTTACTTATTTCTTAATGTAATCGGCAAAACGGATACAGCCCAATTGCTCGAGGTACGGGCATTTGAACATGGCGACTAAGATCGATGCTCCCGCCAAACATGAGTTACGAAGCGTAATTCGTTTTCTGCAACCAGAAAGACGTAGTGCTGCGGAAATCTATCGCAGAATGAACAAAGTGTATGATGACAACCTTATGAGGGAGGGTGGCAGACGGAAATGCTATATGAAATTCAAGCCCATCGAAGGTTGAAAGAAACAGCCCCCGTATCATGAATTTTCTACATCGAAATGGAAATTTAAAATACAGTTGCAGTACATCGAGAGTTCAGAATTCTCACGTCTGCTAACTATTTCCCAAACTTTACTAACATTCATGTATGAACTCATATTTGAATGAGTTAAGATATGTACGTATAAGAAAGATTGTGAGTGTAAAGACGCAGTCAACGGTTTAGTAATTTCAAGCTAATTTTCTTAATGTTACTTATTTCCAGAAATATGTAATTGTCAGTACATGCACATATACTTATACTAAGTTCGAGAAAGGCTAAAAATATAATCTATGTTACATACAACATCGAGTTGAAAACAAAACACAGCCCAAAAAAAAACATACATATATGGCCTCAGCTCTGCAAATTGTTCATCAGTTTTTACTTTTTGAGAACTAAGATAAAAAGGAAAGTTTATTTACCAGTGTTGTAAAGGATTTCCATCACATACTCGCACAGTGGTCTCTCGTACTCGGACCTCTGGATACATATCAACTTTTGAGTGCTAAAAAAATTTCGTCCAAATTCTAAAGTTACAAAATAAAAGTCAATGATAACCAAAATGTTCACAGAACACCAGCGTTAATGGACGATCACTGTGCTTACCACAGGGCACAGCAACACGTTTGCCAACAGCCACTACACGCAAGTTCTGAATGACATAAACAACTGTTAAAACTGAAGAAATTAGGGCGTCAAAAATCCTTCTCTGTATCATGAAAATACAAACCAGGAAAATGTGATGTCTTGAGCAGAAATTTTGGTCGCTGGAGTTCTAGCGATTATGTGATTTAACGATGATAAATTTATAAAAAATAAAATTAATCTTACTGTGGTAATAATCGTCATAAAACAAACTGCTCTTTCCAATGAAATGCTGCAGCCTCGTCGAGTGCAACTTGAACAAGAAGCTCAACTTCAAGCTAAAATACGTACTTTAGCATGAATGACTTCATTACCTCCGAGTGATTTTTGCCTTGACTTTTTTCGCCTCCATTTATTTTTTGAAAAGCTTCTGGCCTAAGAATACCCGACGTAATTAATCTGAAAAGGGAATTAGTTCCACCTAAAAATCAGGGTTTCTGCGTCTCCTGGAGGCGCTTCGTTCTATCAGTTGACAATCTGGTCAAACCTTAGCGCCTCGGGCTGGCAGATAAAAACGTTTGTAACTCATCCGATTTACGAATACAGTTTCTGCTGTTTGTATTAAGTTTCCATTTTCAGCGTAAGCAAAGCAATCGGTTTAGCAGTATATATTTAATACCAATATTGCAGCATTTCTTCCTGTAGCCAATCAGACAATACAATAGCGTTTTCAAAGAAGAAACTCCCAAAAAGGAATATTTTTTCGAAGGTGAAACTCTTACACTAAGGAAACTCTATCTATTGAGCTCCGACTTAAATAACCCTCAGATACGAGTCAAACTTTTCCGTTCAAAATCAGATATAAATGAACGAATGAATGTATATTAAAATAAACTAGAAACGACCGATGAATGTGCAATTACATAAATACGAACGTTTTGACGCAGGACATTAGTATTTTTAAAAGACTTCCTTTCATATCAGAACCTCAAAGAAAGTAAACTTGTAAACAGTTACAAATGTTGTGTACTCATCAGAATACGAACAATTCAACAAATAACCCTGAGTCATGATGATTCAGTCGTGAAGACAACTTGTTACAAACTGTACTCGTTCTAACCTCAAAATTAGGAGAAGAAATTAATGTCAGCATTCACAGAACACTTTATAAAACGAGTTCTACAGAAAACAGACAATGGTATATCAAAATTTGAACTCTCTTCCAAGTAGGGAGAACTTTATGATACTTTGTTTAGACGTTATACAGTATTTCCTTCCTATCTATGGGACTGGAATCTGACCGGTTTGAAATGGTGCACGATGTATTTGAAAAATGTTGATTTTTGAGACGTCAAAACTCAAGGTACTTTTCCTGAAGACTGAAACTACCAATGAACACTCAAGAAACAAGATAAGTAATCTTCTTTATTAATTGACATCAAGCTTCTTACTTAATCAAGTGTCTGGAACATATTGACAAAATTCTTAAAAACAGTTATCTTTCATTAAACCTTATTCCAACATTTACGGTAATCATATGATTCTCATAATTTTACAATACTTCACGCAGGTGAAAACATTTTAAAATTCTAAATCAAGGCTGCAACTGTACGGTATTGATAAATCAAATTGCCATTGATGATTACTGAACATGTGTCATGGAATATACGGGGTACCGGCAGAAGTTATAAACTTAAATGCATATTGGAAATAATCCTTAATAGAGATTGACCACGGACTAGATCTTGTTAAAGTCCAACTGGAATTCTAAAATATATAGGTCACGTAAATTCAGAGAAATCTTCAAAGCAGATAACTAACTAGCATCCTCGTTTATTAATTTACACTTCAATAATTTCAGCAACGAAACTTCATTGAAATTCAAATAAAGCCTTCGATTGCAATAGGCCTGCATCAAATGCTGAAATCCGAGAAAAAGCTTCACCAGCTGAAATATTCCGGAGATCTAAAAAAGTGGTATCGAAGGACGGTAAAGGAATAATTGTAAGGGTATTCAATTCAACCACTGGCTTGCGACATATGGTATTCCTTTATGCTAATGAAATCATATTTTAAGTGGGAGAAGTAGAACGCATGCTGTACCTGAAAATTTGTGTGGTATATCACCATAACTCAATCGTAAGGCATAAGCACGTAAATTAATGTCAATAAATCTTAGCATTAATGCGCCTGCAGTTCGGGCTTTTTCATACATATAATGCATTTTTTTGCTCTGAAATGCAAATCCAGATACAGCTATCGTCACTGATGAAAAATATTTTAAATGCACTCAACCAGTAGCTACGGAATCATAGGAAGAAAATTGGAGCTCTACAAAATGAGCTCTGATGAATAGTGTCTGTCCAAGTCTCTCATAAAATTGAATGTTTCAAATTTATGTTCGTGCTACTGGCAAAGTAATGAAAAAAATTATCAAGCAACTTGTATATTTTACTAAAAATAATCATATTTCTCATACAAAGCTATTTACATTTCCTGCAAAATCTAGAAAACGTAATGCACGGTTTTGTTTTCAAAATTGTGCTCTGTATTCTGAGGTCACACACTGTACTCGTACTTGTAAAAATTCCTTCACTTGTAGAAAAAATCCCGTTAATTTTATGCGGTGTTCAGAAGGTTAGGCAGAAAGCACTGTAGAAAAGACGCCTACACATGTACAAGTGTCAGATGTAAAACAAGCTCAGACACATATTCACAAAAGATTCATGATACTTTAGCATGCAGGTTACCCAAAACGCTTACAAAGGCAGAATTAGTGAAAGCTTATCAAATATAGCCAGTACAGTAATGGGATATCAAATCAGCTTCTGATTTCTTATTTTCTCCATTTTTCACGCAGCACACTTATGAACTCATGTAATGAACATGATGCGTGGTTAAGCCTTAAGCTAAACCTCACACAAACTTCTAAAGTATTCGATTTAATAACGGGAATAGCAGCTCTCTAGGTCTCTGTCTCTCAATTCTGTCGTTGATATCAAGCCCCAATATTAAACCACAGTTCAACTCCTAATAGCAGAAGAGGCATTAAATATATTTCACAACACCTGTAACAAAAAAAATACCTCAAATGGAGCATAATTACGTAACCATTTCCTTGTGACGCTCAAATCTACAATAATTCTATGTTTTATGACATTTATTTAGACCACAAACAGGAGAACAAGTAATGAACTCTGCAGTGTGAGATTTGCTGTCAGCAATTTCCTTCGGCACAAGCCTGAAGACACGCCATCTGGCGCCTCGACTACCCTCTGGAGGATGTGCTCGGCTCAGGAGGAACAACACGCAACGAATCTGAACTACAGGCACCTATACGAGTATCTCAGGGGATAGAAAAGGATGCATCCTACGAGCAGCTCGATGAGGGACGATCGCACGCCACAGTATGAGACAAGCTGATAGCACTGTGGAGTGTTAACAAATGAGTTCATAGACTCATGTCACCAAAAGTGGGCCAGCAATGTAGGCAGACACGGAACTGACAAAACAAATGACAATGGTCCAAACTGTCTTTCATTTTTCCAGCCAGCTAGTTACAAATAATGCAGAACCAGGTAACTAGAAATAATGCATTAATCTATTAAAAGATGTATTCTAGGTCTAAACTTTGGCACACTGAACATGAGCAGGATGTGCTGCTGACTCTAGCTATGTCGAATGTTGGACAGATCATTGCAGGATTAAAAAGCATCTTTATCATCACGAACAACCACCAGCTAGGAAATAATCTCCCAAAAAAATTAAATTGTAACTAGCTTAAGTGTGAAACGGTGAAACGAATCCTAAAGAACGCCATTTCACAAGGTCTAGCTGATGATCTTTCCCATGGTGACTGCATCGATAATTGCAAGAGTCATTTCCCCTAGTCTGTCACTCAAGCTGCTAAGAAAGCCCTTGACAAAGCAAGTAAATCAAGGCTAATTTACCGTCTTAGTGCTTCTTGTTCTTGACGCCAAGAACAAGGTATACTGTTCGGTCTGCTTTAATCTCAGAAAAAAATAGTGTAAAAGACGAGGGATGACCTATATTGTAGCTCAACTAATGGCATTCTATCCCCAGTCTTGTCTACAGGTAGATCAATCTTGCTCAGATAAATCAATCAGTATGGAGAGTCATGTGATGTATATCTTTTCGAGCTGTATAATTATTTCGTACCACAAGCCATATAATTATTTTGTAATGAGAATCAGGTAATTATTTCGTAAACGTGATGACTGATAGTACGAGTTATTCCTCTTCTTTCCCCTACCCTTCTTATCTCCTTGGGCCTATGTACATATGATTGAGATTCATGTACCGGACTGAACTGTCTGTGAGTGATTAAAGTGCCTGTACCTGATTGATCCCTCAACTTTATACAGCATGGAAATTGGGTAGTAGCCAAGAATGGCCCAAGCGTTTTGTTCTTGCTTTCATAATCTATTTCATTCTATTCACTTCACTGGCAGCTTACAGCAGAGTAAACGAAATTTTATTTTGATCTTTTTGAAAATGACAGAAGGTCCAAACGTTAAGTAGATGTTGCATACTTTTTTGAGCCCGTTGTTTAACTTCTAATTAATAAAATGGTACAGTTATAAGCGATTGTCCTTGGACTTCTCTATTTAGACGGAATTTCTCTACAAGACTTACGTTGAATGCTGTGCCTCACCTAAATTATACATAAGAGGGAAATATACATAACTCTCATATATGCCTTTACTTAAATGCAATGGAGGACGCTACATTTTCTTGGAGAACTAACATTGTGGCCCTGCCACAGAATACCTTTGAAATTGCTTTAATCTACGACAGCACAAAGCGGACAAGGAAACACTGGCAATTCGAGCTCGTCCTGAACATTTAAAAAAGAAAGCGCCAAAGCAGCATTCAGCTAAACATATTCTCAGCTACAACAAATTGCAAATTAAAAATATTAAACAAATATATTTACGTAAATAAATGGAAAAAATCTCTTTGCATCTGGAAAGAAAAGCAAATCATGTTAATAGAGTAGCAGATACTCCTTACAATGTGAAGAAATCTTCCAGTGACCGTGTGGCAGATTTGTTTACTGAGTTACCTTCATTATGACGCAATAAACTTTGTTCAGAAGTGAGAGTGGAGAAACGAGTCATATGATTCGTCCTGATAAAGTGTTTCATAGTTCATTACCTTCTGAGTTTCAATGAATAATTTCTCAAAAGCGGTTTGCGTGAATCCACCGAGAAGGGATGTGTAAAAATAATTTCAAGGATGTGAAAAATTAAGTATTAATGAACTGCTAATAATCATCAATGTTTGCAGCCCAAAGTTCATTTCATTATAAATTCATTCTCACACGGATTTGACACCTTCTCCAGCTGTAACTTTGAAGTTGTTACGCTAGACTAGTTTGAAAATACAGCATGCTGCGTAGGTACGACCAGTATTAGGGGATAAATCTGCAGAAATTACCAGTTATCCAAGCCTGAATCGCCTGGATGCAGCCTAATCCATTGCCAAAGTCCCGAGATTGCCTAATGGCCAATCAGTTGCAGCGTAATTGGCTGGCGATGCAAACTTCGTCTTTGGCGACTCATGCATAGTACTGCAAAGTACGGTTGAGCAGTGTCCTAGTATACTCAGTTTGTTACTTAACAAACATCTTCATGTCTGTCTTTTAATGACATGAGCTGTCAACAATCGATCAGGAACGCATATTTTCCTTGCATTCTCTCAATGAATATCTCTGTTACTCATCAAGCGGGGGAGTTACTCATCTCGTGTGGCAAACGGAGAAAAAACTTCCAATGCTCATTCAAAAATCAGCAGACCAGTTCTAGTACTCACGTAAAATATGACGCTAGAATTGTTTAACGTTTTGAGCTAAAAATTGCTATGTTGTCTATCGTCGTCCATTGAGAAATTTCGTGAGACTATACGTACTGGAATGAGTTTGAGGCAGTTTAAGTTAAACTCGTTAAATCTATTTTCCTTGTGTTTGCAGCCTTTGAAATATGACTTCACGAATTAATGTTAACATGCGAAGGAAGAACAGCTCACTGTTAAATTAGCATCGTTAAAGTCTATGCTTATGGTAAGTCAAATGTGGCTCATGGAAACAGATTCTCACGAATTTCCTCACTCTATCATTATTGCAATTATTGTTTTATTCGTTGGAGTAAGATAATGAAGCACGCAATGCTGAAGATTCACTGGGTCGGACAGCTCTTAAATAGAACACCACAGATTACTATCAAACGTTGCCTCACAGACACCTCCACGTTTTCTGATCTGATTTCTAATGGATGTGAAACTTTAGTGACTAGATTTTGAAATATTTCTTAAATTTACTGTTGAACTTCCTGGCAGTATGTCTTATAATGTTCAATATAATCCTGCTTCTAAGATGCTCGTATAATAGAGTTTCCATGCGATGAACACATTTTCATTTCCCTGATTTTGTTTGCTCGTTTTGAACGTGGTATTGTGTGATTGTTATTGTTTTTACTGCATAAGTATATTCGTAAGAAGATTTATGAAAGGTAAACTAAATAATAATTAATCAATGATTAAAAAGAACATATTTAACTCTTAGACGTATGCCAAAGATACGGTATCTAATACACTGTCCATTTAATTCAGAGTATTTTTGTCTTAGGTTTAAAAATACGTACGACTTTTCAGATAGTTTAACATATTGTATTCCTTTTCCTGAGAAGTCATTTCGAGCGCTCCGAGCGCACTCCGACCGTGAAGAAACGTTGCCAGCTACGTTAGAGCGGAAGCAAACTCATTCCTAAAAATAGCAAGATGAACAGAATGGGTTACTGGAACATTTTTAAATAACTAGTTTTTGTCCGGCTCAGTAGACGCTCAATGTGAGCTATACCGAGAAAAGTGTGAACAAGTTTTTTGACCCGGTGTTATTTTTACCAGACAATCTCGCGTGTCCGTCAAAATTTTAATATTATCTGTCCCTTAGGGATAGCGCTGTCGTGTAAAATAGGATAACAAACGAGAACAATGATCTGGATTATGGAGTTTACCCGATAATCATTGCAGTTAATCAGAATCGTGGAGCACAGATAATTGTATCGGACACGATAGCTTGATAATAACAGCGTGTTAGTAAAAAGTTCGAGCTTCAGGTTCTCTGTGAACTTTATTACCTTATTTTTTTAGATAATAGTGTTTTCGAGGTTTGTTTACGTGCTGCTCAGAGGTGAAACTTAACTCCGTATTTTTTAAAGAATGATGTAAAATTACCATCCAGTAATTCAAAAATGAACCTAAAAATTTATTTATTAGTAAAGGTGTTTGTATTAATTTACATAATAGAATTGTATTCGATATACTTTTTTATAAAACAGAAAAATTCTGGCGTCCATCAATTATGTTTCTTTACAAACAAATTCATATATATTTACCCAGGAAAATTGTGATGTTTCTTCGTTGGCAGCATAAGTTTTCATAATGAAAGCAGAAATTAAACTCGCAAATAAAAATTAGGTATCCATCGTTACGTAATGATTTCAATTTCATAACATCATACTAGACTAATCAAACAAAAAGCGTCTCTAGTCTTCGTAGTTTCAGAATGTTTAGTTACATTGTGTAGGCAGGAGGTATAGTATTTTAGCACGGCTCAACTATATAGAATATTTTGCTGCTCCATGAGATCTAGCAAACTTGATGCAGCCAAAGTTTGGCGTCAGAAAGCCATAAACACATCGGGGCACTAGCCAGCTCATTAACGAAGTTCATTATCGAACGAAACATACGAAGATAAGACTATGCTGCTTCCAGCCGGTCGCTAGAACGTAATCCTGCACGACGGTGCAAGCTTGTGCGAACTTGTGCATCTACAAAGCACCATTTGAGTGCATTAGATGTACAAATTTGATGAAAAATTATGTATGGACTGTCTAAAGAAGTTTTTTACGCTCATGTTTTGAAAGTCTGATATTTGTTAAATTGTATTACGTGATCTACTCATTTACATGTTTAAATGAATTTTGCTGATACAATAAGTTATAGCAACGTATGTGTACCAGTTGTTATGAAAATTTGCTTGCGCATTCTTTAGTTCTCTGAATTTTAAACTATTTCTGCAAATTTGTCGTTATAAACTGGTAATGAGATATTTCTGACAAATGCAATATTTCGTGATTGTCGGCATTTTGCTTCGACTTTTTTCCCTCATGAAAAGGTTGGAAACTGAGTTCAATTAATCATTGAAAAAATGTTCTAACTCTGTGTGTTCACAAAAACAAAAATAAGAACCTTTTTCTCAAGAACAATTTATGCCGTTTAGTTTAATTGCATAAATGACTGACAGTATATTGGGAAAGTTAATTTTTACTGTCTTCAAAATTTGGTTTTATCTTATGCTCACAATTTGTTTGAATATTTGAATGAAACTGTTAAGATCTAAGATAAAAAATATATGTAATAAGTGCATACTGAGCAGGTCGCAATCAAATATGAATTCCGTTTCGATAACTGACGACCCTTAAGAATGTTGAAGATCCTGCTAGAAATTTGTTCAAAGCCTTATATAATATTTTCTCACATAATTTATGCGATGGGATATTTGAATTCAACAAGGAGAAAAGTTCGCTGACCTGTTTGAAATGTATACTGTTCGTTGACCTGTTTGATATGTATACTGTTCGTTGACCTGTTTGATATGTACCTATAATGTTTGCTGACCTGTTTGATATGTATACTGTTTGCTGACCTGTTTGATATGTATACTATTTTCTGGCCTGTAATTTTAACGTTCACTGACCCATCTTTACTTGTATACTAATAAACCATTGCTGATCTGTCTACCAAAGTTTGTTGTCCTGTCTACACAAGTTTACTCATCATGCACAAGTGATAACACAACTTGAGTTCTTAAAGCCCATTCATCTAACAGGTTTTACTATAAGAATCATTCTTGAATTTAAAGAATAGCATGGGTTATGTTCAGTATTTGCATTAAGAATGCACTGTAACATGCTATGCAAGACTAATTATGACGAAAGAAAGAACAAAAACAAATCCTAATTACCACACATTGCTCCTTCTGCAAATGAATGCGAGTTTAAATGAATCAAACTACTAACCTTTTTAACGTCAGAGACAAAATTAGGAACTTAAACATGAAGTTTGTTGGCACACAGTCTCTTTACCCTGTGTCTGCTGCTGGAGTCAATTTGCATTACACTCAATGATATTGACAGATGACTCAGACTACGGAGATAATACATGCACGTCATCACGAGACTGAGGGCTGCCAAGCTTCATTTCGTCTTCACATCACCAATTCCTTTTGCTTAGCTCTGCTTTGACAGCTCTTTGTCTGGCTGGCTGTAATTGTTGTCATTTTCCTGCAACAGCTGAGAAAAAGTGTAGGCATTAAAAACTCTTGTTTTTTTCGAAACTTTCTTTTTTAGGAGCTACTGATCATAGTAAACAACTTTTATCACATCACTATATAGTTTACTTGGAAATTCAACGGTTTAGATTTGACTGATTTAAAATTATTATAAAGACCATGTACTAAAGATTTACGACGAATTAGTGTGTTTTGAATGAATATATGCAGAACTTTCATTCTGTATCTTACCTACCCATAATATGACCTAGATAGTTCACGTTGATATTTCTAAAGCTAGTTTTTATAATTTCAAGAGGTAAAAGTTCGTGTACGCCTCCATGTGTGGTCTGAAACTTCGGATTTGATTTTTAATTTTGATAAGACAGTGTAAATTTACGTTCGAACTGGAATCTCCAACAGCGTATGTAAATGAATATTTCCTCGAGCAACTTCCTGCTAATTCGTATTTCTTTCTGTACATATAACATAAATGTATATAAAAATGCATGTATATATTACGCAGTGGCATTTTGTTAGTCCTTGCAATTTGGTTGGTTTCTGAATATTTTCAACGAGTTAGGAAACTCGACTTATTGTTTTAGTTTGCATTTTTTAGCGTCTGCTGTAGTGCTGTGCTACTTCAGTGAATACAATTAAGTTTGCATTTTGTGCTTCACGACATGAACATTCTTTCTAGTTAAAATAAAACATGCAAAACTTCATACATATTAGTGTCGGAAATTTCTACTGCTGAAAAACTTCTATATTTGATGGATAAAAATTTAAAGCTTGAATTTTAATTTTTTACTTTGATAAAATGAAAATGTTTCGCTAAGAGCTCTAAGAAATTTAAGCAAATGCTTTTGTAGAATTCTATAAAATCAAACAAACAAGTGAAACAACTGTATTTCTTCCATTCTCTAAACTAGATTTGACTTTAACCTGGAATTTATTCTGGAATTTAATTTGAAAGTTTTAGTATAAATTATAGTCTGCTTCAATTAATGGAATTTTAAAACTAGTTACATTTTTCAAACGATGTAACAGGAGAAACACTGTATTTCAAACACCACCCTGCCCTGCAACTTGAAATATGGTCTTTGAGCCAGAGCACAGCGAAGGCATCAAGAGAAGTCAAGCAAAGAATATGCTTGTTGGTTGGCTGGAAATTTAAGTCCACTCATGTGACCAGCGCGGGCCGCAACAATAAAACGTTTAAGGTAAACAAGAAATACATGTTAGCTCAAATGAAAACTGTGTTAGGAAAGCATTCATATGATGATGTACTGTATTATTTAAATTGCTATGAATTCCAAACCTTTTGTCCGTCACCTATAACTTTTAAAGATGAATTTCTACTTTACAGAGATTAAAAGAAAATTTGGATTTGAAAATTGCAAAGAAAGAAAAAATAAAAAACAAATTTTATTTTCCAACCGAGTATAACCGAGTAATTCGAGTATGTAAAAGGCAAGAACTTAGGTTTGAAATTTAGGCAGGAAAAACATTAGCTCCTAGTATGGTTTTCCATGAAAATTTTAATTAATTGTTTACTCAGTATTCATTTGATTTATTCAGTATTTACAACTCATAAATATATATTTATTCGTTTAATGCTCATATGTAGCGAAATATTGGGCAAATTTAATTTAAACAGCATCTCCATTATGTGGTTTAAAAAAATCAGTCGTAAACTAAAAGTTTATTACCAAGCAAATTAGTTTGATAAGAAGCCATTAGCCCAGATCCAGGAATTAGTCCTTGAACTTAATTTAGATTTCTCTAGACTTGGTTATTCAAAATATAAAAAAGATTGAAGTCAAAAATAATTGAAAATAATTCCAAAAGAACGCATCGCATGTAAGTAACCGTGAGTCGTTCCAGTTGCAATAAACATTTTGGCTAACAAAAAAGCATTTCAAAAAAGAAAAACAAATATTCAAAATACAAATTCAACAATAAATAGAACGAAACAGAGTCAGCAAAAGTAAGATTGCGACATGTGGTGAAATAATTGATTAAAGAGCCACTGAACACCAGCTTTAATAACCAATCAACCAAAACTAGCAACAATCGACCGACGCACTGTCCGTTGATTTCATTGGTGGTGCCGCTACACGCATGAGAAAAATGCTATTTCAATGTTGTAATTATTTTTACCTTTACGCACTTGAACTTCAAGTTAAGGGTGATAAGCTAAAGCTTTGATTTAACAGTAGTCAGGGTCATCACTATAAAATCAGAATGACTATGCAGTAAAAAAATAGCAGTACAATTGAATATCATGTAGATTATTTCAATGATCTAATTTCCAAATATTAATCCGTCTGGACCTCAGGTCTGCTAATTATTCTTGTGTGATAATTCACGAGAATATACGCTATCTCTTCCTATATTTTCGGCCTAAACACTAAAATCACAAGTGATCACTGGCATGGCAGTGAAGATTTGTAGATTAATGAGACTAAAGTGCAATGCAAGTACATAATGACGTGAGTAACAGGTCGATTCATGCACAGGGTTTACTCATATGAGTTTCACCTGCCACAACAGCACACAATGATTCAAAATTATTTCATTAGATAATAACACGAATAATTTGAGTTCAAATTGAACAATCCATCCAGAGGTACTTAGTGCACAATGTTTAATAACAGGAGTTTACATAAAATTTGAAAGATCATAGGAAAAGGAGAAAGTATGTCACCCTTTACTATAGAACACACTGCAATTAAGCATTTGAGTTGCGTGGTTTCTTGCAAGTCAGTTATGAAATTTTGCGCTATTTCAATGTTCAGATTCCCATGTTTATCGCCCCATTTTCAACAGAAATGTCTCAGTCCCTAGATCTACAGTTACAGCATCCTCAGTTTCTCAGGGCAATAGGACCGATGATGACTGCTTCTACTACAGATGAGACCAACTTCAGACTGGAGAGGCACTTAACGCACACGACCTCAATAAATCCTTGGTTTGAATGTATTTCCCAGCTACCCTCCTTAGTAACACAACATCGAAATGATTGGTGTGGGAAACTGCAATACTGGCACGCATATCGCGTTAACATTGAAAGGTATCTTGAGACACATTGGGATAATTAAAATCAGGGGGAACATATATTTTTCGATGTAAATCATCGGATAAGATAATAGCCTCTACAACAAATATTTTTAGCACATCAATTATATTTATCAACTGAAACTTTTTTCAGATTCCTTCATGATATATCAGTGTAACTCGATTCGAAATTTTGTATTCAATTTCTGTACACTGAATTTGAGCATTAGAAACGTTAATAATCAAGTTGTAAACTTCTTACAGTTACTTTGAAGTTGCTAAAACGAAGAATTCCAATAGCTTCTCTCATTCATGCATTGCAGCAAAAGTTATCCTGAAAAATGCAATAAAATTACAATGAACGTTTATGTATGGATAAACAACAACATTTTTCTCCTCATTCTTATGACAATATTCTTTGAGCTCAGTGGCATTTTAGAAATGCTGTTCAATTTTCGAGCAGGACTGCAACGCACGTGTCAGCAGAAAAAGCTAGCCGCTTAAAAATCTGGAAGGCTTTGGTACACGTTGCATATTTTGCAGCAACACTAATCTCGTTACTTTTAATGAGAGAGGCGACAAGAAAATGCTGAATTCTTTTAAGCCTGTTTCCCAGTGCTTTGGCGACCAGTGCCTCGAAAAACACAGGCAACAACGCGACATTTTTGGTGTATTAAGTAGTGGGACCGTAATTCATTCATTAATGAACGACATTTACTATTTCCAGCTGTATTTGTTTATTCATAAAGTTAAAGGATTGTGTACATTTTTTAGGGATAATTTCCATTTTCTGCTTTTGTTAATGGAAACTCTGAATAAACTTTTCAGTAGATCTTGTTTATAACTATCATGGCGGCAAGTGATTTCTGTGAACAGCAGATGAAGCGGAAGGAAACTTCGGTCGAATTATATCTATGGATTTCAGAATATAATTTTGGAAACTTTGTCTCATACCTGATGTTCAATTTTTGTTTCATCGATTAATACAAAAATTAGATTTATATAAAAGGTACAATGCAGGGCAGTGATATCTTCCGCGCTGAAATGTTACAAAAAAAACTTTTTCAGTTAGCTGTTTGCTGTAAAAGGGTAATGTGCAAATCATTGTTTTTTATATAATGTCATATTAATTATTTTACGACATTCTGTGGACCAAAAATTTAAAAATCACAACTGGGTGCGTTAACATCACAAATAAGTAATTCAACGAATTAAGAGTGGAGCCCTAGATACAGAACAAATTTTAGAAAGTCATTTTGCATGATCGAAAACCTGAAACGCCTTTTAAAGATTAATAAACGTGTACATTACTTACTAAAATAATAATTATACAAAATTAACTCATTATCTGGGCATGAGCATTAAGTGTACAGTATTTTAAGATATAATTACTCATTATTAAAATGCATGATTGTTATTTCTAAATATTTGAGTCTTATAAGTGTATTCGGCAAACTTGACCTCTCATTAAGAAAAATTAAATAATTGTATCGGTGGTGTGTCGAATAGTTGGTTCCACTTCTATGAAAAGCGAATTTAAACCAAAGTTATTGCAATTTATTTATTCAATTGATAGTTTAGGCACAATTAGTTTACACGTCTGAAGAATCTCAATCCTAACTTCAATGATAAAATTTTGACAGCAGAAAAAAGCTTAAAAAAATATAAAAGCAAATATTCCTAAGGATGAAAACGATCTGCACCACTTCAAGTGTTATTTACATAATAATTTGATATTGTATGATTTCTGACTCATCTAAGGTATTTTAAGCTTGAGCTTAAAACTTTGGAAAATAATATTCGCATTGTTAGCCTTCTTTTGACAGCAGAGTCCTCTTTACATCACACCTGCAACACAACAAACATAAGAGAGAGCTCAAGCAACACAATATCTATTCAGCAGGATAACACCTTCAAAAGAAACACGATGCTCTTTGAACAAAGTACCGTTCCAGTGATTTCTCAGTGATTCATACGCGGGAAGTTTCTCTGAAAATTAAAAAATATTTAAGAGTTCAGTACAAATTCACTCAAGAAATACTGTACAATTTATTAGAACAATTTCCGAGGGAGTATGAGGTAAAAAATCAAATTCTATTGCAACAATCAGTAACACATAATTTTCACAGCGAAAAAATCAGCATCACTGAAATACTAGAATTCTAATTACTAACAGTGAAGCATTGTAGTTGCACCATCAGATCTGACGAGACTTATAATCAAACGTAAGAGGCTCTGTAATTTTGGAGAATTCTTTTTCGTAACTCAGCCCAGTGCCTCCAGTTGGGGAACTGCTGAACCTACATACATTTAATTATTCCAGTTGTGTACTGTAGAAGCTCCGCTTGTATGTACGCTTGATCTCATCAGTAAATGTTTGCTCCAAAACAACAGCATAAGTTTGTGTATTCATTAAACTCAAATTGCCGTGAAAATTGCCTCTCTGGTATAAACGAACATTTGCGATTAAATGAACATTAAAAGGCCTCTAGTAAAACTTTCTCCTGAATTTGAAAGTTTTTAGCTATGTAAAATATCGAGTTCTTGCTGAAAGATTGTGTTTGCGAAAACCTAATTGGAAAATCAAGAAGAAATGAAACCGTTGCCTAAAGAGATATGTTAACTGCATCTTCATTAAAATAACACGGATGTTGTATCGTGAACTTTTAAACTTAGTTATTGATGTGGTCAATACAGAGTACTAAAATACCTCAGTAAAGATTCCCAAACAAAAAATCACAAATAATATCATATGTACCAATAATTTGCTAAAAATGAGCTGGCAAGAAAATTTTCTATCTGATTATAATGAAAAATAGACGTGAAACTTATATAATTTCTTACCATTACCAGGGATCTATAACAACACGTGAAGCAACACTACTCAGAATACTCAGTGGTGAGTTTTGAATAGGTTGTTATGAATATAAATATTTCACCATCATGTTATGGAAAACCTGTCGAAAAACCGGTCGTAAGTCATTACGTTCATTTAGCAGTACTTTATTTCTCAAAAAAATAATTCAAACCTAACTTACCATGCAATGGACGCAGTATCCCGCTGCCGACATGGTTGACGCAGCTAGAAATACGGCATGGGACTTGGGTAAACAACCGAATAATTATCGAAGTAATTATCCGACCCAAGAATGGGCCACAAGGTTCGTTCCTATAGCCTCATTCTATTCTATTCTATATTCTAGTATCAACTTTCAAGCTTACATATAAAGGCACTTTCTTCCCATTTCATCTTGAATAGTTAGGACATTTAAGAAAAACTAGATTAATTTCCAGCATGCGAACGATCGCCTAGAGACTATCTACCTGTGTCTGTATTTACAATGCCTTTGACTTGAGTCAAGATCGACCTCATAATTTTCGA
>VCRD01000031.1:600553-613889 GCA_006783055.1 Trinorchestia longiramus
TATCAATTTCTAGCAGTTGACATTCCTAGTAAGTGAATGAAGTTTGTATGCGACCGTTCTGCAAATGCGAGATATACCGGGACCAAGAATTAGTGATATATATATATATGCTGTATGTATACATGTATATTACATTCATTGTTAATATATTCACTTATAATACATTTAGTGAATTGTTAAGAAAGGCCAAGGGGCAAGTAAAGACAATAGATTGCCTAAAAGCTAAAGAAAGAAAGAGTTTATGACCTGCAATTGCTTCTCAACAGAGCGTCACTTCTAAGGAAAAGTTTCAGTCAGAGTGCTGCATATTTCTTCAGCTATTATGCCTCATAATTTACACATCATTCAGAGCTCTGCGTGTATGCAAATGCAGTTCAAATAAAGAGGTGCATAGGATTATAATCCTGCATAGCTGAGGATCAATATTGACAAGTAATGAATTAATGAAATCTTCAGCATAGCTTGTCCTGAACTCCCGCCGCATAATGGTCAGGAGCAGAATTTTAGATATATGAACATTATTTTTCAGGTTTTAAACTTTATTTTGGGCTTTGGTATGAAAACCTCCATCGTGAACTAAAATCATTATTGGCGAAGTAATTTCCTATAGAGTACAATTGCGATTGACGTTGTTAAGAAATTAAGGAATCGACTTATTTTTTCGGTGCATATCTATCATTGTATATGTTTTTTATCATTGTATATGTTTAGAAGAACACCAGCTTTCAACTGACAAGTTATTTTATAACCATCTGCTTGCACTAAATACATTATTTTTTGTTCGCCTAATCTGTGAGCTTCTGGAAGTGTTAAATTTATTCTTCCATATATTTTTGCTTCATTAGCATTGATCATCTTTACTTCGTTGTTTGCAAAATAGATCATAGAATGGATTTCCAAAATAGTTTGGATTGCATAGAATTAAATTGATTAGCTTTTTGCGTTCAAATTCTACGTAAAAAGTTTTATTGAATCTACACTTTTGATCATCAGCTTTAAAATTATTTACTAGATAAGGCTGTCTCTTGTAAGTAATCTGCAACCATATTGTGAAAAGTATTTTATTCTAGAAAGAAAATGAGAAGAAAGTTTCAATAATGCAAAGAAACAGATCTCTGCTGTGAAAAATTGTGACATTAAAATTGTTTAGCTAAGTCAGTCAGTTTGGCTAAGTTACTTTCTTAGCTAAGTTACTTCACCCTAGCGACAGACCTACAAGGTAAACTGCAGCTCTGAAAGCAATCGCTGAATCAAATATTTGAGGCAATGCCAAGAGAGAAGCATTCCATCAATCCAAATATTTAAGCTCCCAAGGTTTGCATTGAGTTAATTAATATGGAAATATATCTGTTGCAAATGAATAGAATCCATACATAAATAATAAATTTTGTATTCCATTTTGTCTTCACCGTTGATACTCAAATATATTCTTTAGGTACGTGATTCATTTTAAACTATCCTCAGAATCAAAAAATGTTATTTCTTAAAAAGCCCGACGCCAAAGCAGAATTCCTATTAGCCGTAAACTGGTTCATGATTTGTCTTTTTTGATGACAGCCATTATGCTGATACTGACGCAATGGAGACATTCTGAGCCTATGCACTCTTGCCACACAATAAAGCCAATTTATTATGCAATAGCAAGTTTACTTAGTTCCGCTACCACACAAGGTCCTTTGCCTCACGCTATTCGTTTCGAGCTCAGTTGGGTAGTATTTCTTACTGAAATAGAAAACTAATTCCATATTATTTCCTGCAACTCTGAGATGCAATTGAGTGCTCAGGAGCGCAAGGCGAGCGTTGTACGTACGTGCTCCTCGTGAGCAGCAAAATTTGAGTGCTCTGAAACAAACACATATACGTAATTACTTCTTGGTTCGAGCGGAGCTCCTTCTAAAAGCCTTGAAGGCTGTTTGCTCACAATTATTCTAGGCTTATTATTTCACTCACGCTCGTGATGTTTAAAATCTTACCAACTTTAAACGCAATGCATAGGAATTCATACAGCACTCGCCTCGATGCATACGCCTCGCAAATAGGGTCAAGAATTTTACTGAATAATAGCTACGAAAGTGTAAGTAAGCAGTGCTTGATCAGTTGATGCATACACCTCGCAAATATGGTCAAGAATTTTACTCAAACTCTGCCAGCAAAGTGCAGGCAAATGGTTAATGGTCAGTGATGTTCAACTGCGAGCACTGACGTGCATTTTTTGCAGTCTTCTACTCGGATTGTGTTGGTTAATCCTTCAACGAGTGTTATTATTGTTGTTACCGGTGACAATTCTTTCATTATCACTCACACAATATTGGGAAATCCTCAACTGAACATCATTAACATTACCGCTTTTCACAAAATGGCGTCCATGACAAATCTCGATTGTTCTTTTTTTCTTCTTTCGTGTAAGTTCAGCCGCTGATACGAGGGCTGTTGCCGATTGCACTCGTTAGCAGAAACCTTGCTCGTTAACAGAGCAAAATTAGACCCGTAGAACGATTCATTAACCGAAAAACTCGTAAGTAGAGTAACTCGTTAGCCGAGAGTCCGCTGTGCATATACGAGTACCTTACAAAGTTGTTCGTTGTATGCAGCAGTTGCCACACAATCAAGTGTAAACTCCATTGACGCTGCATCCACCACGTCATGACTGACCTGTGTAGTGGATTTCAAACTTGATATTTTTTACTTGAACTCTTCAGTCCACAAACAGATTAATTTTCATGTTGAAAAGAGCACGAGTAATGTGAGTTCTGGCGCTGACACTGGAACATACAGTCACATTACTTTAGCTTGTACGTTTGCTTTCGTTGTCTGATGTTAGCTAAAAATACATAGTTTGTAATCCATCTATTGTCCCATGCGAAATAGTTTCGCACAACATTTCCTGAAAATGGGAACGTATAAAAATCAGTCCGATATTTTGAGCACAAATTTTCTTCAGGCATGATGATACTTGAGGACAATTTCAAACTAATGAACAGTGCGCATTTTATTTTCCTGCGTCCTAAATATTCTTTTCCAGGCCACACCTCGTGTCCTTGAAACCGGAATTAATGTGACCGTGACACGACCAATCCTGATCCTGGAAGTCCTTCATTGCGTAGCAGGAAATTGCAGGATCCCACTTCCCGTACAGGATCCCCCACTTCCAGTGCAGGATCCCACTTCCCGTGCAGAATCCCACTTCCCGTGCAGGATCCCACTTCCCGTGCAGGATCCCACTTCCCGTGCAGGATCCCACTTCCCGTGCAGGATCCCACTTCCCGACTTTTAAATAACTTTCTTGAGAGAATCCTGACCAGGGATGGAACTCATAAGGTTAAAGTGAATGCACAGTGTAGCCTTCCAGTGGTACCAGGTTTAGATTGGCGGTATAAGATATCGATTTTCGTCAACTAAATTAAAGTAATACTCATGAATGTCTCAAGTTTTTCATTCAGTAGTAAAACAATTTTATCTAAAATTAGTTAATTCATATTCAATTCATTTATCAGTAAATAACCCAAATCTTTTCAATCCAGTCCTGTCTGAAAGGTGGGGTTGTTTGTATTTTGTTTTACTTCTAGATATACTAAAGAACAAATAAATACTTTCAACATTCCGGAAAAAGTTTATATGAAACGCATTATAAATAGTAATATCAAAATGCAACATAACTTAGAACACAAGCAATCATAACACAAACAACATATGGCTTTACTTCATCGTAGTTTTTTATTTGAATTCGATGACAATACTTTGAAAATTCAAGGAAATAAAAAAGACACAAAAATCAACTCTATTATTTGATGCTGCAGCTATCAACGAAACTTTATTAGATTTAAATGATAGGCATGTCTTAGCGAAAGTTTTTTCACGAGGATATGCGCACTAGAATGTCGACAACTCTTCTTTCAGTTGGAGAGGCAACGTCATCGACGTCAGAGAAAGACTGCAACCAAACTTGATACAAAGAAAACAAAGGAGATAATACAGCTACTACATCTCACAATCTGCCTATAGAATGAACGATTATCAATATTGTACTCGTTTGTAGACACCCAATTAGTCAGTAACCGTTTACGACGATTTCTCTGATTTACTTGAAAACATTCTCAGTACTTCCTAGAAAACATTAGTTAAGGGCGACTTCGATCTTCTTTACCTAAAGTCGTTTCCACGGTAAATCTTAGCCCATGTAAATGAGCTAATTGATCTACTGAACATGAATTTTCGGTATCACCATGTCATGGCACTGACGTGACTAGACAGTAACCTCGTTAGCCTCATCAAACTAGACAGCAGCCTCAAACTCATCATTACGTTTCCTGAAGACAGAACAAGCGGCATAGAAATTACGGTAGGAATCATAAAATGATTGACTTCGCCCAGCTCAACCACGGCACTGACACTAACACACAACGGAGCGTGTCCTGGACTCCTCTCATGCAAAGTCCGAGTTAAGGAAAGATATTATTTATTCTCTAATTAGCCGAAACTTCGTCGAATTCTGATCACATATTTTAAAAACTGGGCTCTTCTATTACGATACACATATTTTTTATGATATTGAAAATATTCATGAGGGTATTTGACATGTATAGGCTAACAAACTTACTTTTAGAACGAACGTATTGAAACAATTTTAATGTCAGCGGCTATAACTAAAATTAAACAATGTGATTTCAAGTTTTAGGAACCATGACTTCCAAGCTAAGAAAATCATTTTCCTACCGTTGTAAATGATAAAAAAATAATTAATATAAGACGAGCTTCTTTGTTATTGAATGTAAAAGTTTGTGAAGTCTGGCGAATATAAAACAAACTTGTAATGGTTTTGTTCAACATGAATAAGTAGAAATTTTAATTTTAAAATTATTATTTGGTCAAACGGTATATTTTTTATCACAAAAGTTTTGTTTAGTAACAAAGAATATACACACATCATTTTTAAACATCATTAATAAACTTTGAAACCCGTTATTCATAACTTTTAATAATGAACGCTCTGAGTTGGCGAATGCTAGCTCCACTGCCCGCATCCTTCATCATTAGCAGGCGCAGAATTGTGTGAGGGCATCAGCAGGCATGCCAGCATGCACCGTGCATCATGCATATTATCATTGTGTGAGGGCATCAGCAGGCATGTTACAAAAGTGCATCAAAAGTTGATGCACTACTGTCACTCTTAGTCTTCCCAACAAACAGTTTAATAAAAAATAAGATCTATACCCATGAATTTCAGGCTGTGAATCAGCAAGATAGGGAATGAATTAGTGTGTGTTTCCATGCGACTAAACACACACTGCAGTGATTGCGTGTATGATAATGTTACTGTGTAGAAATATTATTTCGCTGTGACGCTATTGAAATTAATTTTACCAGAAAAATTAATTTTTTTACTTGTTTAATTAACGAAAGGGAGAAAACTGCATTTGAATAAATTTTTACCAACGTATTACGACTTCTCTCAGTAATGCAATTCTGTATTGTAATTATTATCTGATTAATATTGTATTCCTGGTTTAACCACGGCAGCCACATAAATGTTTTAAACAACTTGTATATATAAATGGTGTTTTTAAAAATCGCCCAGTCCATGTAATCATAGACCCAAAAAATACATTAAATCATTCTGCCTCGGCACATATGGCAAGAAAACTACAAGCGACGCTTTCGTTTGGTTAAACTGTTTTGAATTGTTCGATATCACCGCACTCAAAGCTGCTACCTCGAGCGTTCAGTGCATTGCCATTTCTTTTAGCTCTTACGAGCTAACAGGAATAGCTTCTCACTGCCTTCCGTTCCAATGGGCCTCGTATATCAGAGGAATACGCTCGAATACTTTCTGTTGACACAATGTTGTCTAGAAAAACTGTTATCACTAGCGTTCGCAATTTCACGGACCCACTTCCATAATGAGCTCTCTGCGGCAGAAATGTTCACGTTAAATGCAGCTATTTCCAAGAAGTGCTTCATTATGGCCAGTCATATAACTATTGTTTTTTTATTTATCCACCCTCCTCATACATGGGATCTGCATACACAAAAACTTGAAAAAAGTCCTCTTGTAGAGCGGATATAATTATCGAGCTGAAAAAAACAGAAACGTCATTAATAAAATTGGTTGTTCTCAACATTTGCTCATCATCAACAAGGTGTGTGATTTTTATTAAATTTACCAATAATATAGATGAGGAAAGCTAACTTAATGTAATTAAGATGAAGGCCATTAATATCATTTATTGAGAGCAGCCGACAGCATGATATAGTTGATATAGCATAGTAATAGTATGAGCTGAATAGTATAGAATAGTAATAGTATGTGCTAAATAGTATAGCATAGTATGAGCTGAATAGTATATCATAGTACTAGTATGAGCTGAATGGTGTAGCACAGTAATAATGTGAGCTGAAACAGTTGATAACTAAGATGTAGGTAGGTACGCCTCCTTTGGAACGAATGCTTGAAATTTTCCATCATCTATGAGCACTGAAGAAGCTAATTTTGAGGCCTTGTCAACCTGAGCAACCAGTCAACATCGCAAAAGTGTACATCCTTGCTTTAAAAACTGCAAATTCCTTGCATTGAAAGTAAACATTTACGTGCAGGCATTGATTTCAAGAGACAGGCTTGTCCCACTCCTGCTCCAGAAGCTCTAAGTTTAGAATAGAATAAGGCAATAGGAACGAGCCGTTTGGCCCATTCTTGGTTCAATACCAAGGTTCAATAGTTTCGCTTAGTAGACGTCCTAGAATGTCTTCATTACGTTGCCAATAATTATCTTCTACAGCATATATTGTTTAAGAAGTAATTCAAGTATAAAAAATACTTATTATATAGTTACATTGATAAATAAATGCAAAAGAAACTGGGAAGGAGCGACAACAATTTACCTAAAGTTAAGCTGTAATACTAGCAATGCTTCACAATAAACTTAAAATGGAAATGTAGAAAGGATTTTTTGGCGTTGATAAAATTTTCTTCTTGTAACTTAACGTTCTCAAATGGGAGACTGTGTACTTTTACATTCAGATATGCAATTTCAAAAAAGCTTTTCAAAATGATTGTAAAAATGTGACGCATTGTAACTCATTTATAACGTTTTTTCCCGATTTAATAGCAAATTCCATGGCTTGTGAATGTCATTGTCAAAATTATATCTACTTCGAAGGTGTGATAGACTTGACCATCAATCAGGAATTTGTGGTTGCTGAGCCACGAATCAGGAATTACTGAGGCTCCTAAGCTCTAAAAGTTTGTCCATAAAGTCTTCAAGTTATTTCATTATCGCCTACAGAATAAACCTTTTTGCAAGGACTGAAAAGAAGATTTTAATCCTCTGGCACTCGACACCACGGCAGTATAATTCCAGTCAAGTTTGTTAATGCGTACTCGAAATCTCATTTTTAGACTTACCTTGCGAATAAATTCTAGGATTTCATGCGATTGTGTCACCTCGTGAGTGTCATGGCGAAGACCCAACAATTTTTTCTCAAGTAAACGTCGGGAATGAAATCCAAGTGCTGGAATAACAACCGCTGTTGGTCAGAAGCAGATAGGAAAATCTAAGAAATCGCCAGAAGACAAAAGTTTCATTGCAACTACGCGATTTCATGTGCCATCTTAAGGCTGACACAACGCAGTAGAAGATGAAGACAAATTCCAAGCCACCGCAAAAAAGACAACATCATCTATTGCAAACGGTTTAGTAAATTGCTTCTGGTTGATAACGGTAATAATAAGAGCAATAATAATTGCTTTCAATGTCACGGTAACAAGACTCCTGGTCGCAGTAGAGTTGCCCGCAACCACGCGTAACTTACGATGTCAATATTTCTTACATTTGACTCAAAGTGGAAAAGTTATCCAATTTGATGGTATTTTATGGCACATTAAATGACATTCTTCTTGCAGAGTTATCCAAAATGTTCTTCTTGGTGTTTCTAGATGTCCTCGGAGGATTATCTTTGTGCTGAACCCAAACTTCTGCCCAACTACGAACTATGGAGGAAAATAGTGGGAAAAACTTTGACATGATATTCTAAACCACAAAGAAACGATGCTTTGGATGTGAAAGATAAAGTTCTGCTTCTTTGTCACTAACACGTTAGAACTGAAACTTTGAAGTTTCTGTGAGGTGTAGGAATTGTCTATTTTATTTTTGGCTTCTTCATTCGGAAAAAGTTAAAAAGTTGTCAGTTTCTTTACTCGAAAAAAGTTTTAAAAGTGGAAAGATTAAGAGCGTGTGGTCAGAAGAGAGAACTAAGCTCAAACGTAATGTTTGGGATTCAATCCACCCACTTGTTGAAGAAACTAAACTAGTTTTAAATCTCTAGTTCATCCTTTTTGGGTCCTATAATTTCGACATTAATGTTTCCGTTTCTCTCGTGCTCATTAAACTGCAGCCAAAGGCAAATTTGATAATAGACTCGTTATATCGTCTTTCAATTCTAATTTATTAAGTTGTCGAAATTTTTCACGTATTTTTTGTCATTTTCTAGTATATACATTTACTTTTCCCGGCCCAATGTGTGGGGACTCATTATGTTTTCCTTCAAGAAGAACATAGTATTGTTTGGGCATCCTCATTTCATTACAAAATAGTGTTAACATTGTCAAGAAATATTACTACTAATTCTAAAGATTTTAGTTCAAATATCTACCACACTGAAGTTATTTGATACGCATTTGCCCCAGTTATGGCTCAATTTTACATATAAGGCTGATTTATTTCCAGTGTTTATCCATCATACAACAACTCATTTAAATTAACCCACCCACACCAATGAATATTGATGCGGTTCTCGACTTCGTCTGTTTATTCATATGCTAATTCGTAATCGTGCCGGTATTGCCGGAATGTTCTAGGATTTCGTCAGAAACTATCATAAGAGCCCGTCTCCATTACACGAGTCAGCAAGATAACAAAGTTTTCCCCCTGATGTCCAGGAACACTACTTACAAGTTATTCCATTATTTATCTTGCAGAATTCTGCAGGACGTGCCTCCTTCCATTTAATGCACTTTCCCTCGTTCAGCCAATCTTTACTAAAAAAATTCTGATTTGTTTGATGTTTCCGAACTGTTCATATTTAAGACTCCTCTTACTCTACTCATAGTTTAGGTAAACACAAATCAAATATGCCTCTTTAACACTTTTTAAGCCACGGCTAGCTTATGTGTAGCAGTTTTCTTTATGTCCCATCAACTTTTGGTAAGCCATTCCACCCATAGCCAAATGGCATATAAATTATCACCTAAAATTAACATTTGTTTACTTTATTCTGAGCTGTGAAAGCAAATCTCTGCAAGCTGCACCAACCTTAATGCTTTGCAAGCCATAAAAAAATGAGGTCTGACGCTTGGGTCTGTAAAGTGTAATACAATGCGTGCCTGATCTGCTGTAATTTGTTATCAACACTGGTCACTGTTCCACACTGAAGTCATCAAAATTTGAAAGTGATTTTGGTTCCTAAAAACTATGTACAACTTTCGCTAGTGCTGAGTTAACATCAATAATAGAAGTCGATAAGTATTGAAATACTAACTCAAGCTCAATAGACATTTATTTGTTTTATTATTTCACAATTATTTTTAATCAAATAACGATTGTTCGAAATCAAAGCGTTAATTTCTGTAATAATGTAACACTGAGTTTAATATGAAAAATTTTAACGAACGGAAGAAATAAGTACATAAGTTCGGTAAAATATATGTAACCTAGTTGCACTAAACTCGTAATTTAAGCAAATATAGGCAACCCAAACTGCCACTTATGTGTCTCGTGAATGAAGACTGTCAAGGCAGAGATATGACAGAATAACGTATACCAAAGAAACACATGAAAACATAAACTAGCTACTAATTCCTATCGTTCAATATTGTATGACGGTAGACAAACCCAGAAATGAAGATCAACAGACATGAATTATTAACCTGTAGTGTTATCGCTAAACAATAGTCAACCTTACCAACGAAAGAACGTTCTGGATGGTCCAGCGGTCAAGGAGGAGCTGTAAGACGACATCAGTGGAAGAATAGGAGCGAAGGAGTTGGAACAAGTGTATAATTGAGCAGATATCACCCACAGAATTAAAATCTTCGTTCACAGAACAGAGGCTGGGATTCTGTGTTAGAATCCCAGTGGAACTAGGAGACATTTGAACCTTAAAACAACAGGGAATTGAGGCCGTGTAGCTGGAGGCAGTAACATGGCGACCGTAGTTATGCAAACTTCTTCTCATTTATTATGTATTGTATTTGTGAAGTGCAAAACCACTGACATGCATGGAAAGCGCAGCGTATTGGCGATATTTGAGTTTCCCTGTTTGAGAGTCATAATTCTTTATCACACATACATGAACTGTCATTTTATTATATATAACAGTGGAGATATGCATTCTTAATGGTTACATTTAAGCAGAGAAAACTTTCCATACCCTGTCATTAAATGTTCTGAAGTACATACGTGCCTTGCACAATTCAAGTTTTTCGTCGCACAACGATGCGATGAACAAGTCAACTGGTTATAATAATTATTATTCTTATCCTGATGAAACTAACATTACCGAGACATGCGTAACAAAGTGTGTCGTTTTTATAAGGAAACTGTTGTCGGAACATTGAATATTTTTTACAAGTCGATTTATCAGAGATTCGATTCTAATTCTAAGTAAATAAAACGTTTGCATTTATTTGTTTTAAATTAAGAACGAAAAAACGCATGAGATGTATGTTTGCAGAGAAGAAAGCTCATTCAACTTCTGTTATTTACAAACTACTGAGAATCTAATAAACGCTCATTGTTTGCAAGTCTAGTGTTTGTTTACAGTTTAGTGTAAGTGTCCTAAGGAAATTCGAATAGTAAACTCATCGAACTCTCAGAAGACGAAAAATTTCTCTCCCATGGTGACTTTGACAAGTCTCGTTGAAACTCTTCAATTTCTTGTAAGCTTCGTTCAAAGCCCGAAAGAAATTATAATGGGTCCCTTCAGGACTTGGCGAAGTCCAATAAAGTTAGAGAAGAGTAAGTGCTAAAGAATGCCAATTCTAGAGTGCTGACCCAAGGAGCCATTCCGGTCGTGCTTCGATCGCACCTCCATCCCTGAACAATTCTTAGGAAATTTCTCTAGCGATGCGATCCATTCGCTACTGATTCAATAATTCCCGACAAATAGCAATTGCAGGAGCAGTAACGCAATAGTGCTGAGGTGCTATCCCTTGCATCGCTGCTGCAGCGGTTCCAGTGCGTCTGCAACGTAACGCCGAGGTAAAATGCCCCGCAGCTACAGCAGGCAAAGTGTCAGCTTTAGTTAAAGCTCGACTCCATTGTGTTGAGTTGCAGCATGCGCAAATTGGTTCAACGCACCGCATGCCTCCTATGGCCTCATAAAGTTTTATCCTCAGATAATCCTGCGCAGGTGCAGGAGCTCGAGCTCACAGCGGAGGTAGAAACACTCGACTCTACAGACGAATAAAAAAAATTTACACCCTTCTCATCACTAGTGCGTAATTCGAACAGTTGCAAGCCTTCCAGCACTCCCCATTAGTATTCCTTGAAATCTCTCAATGAAATGCACAATTTTAAATCATTTGTGTGATTAGAAATTGGAGTGGATGTGGGATATAGCATCACGATAAAGAAATAATGTTCATTTATAAATGCAACTCTTTTACCTTCCCCTCTTCCGGTGACATTACGGAATAAAATTCAGAGCAGTTCTTAATCGTGCAGCTTGGACTGTCCAGTCTCCCTTCTTTCTGTCCCAATGAATGCCTCAAAAGATAATTACTCAATGATGATATGATATTCGATAAATGTTTAGTAAGGTCATAACAGACTGGAATTATTTATCCCTTAACCTACGTCGTCACAGTGGAAGTAATTTTCGTATGATGGAATCTACATCTTCAATAGTTAGAATTCTTGAAGAAAGTGATGAAATAGTGGGAATTACCTGAATTAGCTGCAGGTATGTAGTCTCGTTGCATTTTTAGATGAGGAATCTGGAGTTGACTGCAATCGTGCAAGTTAGGCTTTATAACATATTGTCATACATCACGTATTTAGACTGTGTATTTCTATCGTAGTAACAAGGTGAGAGATCTTCAGTTTATGACCGACCGGTCATGTGCAAGTGCCATCTCGAATAGTTTATACTAAAAAGTTACCATCACCATATTAATTTAATACATGCAATGAATATACTGCGCTGCATCTTCATACTGACGCTCCATAAATTGATCTCAAATAACCAGACTCTGATGTCATGGGTCCACAATAAGATATTAAAGGTAATTTAATTGGTTCTTAATTAATAAGTTCAACCATAATCCTCATATTGAAAAATTATCCTGCGGATCCCATCTTCACAAGGTGTTCAGAACTCCAATTAAAAGCATTTAGAATTCCAGACGTTCGTTCAAAAGCACTATCCACTTCCCTCCTGCAAAATGCACCGAAAGTCTTATTAACTTCTATCCAATGCTACCTCAATTTCATTCACTTGAGTCTCATTATTTCGACTTCAATATTTCCATCTGATTCCCAATAATAATTTCATTTCACTAATTATTCAACCTAAGTAGGGTTTTATGATGTTTGCAGCGCATGCACTCACCCTCTTGCTCGATTTGACGTCGATATACATATACCCTTAAATCTCGAAGGTAAATTAAAAGATTTCTTCCGATTCCGTGATGTACATAATCTATTTAATTTCTGTTGAAATGAACCAGGTCTTATACACCTACATTTCCAAACATATATTCTGAATTGTTTTTCTTCAATCGATTATCTGGTTGACAATAGACTCGCCTAACACTTGAACGACAAATTCATCTCTAACTTTTTTCGGCATCATGCCAATTTTTTTTAGGTCTGAAGTCTATTTACTAAAAGATTTTCTGTTTTTGTTTAACCGAACACATTTTTCTCTCTTTCCTTCATGAAGGTAACGCTCTGTCCTTCATGAGGGTAACGCTCTGTCTTTCATGAGAGTAACGCTCTGTCTTTCATGAGAGTAACGCTTTGTCCTTCATGAGGGTAACGCTCTGTCTTTCATGAGGGTAACGCTCTGTCCTTCATGAGGGTAACGCTCTGTCTTTCATGAGGGTAACGCTCTGTCTTTCATGAGGGTAACGCTCTGTCCTTCATGAGGGTAACGCTCTGTCTTTCATGAGGGTAACGCTCTGTCTTTCATGAGGGTAACGCTCTGTCTTTCATGAGAGTAACGCTCTGTCCTTCATGAGAGTAACGCTCTGTCCTTCATGAGGGTAACGCTCTGTCCTTCATGAGGGTAACGCTCTGTCCTTCATGAGAGTAACGCTCTGTCTTTCATGAGGGTAACGCTC